>BTHU01000008.1:81165800-81685800 GCA_036184795.1 Tokudaia tokunoshimensis
AGAGGATCAAACAGCTCTGGTCTCTGTGAGCACCTGTACACAAGTGCACACACACACACACACACACACACACACACACACACACACACACAAATGAAACAAAACAAAACCAAATAAACAGATCTTTAAAAGTCCTAGCTCTATCTTTGTTTGTTTTCATGGTAGTGAGACCTGAACCCATATGAAAGGCTGGAGTAAGGGGCCAAAGAGAAAACTTTTCTTCTTTTAGTATTCTGTATCTTTCACAAAGCAGAATATCTGTCTATCTATTGATCCATCCATCCATCCATCCATCCATCCATCCATCCATCCATCCATCCATCCATCCATCTATCCGTCCGTCCATCCGTCCATCCATCCATCCATCTATCCATTCGTCCATCCATCCATCCATCCATCCATCCATCCATCCATCCATCCATCCATCCATCCATCCATCTATCTATCTATCTATCTATCTATCTATCTATCTATCTATCAGTCTATCTATCAGTCTATCTATCTATCTGTCTGTCTGTCTGTCTGTCTGTCTATCTATCTATCAGTCTATCTATCTATCAGTCAGTCTATCTATCTATCTATCTATCTATCTATCTATCAGTCTATCTATCAGTCTATCTATCTATCTGTCTGTCTGTCTGTCTGTCTGTCTATCTATCTATCAGTCTATCTATCAGTCAGTCTATCTATCTATCTATCTATCTATCTATCTATCTATCTATCTATCTATCTATCTATCTATCTATCAGTCTATCTATCAGTCTATCTATCTATCTGTCTTGTCTGTCTGTCTGTCTATCTATCTATCAGTCTATCTATCTATCAGTCAGTCTATCTATCTATCTATCTATCTATCTATCTATCTATCTATCTATCTCCGTCTCCCAGGACTCTATCTTCCCTCCCTCCTTCTCTGTCTCTTGTCTCTCACGTCTCCACTAGGGAGATTATGGAGAGGAGAAAGAAAGAAAAAAAAAATCAGGCCTGTCACCACCAATCCCAGGACATTGCACAGCTGAGCAGTTCTGCAGAGGCCCTCTCTCCACAGGTGGGACCCTCTGAGCAGACGCACCTCCTGATGGTCATCAGAAGCCCCTCTCTGTGTGCTGCTTTCAGAGTTTGGTGGCTTAGGGGTTAATGTGTCTGCTCTGATGGCCTACCTCTCCCTTGGGGCAAGGGGAGTCACCTCAAGTCCTAACCTTCCAGAGAACAGAATTAGGAAGCCTAAACTGAGTTGAGTAAACCCAGTTTTTACTGTCACCACCACCACCACCACCACCATGACCACCACCATCATCATCATCACCATCATCACCATCATCATCATCATCACACTGATGTTTTTACTTCTGTATGTCTATTATTTCACCAGCCCAACCCATATGTGGAAGACCTTGAGGGTATGAGTAATTATCATCCTCAAATCCATGCCCACACTAATGGCTAGTAGTGCCTGAGTGTCTAGCCCAGTCAGACCCAGTGCTAAAAGCTTCATAGGCAATGTTCCATTTAGTCCTCACAACACCATGAGAGGTGTTGGCTGTGGTCATTCCCCCACCCCACAGATGAGGAACCAAGGTTTGATGAATGGAGGTGGGCTCTGCAAAACCATACACAGCTGGATCTCAATCGTGAGAGTGGACCCAACCTGTTACCGGAGCCCTGCCCTACAAACAACCACCCCCTCCATTTTAGGGAAAGCTGAGAGGAGGGATCTGCTTCAATTGGTGAACTATGGGACTGTCAATCTCTTTTGAATGCTATCTAAGTCAGATCTGGCCATTAACCTAGGTTAAATGTTAAATTTAAAATCATTTTTCTCAGACTTTTAATTCCTAATTTTTTTTTTAAATTTGACCTACTAATTGTAAAGCTATGAATTGTTTCCCTGAATTTTGAAAAATCAGTGTGACTACATCCACTAAAGGAGCACCGTAATTTGACACTGAACTCCCACTATAGTGTGGGAGTAATAATTAAACTGTCGTGTCATAGGTAATAACAGTAGCCATAATTCATAATTAATACAATCTTGTATAAAATGATTCAATATAGCCCTACTGATATTATTTCACCTTAAAACTTACCCTAAGCATTTCATTTGGATTTTTTACTCCATCACTGGAATTCACATGACCTTTTAAATTATGACACATTAAGATACCTTCTAAAGCAGTTCAATTAAACCATAATTATCAATAATGAACGTAAGGTTAGGTTATCATTTTTATAATAATTCTGAAAACTCCATGTGAGAACTAGTAAGCACCTCAAATTCTTAAATACGCTATTTCTTAGAGGAGTAAAAAAATAATGTACTTCAAGAGCACATAACTTTCCTAATCATATGGACATATATATTTCAAATCTGAAACATTTTTAAGTTTGAAATCCCTATCAGAACATATGTAGTACAGATCAATTACTTATCCATACTTACTTCTACACTGGGGCATCATAACAATTTTGCACTTGGAAGAAAACATCAAAGCATACAAAGGAAGAGGGGAGCTCTCTCTCTCTCTCTCTCTCTCTCTCTCTCTCTCTCTCTCTCTCTCTCTCTCTCTGCCAGTTTCTTTCTAGGGAGGCTAGCAGGTGTCCAGCTTTTACCTCTGAGATGGGTTTCTCATAGACATCTTCTCCTATGGACTTCTCCTGAGCAAGAATGGCATCCCGGTGCAGGACCCGAAGCACTTTCTCTGGTTCTGCAGATCCATAATGAGCCTCCAGAACCTCAGGCTTGGTTTTCTCTGTCTTCAGCATGTGGATGACATCTTCTCGAGCCTGTGGCCGAAAGGACAGCAAGGTCAGAGGGCTGACACTCTCAGACTCACAAAGTCAGTAGGGAGCTTACTGGACACGTTCCTGTTGCTTAGGGTCTACTGAAGAGTCCTTGAGGGTTCTCTTATGTTTTTTTAACCAACAGTAGATTGGCAAGCAGATTCTCGGCTTCGGTTGCTAGGAAGCAGAGGAGCAGAAAAAGAATTTGTGCTAATATTAACTACATCCAAATTGCTTTAGTTAAGTGGTACTAATATGAGAGAGGAGGTGAGGTAGGGCTAGTTCTGGAAAACCTGTTTTAGGGCACACAAGGTCAACAACAATCAAAGTCCTCTAGTTTCCTATTTATGCTCTCAGTACAGTATTCAAATGTCTTTTAAAGGGAAACCCTACTCCCTTTATACTACAACCATGTTCACTGTAATCATAACTCCATATGCAATTAATGAACAGCCATTCTTACTGATTTCAGGTCTTCTAAGTACTTTGCTTTGCACAGAAGCACATGGTTAGGACTCACACTGTGCTGTGCTGAGCTTTTGAACTAAGTACTTTGCAAGTCTCTTTTTAACACTCAGACTGTCACCAGACAAGTCAGGTAGTCTTTTGGTGGTTTTGCACAACACCTTATGGACACTCTCTAGAAAACCACAGCTGTAGGTCTATGCGGCATTGTCTTAGGTCCCATCATACAATGCTCACACCTCCGGGGGCCTTTTCTATTGATTTACTATGATGCAGCTGACATTTGCTATGTATATGTATTCCTCTCTAGGCTTGGAGCTGCTTTACCAGCAGGGTAATAGGTAAACCAGTGTGTGTGACCTAAGCCTAAAGGAAATTAAATAAATTCTAAAGCAGTAAGTCAAACAAGAACTTAAACTAGACAGCTGTCTAGGCTGACTCATAAATTGGCTATTGTTAATAGCACTGCAGTAAACATAAAAGTGCAAGTATCGTGGCTGGAGGGATGGCTCAGTGATTAAGAGCATGTGCTGCTTTGGCCCAGGACCTGGTTCCTAGCGCCCAGGACAGGCAGCTCAGAACCTACCTGTAACTTTAGTTACAGAGGATCTGACTCCTTCTTTTGGCCTCTGCAGGCCTCTGCATCCACATGCTGCACATAAACTTTTGCAGATAAACACAGAAAAATGTAAATAAAAATAAATACATTTTTAATGTAAAAAGTACAAGCTTTCTTGTGCTGTGTTGACATAAAGTCCTTTGAGAATATACCCAAGAGTGGTATAGTAGGGTCATAGGCTATATAAACTTTTAGTTTATTAAGGAACCCCTATGGTGATTTCCATAGTAGTTGGCCTAATTTACAGTCCTACCAACAGTATATTGGCTCTCCCACCTTTAGTCTTTTCCAGTGTGCTATTTTCTTTATGATAGCCATTCTGACAGGCAGAAAATGGAATCTCAATATTCTTTTAATTTGCATTTCCCTGATGAATGATACTGAACATCTTTATACATATTTATTGGCCATTTGTATCTCATTTTCTAAGAGCTGTCCGTTCGTGGCATTAACCCATTTACTGAGTAGTTTGTTATTTTGCTGTTTAGTTTTTTTGAATTTTTAAATAAATTCTAGATACCCTCTTTGAGACGTGTGGCTAGCAAAGAATTTTATCTTCGTCTATAGACACCCTATTCACTTTCTTTAGTTGATAGGAGCCTTTGGATTTCATATAATGCTCTAATATCAATTCTCGATATTATTCCCAAGCTACCAGAATTCTTTTCAAATAGTCTTTGTTTATTCCTATACCTCTTTCTTGAAGTGTTTTAGTTTCAGGGTTTGGAGTCATATATTAAGGCCTTTGATCCAGGTTGATTGATCTTTGTACAGGATGAGCAATTTGAAACTAGTTTCACGTTTTTACATGTGGCTTTCCAGTTTCCCCAACATCATTTGTTAGGGCAAGCTGTCTCTTCTCCAGTGCATGTATTTGGCATGTTTGTCAAATACCAGGTCTCTATAGCTACATGGATTTATTTTTATGTGTCTTCTGTTCTACTGATCTATGTGTCTGTACCAGTACCATGCTGTTTTTGTTACTATGGCTCTACAGTATATATTGAAGTTGGGGATGGTGATGCCTCCAGCACTGTTTTGTTGCTGTTATGTTGTTGTTATTGTTGTTGTTGTTATTGTTGAAGAATCCTTTGGTTGTTCAGGTTTTTAGTACTTCCATATGAGAAAAGGAAATACCTATTTCTTTTACTAAAAAAAAAATCACTTATTCTTGCACTTAGTCATAATATGACATCATGTGTTACATACTTCATCTGCATTTAATTATCCTAGTTACTAATTACCAAATAAAAGAGCTACATTGTATCCTATACCTAGAGCTGCCCTCTCCATCATTAGGACCCCTTACTAGGGGTCCCTGCAATTGGTGTAAAGCTAACCCTGAAAAGATTAGCAATATTGTTTCTATGATATTACTACTTAAGATAAACTTTTTATCACAGCTGTTGTATTTACTTATTATTTGTTTGTGTTTTGGGTGTGCATGCAAACTGCCACAGCATGTACACAGAGGTCAGAGGGCAGTTTGTAGGAGTTAGTTCTTTCCTTCTGCCATGAAGTTTTCAAGGTTCAAAGTCAGGTTATCAGGCTTTGCCCCAAGGACCTTTATGTACTGAGCTATCCCATCTGACCTTGTGATAACTTTTTCCCCTTTTGAGACAGGGACTTTTTATGTAGCCCTGATTGGCCTGAAACTTACTATATAGACCAGGCTGGTCTCAAAGTCACAGACATCCATCTGTCTCTGCCTACATGAGATTAAAGTTATGTACTACCACATACCCAGCCTGTGTAATATCTTTCGAATCAGCAGATTAGTGATGACTATGCAATCGGAGTAAATTTGTTCACGACTTCAAACACATGATTCAATGTATAGACCCTACACCTTGGAATAGAACCACTCTACAGCTCCACTTTTAGGGATGTGTTAATTTTTGTGAAAAAGGATAAAATTGCAAATGTCAGAAAATGTCTGCCTTTGAACATTATTTTCACAGAGAAGTTGAACCAGAAACAAATAGCTAAGGTCTTAGAACTCCAAGGAACTCCTCAATAGACCTTAAGAATGTAAAAGGACCAGAGAGAAGAATGCTTTGAAGGCAGCTCTTAAAATGAGCTTCCTTCTTCTGTATGAGTGGAGAAAGGAGATTAGAGAAGAAAGAGACAGCATGATATTCAATTTACTTACAAACAATCATGAGGTTCAGGCACAGAAAGAAGCCCAGGAGTCTCACATCTCCACCTCCAGGCCTACCTCCTCTCTGTGCCCATGGTAACACTAGAGAACAAGGAGTGTAGTTGCAGAGGGAGCTGATTCAAAACATGTGGGGGCAGCAAAGAGCCACCCCATGCTGCCCTGGGCCTCAGGTAAGCCTGTGAGTCATGAAGTCAAAGGAGGCATTTGGGTTTTGCCAAACAACCAGAGTCAGAGACACAATAAAATGAAGCAGGTTCGAAAACAGAGCCGAATCAGCCATTCATTAAAAAGGAACATTCACATTGTGCAATGCATTGTATTCAGTATTACAGAAGGAATTACATCCTGTCAGTCTGAAGGGATACTGACAATAAAAAATAACTTATAATATGGCAATATGGTAGAAAAAGCATGTGCTAGAGAAAGCACAAGAGTAATGACTTCTTTCTTTCCTTCTTTCTTTCTTCCTTCCTTCCTTCCTTCCTTCCTTCCTTCCTTCCTTCCTTCCTTCCTTTCTTTCTTTCTTTCTTTCTTTCTTTCTTTCTTTCTTTCTTTCTTTCTTTCTTTCTTTCTTTTCACAACAGGATTTCACAATGTAGCCTTGGCTATCTTGGAACTTGCTCAGTAGATCAGGCTATCGTCAAACTCATGGAGCAGCTCCTGCCTCTGCCTCCCAAGTGTTGGGATTAACAGCATGCATCACTATCACCTGGCTGGGAGTAATGTTTTTATCTAAAATGTCAGACTTGAATCTGAGCCAATAGAGGAGCCTTTAGGAACAAGTGATCTAAAATGTCACAATGAATAAAAATGGAGACAGGTTTAGTTAGCTTAGAGTGCCCCAGGCTCAAGATTGCAAGAAATGGTTCAAGTGCACTGGTTCTTGCAGAGAGCCCAGGGTTCAATTTCCAGCACCCACATGTTGGTTAACAACAGTTGGTAACTCCAGTAATGTCATCTTCTCAGAGGGCAGCAGGCACATATGTGGTTAACACATACACACACACACACACACACACACACACACACACACACACAGAGGCAAAACATTTACAGTCATTTTACAATTTTTTTTTAATCTTGAAGAGAAAAAAAAGACGATGGAAAGAACAAACATGTTGTAGCACAATAGTAATGATGTCCTCACACTGAGTCACAGCGGCAAGAAGCTTTGGACATAAATCCACAGGACAGTGACATCGTCAGATATGTATGGTATAAAGACCCAGAAGGGGCCCGTGAAGATGGCTCAGTGGGCAAGGCTGGTGACCTGAGTTTGAGCTTCAGAACTCATATAAAGTGGAAGGAGAGAACCAACTATACACAGTTATTCTCTAACCTCATTCCTTCCCTTCCCCTCTCCCCTCCCCTTCCCAGCGATATGGGAGCTTTGCTTGCTTACTCTTTCTTAAACTTTGACCTATAATAAAATGTCCTTTCTGCAACTCATTTTTCCATTGTCTGAGAAAGTCTTTCTTTGAGTTCACCAGACAAAATACCTGGGAGCCACTGGCCAGAGGAGATTTGAGGACTTCTGATGATCTGACCCCAGGTCCATGAGTCATGCTCACCAGAAGCAAGAAAGCCTCCTTTGAATAGCTGCTTTTCCCTTATCACTATGTTTTAGAACCTCTCTGCAAGTGATTCTGCAACACAGATACATTTCGAAGACACTGCTCTGTACCAGACATACCGACAGACAACTCAGCACCAAAGTGAGACTGCTGTGTGTTCTTTCCTAAACCCCCTCCCCCCAGCTACTCTCTAATCCACATGAGTTGTTCACCTGAGCTCCCCAGCCCTATCTCACTACTCTCTGCCCTACTCTCTTGTACTGTCCTGAGCTGAGCTCTCTCAGGTCCTCACCATGCTCTAAGGCCGTTGATATCTCCACTAATCTCTCCCCACTCCTTTGCTTCCTTGTAGCCTTGGACCATATCTAGTTTACATTCTTTTTTTTTCTCTGCTCTAGACACCCCCAGATGCCTCTGCATCTTTTCTCTCTCTCTCACACTCACTATAAAAGACTTCCGCCAATGGACCGGCCATGTTGGCCCTCTCACCTAACCTGTGATGTTAACTGAAGGTCCTCAATGGTTCCCTCATTTCCAGGGACTCTCCATGATCTACTGGAGTTGTAAGTTCCACTGACTTTTCTTCACCAAGGAATCATGATCCCCCTCAGACCAAGAGGGTCCCTGGAAACTGAGACGTGTTTACTGGTTCTGGACAAATCAGGCTCACCAACTATGCCAGCTTACTCTGCTTTCAAGTAAGCTTTAGTTACTGAGGGAACAGAATCCTAGAAAGCCGAATTGCGAAAAACCAGACCAGATCCAGGCAAACTGGTCCAAGTCATCCATACTATGGAAGACACCAGTGAGGAAACTGGGTGTTCCAGAACGTTCCATATGCAACAGAGCAGTGTAACTGGCCTGACAGTGCTCAGAAGCTTAAAACAGCTTCCTTTAAGGGCAAACTGCCATTATGGATTATTATACCTGGCATCAATTTTGACCATGTTTAAGCTTGCTGGATTATGAAGTCTTTGAGACAAGCAAAGCTATAATGGGGGGAGGGGGACAGCTTAGCTCTGCCCTCTTTCTGTACATTTGAAATGGGGACACATGTCACCTTGGGAGCACAATGAGGATGACAATGACCCTCTGCCCCTCACATAAACAGTGCAGTCTCCTGTGCCTGTCAGCTCAGGGAAAGACTTGGGGCGATACTTTATTTACAATGTTAAGATAATTTATTTTATTTGACCCATAGAAATTGTACATACTCATGAGGAACTGTGTTATGCTTGAATACACACTAATGTGTAAGTGAATATTTACCACTTCTTTGTGGTAAAAAACATTCAGAATCCTCTTGGGCTCCTCATCCCTACACAGGAACAACAGAATAGCAGATCTGTTTAGTATTCCTGCCTCACTGTGATGTAGAAAATGTTGAAAGCCTTTCACCTCCCAGAATAGTAATGGCGTTTTTATATTTACCTGAGTGTTTATGATGAACCACAGACTTCAAAAAAACCACTGACCTAAGGTAGACAGCTTGCTGCAGACTCTTGGGATGCCACTCTGACCCCTGTCTTGGTGCCCCTTGACTTGGATGAGAGGAAGTATATGCACTGGGGAGTCGGGCGTTTAGGATCCTACCCCTAGAAGAGGATCTAGCATCATCTAGTTTTAAACAAGGTATTCCTGCCAGGAGCTGCTGACTTTCAACAACAGATATATTTAAGAGAAAAATAAATCTGTCTTTACTTATGGAAGTCCCAGAACGATGCTATTCTGAAACTCTACCACTCCTTTATGTGATTTAGTAAACCGCTTAAATATAGCTCCATCACAGCGGCGGGAAGATTGGGACATGGCCGTACTGTGAGCACTTCCCATTCTGGGAACTCAAGTGTTCTGTATCTATTTACATAAGGTAATTTATTAGTTTACTTGTCTATTTCCTTCTGGGGCGGTGAGCCACTGTGGGACAGAGGCTGCGTCTACTATCCCTCACAGAGCGCCTGCCACATGATAGGCATTCAGTAAATATTTGTTGAAATCAAGAAGAGTAAATTTATGTGACATGAGAAGGTCTGCAGAGCTGGTCCCGAATCCCTCAGGACAACCTTGACTACTTACCCTTATTCAAAAGATCTAAACAGTTACATTTTGTCAGTTCCCTTGGTCTTGCATCTGACGGCTTTGTCTATAATTCAGGGATCACTTTGTTCCTTGTAGTTTATTCCAAAGGAAAATATGTAAATGGAATAAGAAAAAAACAGTACATTCCACCAGAATGTTGCAATAGAAAATGTGTTATCTTTAAATCTCATACAAATTAAATTACATGTTTATCCATCTGAGGTAAATACTAATGTTATAAGTGGATTAAAAAACTAAAAAAGAGATGTAATTTATAATGTTATTAGCTATTATTATAGAAATTAAACCCAGGTTTTTCTGGATTTTAAAAGGCAAAGCTAATGTGATTAGTAATACAACATACTAGGAGAACATTCAGACATGGTTGGTTTAAAAGGCCATTTGGAGCTCAAAATGTTACCTTTTGGATTCTCTAGAATAATTTTCCTCTACAACTACATGGTCCACAGCAGCCTAAAGTTCTCTGGAGAGCTTACTCATCATAGAGTAGCATTCACACCCCAAACCAAAAGGAATCTTTCATTAGAATATTGAAAAGAGATGTAATTTGTCAGATTAAAATTTGCTTTTATATTCAGGTTGGCAATTTGATATTTCAAAAATAAGATATTCAAAGTTGAAATATTTTTTGAAGAAATGGAAAAATTCATGTTAATATTCATGTGGAATCTTAAGAGGTCTGTAACAAGCAATGCAGCTTTGAAAAAGAATGAGGTTAGAAGTCACATGCTTTCTGATTTCAAAACTACTTACAAGACTACACTAATCAACATGGTGTGGCACTGTCATAAACACATAGATGTAGCTCAACAGAATGGAAAAACCCATAAATAAAGCCAGTCAAAAGAGTTCCCAAAAAGGTGCCAAGACTGTTCGATGGGGGAGGGGAGACTGTTGTCAGTGGTGTTGGGAAACCTGGATATCCACATAATTAATAAAAGTTAACCCTTACCTTTGAGCAATTACTAAAATTAGCTCAAAAGCAATCAAAATATAAAATCAATAAAAGGCACAAGAAAATTATTTTATAATCATGAATTTGGCAATTGTTTCTTAAATACATCAATGGCACAAGCAACGAAAGAAAAGAAAAAAAAATAGATTAGGTGGACTATGCCAAACTTAGAACCTTCCAAGTGTCAAAGAAGAGCAAATTATGGAATGGGAGAAAGTGATTGTAGCCGATGGAGTTAATATGCAGAATTTTAAAAACTTCTACAAGTCCAAATCCTGTTCACGAGCGTAAGGATTATACAGACATTTCTTCAATATGGAAAAGAGCAAGCAGTAAAAAGGCACATGAAAAGATGCCCAATACCACTAACCATTAGAGAAATGCCAATCAAAACCACAATTAAATGATGGATGTTTACAGCATTAGAATGGGTGCTACCAAAACCCAACAGAAAATATTAAGTGCTATAAGGCTACAAAGCATCAGAAGTCTTAAGGCACCCATGAGCACGAAACATGAAGCAGCCAAGTGCAGAAGATTACAGAAATCCCTCAAAAACCGGAAAGCACTTTGCTATATGATGCAGCAATTCCACAGTTGGGTATGTACTCAAAGGAACTCAGAGCAGTGGTTTTAGTAGATATTGTGCACGTCCTTCATAACAGCAGTGCTCGGTGTCAAACTGAGAGAACCTCAAGTGACCATCCCCAGATGATAGATAAACTAAACACAGTAGACCCGTCTGATGCAAAGCTGCTCAGCTTTCAAAGGAGGGAGATTCTGACATAGACTACAATACTAACCAAACCTAAAGCTGCTATGCTAAGGGTTATAAATCAGTTACAAAAGGGCAAATGCTGTGTGATTCACTTATATGAGGGATTTAGAGCCTTCCCATTCACAGAGACAAAGCAAGAAAGTGGTTGCCAGGGACAGAGGAGCTAAGAGAAAAGCAATTACTTGGTAATAGGTACAGAGTTTCCAATTTACGATAAAAACACTTCTTGAGCTCTTTGTTGGTGACAGTTGCCAGGCAAGGTCAGCATATTTAATGCTACTGAATTATACAGTTGGGAAAAGTCACGACAGCCAGCCCAGATGTGGTGACACACACCTTTAACCCAAGTATTCAGGAGTCAAAGGTAGGCAGATCTCTGAGAGTTTGAGGCCAGCTTGATCTGCAAGAGTTCTAAGCCAACCAGGGCTACAAAGAGAGATCTTGTCTCCAAAACAAAATAAAGAAATAAATAAAGAAATGAAAGAAGAGAAAGAAAGAAAGAAAGAAAGAAAGAAAGAAAGAAAGAAAGAAAGAAAGAAAGAGAGAGAGGAGAGAGGGAGGGAAGGAGGGAGGGAGGGAGGGAGAGAGGGAGGGAGGAAGGAAGGAAGGAAGGAAGGAAGGAAAGAAGGGGACCCAACAATTACTTTTATAGGATTGTCTATTTCACCAAATTTTAAAAATTCAAATAAGGAAAATAAAAATCACTCCCAATCCCCTACCTAGAGACTACCAATTTTTAAGAAAAACTAAAATTCTATGCAATATGTTTTAAAAGCATAGTCAATTTTTCTTATGATTAGGTGAATAGCAACATCACCCATGGATTTAAACACACTTTAAAAAAAAGTAGGTAGTTTTCTTCTCTTTTCTTTTTTTGCACACATTGGGATATTAATAGTAAGGCAGCTGCTAGGTCCTGGATTAGAAATTAGATAAGGCCACAGGTTCCCTTATGTCCTGTTCTGATAATTCCTGAAATTCCAAAAGACCTTGGGGCCTGCTCTTAAGCTGCCCACCTCTTTGTGTAGTCAGTAGGCATCTGGGACTCCAGTGAGAAGCTGAATTCTTTGAGGCATGGGAAGTGCAGGCAGATATTTTAGAGCTGTATCTCTTGAGCATTCTCAACAACTGCAATGCTGTCAACAAAAGCCAGCTAGACAGGACAGGACTCAGCACAGGAAGCATCTCTGCCATTGTTCTGCAAACCAGACATAAGTTTCCTCTCTCTTACGTTTTCCTAGGATGACCTGCCATCCAGTTGGCATAGCAGGCATTAGTTTATCCCTGGCAAAATGCTCTAATGCAGTTTCCTCAAAACCGGCTGGCAGGCTGGTCTTGCCACAGAGTTGTCTGCATAAGCAAAGCTTTTCATGGGAAAGGACTCATCCCAGGGGAGGAAAGGAACCATTTTGGTTATAGAACAATGGCGCAGGTCAAAGGGGAAGGGTGAGTCTGAGTGCAGTCCAGAGCCTCCTGTCCAATGCAGCCCAGCACACCCCCTCCTTCCTATTCCTTCCTTAGATCCATTGTAAGGGATGGGCAACAAAAGATCTGAATAAAAAGGAGAAGAATTGGTAAATTAGAATTCAAGGCATTGCAGCTTCAGCAAGAGGTGGGGGTGGGGAGGAGAAACTTGCTATCCCAAGGAGAGCTTAGGCTAGGCTTCAGGGGATCACCCTCCAAAAGAAACTGGCCACAGAGGAGCAACATGGGCTATACTTCAGCAAGCATCAGCCCAGGCATTCACAGGATCATGTGGGTCGAATGCCAATGGTAACCTAGAGGGTGTGGGAGTGTATGTGTGCCATTCTCTGGAGCCCTCTAAGATTCCCCAGAGAAGTCAGAAAGAAATTGGGATGCCTATTAGGCAGGACCCGGGCAGAGACAGGAGAGGGAAAAGCCTTCCCTCTTATCTTTATACTGATGTGAATTAGAGCTGAGAAATAGGGTCATTGGGTTTTCTTTTCTTTTTTCTTTCTTTCTTTCTTCTTTTTTTTTTTCAGCATGACCACAGTCAGTTCTTGGACTGAAGATGGGTTTATTTTTTCCAATCTGCTTTTATACCATATTAATTACATGCAAGTATTAGGGGCAAATAGTACAATGAGGAATCAAGCAAGACAATAGTCAAGGAACAAGCAAGACAATGAACACAAAGTCCCGTGATCACTCCGGTGATCATGATTGCTATTTCTAAGGATGATCAGGATGTTTGAGCCTACTTCCTTGTCCTAGCCTAAAGTCATAATCATGACTGAAGCCTGCTTCTTTGTCCCACCTTAATGTCAGATTCCTGCCTGGCCTTATTTCTTTCTCATGCCCAGATGTCAGATTCCTGCCAAGTGGCCCATTTCCTTATCCTTGGCCAATGTCAGACTCCTGCCAAGGGCACCTCAACCTTGGGTTTTCAAAAGAGAAAGTATTAAAATAAAAAACATGGTAAAACTAGAATGTCTGTATAGAATTTATGCCTGAGATTTATTTGAATCACACAGCATTGAGTTCCCTGGGAGGTGACTGGGTATTCTATTCATTTCAATTCCTGCTTAAGCAAATTCTATATCTGCACCATACAAGTGACCAGCTGGCAACACTGTACTTTAATTTCTTTAAAAACAAAATCCAAAACAATCAAAAAGCCTCAGTCATCCTGAATCTGCAGAGAGGGTTACACTGGATACTTGCTAGAAGAATGATGGGGAAGGAAGAGAAGGGAAGGGGGATGGGAGGAGAGTGGAAGGGAGGGGAGGGAAAGGGAGGGGAGGGGGGGGGAACATCAAGACTTAGCCCTTCAACAGGTGTAATGTGGTAGAAAAGGCAGCATACACCTGAGAATCTATGCTAGAAACATGCACAGTCATGTGGACCTTGAGTGACTGAGTCTACCCTGTGAACTCAATCTCTTCCTCTGTAAAATGGACACAGCGACAGCAATGTCACAGATTGTACTTGACCTAAAGTATGCAAGGTAAATCAGTGATACTGTCCCACCCTTGGGGAACCACACCGGTGGCTCTGCTCTGTACTATGGCAGTCTGACTTGGGTTGGTTGACTCGGGAATGAAATGTATGTGACGTCACTAGCATACAATGGATGTCTAATGGAAGCAGTTCCCTCTTTTCATTCCTTTATCACAGTGAATTGGCTGATATGGAACAGCTGGATCAGTTGAGCAATACTACAGAAAACCTGTCTCCAGGCTAATCAATAGGGAGAAGCGATGGTATTTTTTTTCTCATTTCTACATTTGCTCTCAATGTCCTGTGACTGTCAAGGCACTCATGACTGTACCTCTGATTCCAAGGTCATGAGCCTAGCAGACAGCCCAGGCCAATGTTACCACCTTCTCTGAGTCTTTTGAACCATTTTTTTTTTAATTTATGAGTCTTTTGCCTGCATGCATGTATATACATCACATGCATGCCTGGTGCCCAAAGGGTCCGAAGAGGGAGTTGGATCCCCTAGAACTGGGGTTACTGGTGATATATGTCATCTGGGTGCTGAGAACTGAACCTAGGTATTCTGCAAGAGCAACAAGTGCTCTTAACTCCCAAGTCACCGCCCCTATCCCTTGATGCAGTTTTTACAATGTGGTTCAAAGTTGGGCTAGACTGTCTGAATCTGCTCTTCACTGCCTGTCAGAAGTACACAGCACAGCAGAAGCGGCATTACATTTTTACCCTTTTTTTTTGGCATTCTCTAAAGCAGCATCAGTAAGAAGGTGCATGCGGGAGCACATTTTGTACTGACGCTCATTCCAACAGCAGGCCGTCTACACCTGAAGAATGCAACCAAAGCTAAGTCCTTTCATATAGGAAAAGAAAAACATAATACATTAATAAGCATGAAAAATGTTAATTTTCAAATTCTTAAAAAGTTTACAATGTACTTATAATGTTCCTATTTGATTTGGAATGTTCCCTTTTAAAAAGAAGGTGATTTCCTATGGAACCATAGACTTATGCCCAGTTTGTGATGAGTTGTTTCTCACAGATGAGCAATGTATATGAAAATTATGAATTTTACCCCGCTTTTCCTTTGTTATCCTCCCCCCACCCCATCCCACTGGAACCCCTCTTCCTGACTAGAGCTACCCTGTTTGCATATCTACCTGTGACCTGTAGATTAACTAGGAGTGAGAGCCTGAATCAGGACAGGCCACTCACTAGTGTTCACCACTTAAGGAAGAGGTTTCCCTCCATCTGGGGGAGCATCTACGACAATGACGAAAACAAAATAAAATCTTAAAAACTATAGAACAAGTGGCACTAACAAAAGTTACCTTCCTTACAGTATGAGTGCTCCAACAGGGAGGCAGGGAGCATATGAGTGCTCCAACAGGGAGGCAGAGAGCATATGAGTGCTCCAACAGGGAGGCAGGGAGCATATGAGTGCTCCAACAGGGAGGCAGAGAGCATATGAGTGCTCCAACAGGGAGGCAGGGAGCATATGAGTGCTCCAACAGGGAGGCAGGGAGCATATGAGTGCTCCAACAGGGAGGCAGGGAGCATATGAGTGCTCCAACAGGGAGGCAGGGAGCATATGAGTGCTCCAACAGGGAGGCAGGGAGCATATGAGTGCTCCAACAGGGAGGCAGGGAGCATGTGAGTGCTCCAACAGGGAGGCAGAGAGCATGTGAGTGCTCCAACAGGGAGGCAGAGAGCATGTGAGTGCTCCAACAGGGAGGCAGGGAGCATGTGAGTGCTCCAACAGGGAGGCAGGGAGCATATGAGTGCTCCAACAGGGAGGCAGAGAGCATATGAGTGCTCCAACAGGGAGGCAGGGAGCATATGAGTGCTCCAACAGGGAGGCAGAGAGCATATGAGTGCTCCAACAGGGAGGCAGAGAGCAGCAGGAACTCACCCCCTGTCTTTCCTTGAGAGACTGAGAAGAGGAGCAGATGCGTTGGAGTTATTGATTAGAGGTTATCAATTCACCTTACTAAGAATTACAGAATCTGAGCATAGATGGGATCATCTGCCTCGCAAAGTGACCAAGATCATTGGGCTGAACTGTAAAGGTCAGTATTACCACTGAATGTACCTGGACAACGCCAGTGCCCAGCCTCCTAGATTCCGAGATGCTCTGAAAATAAATTCTCAGTAAACAAACAGAGTCCATAAAAATAGTAAATTAAAAAAAATTACACATAAAACTTTTTTTTAAAAAAAATAAAGTCTTTCTTGGTGTAGTTTTGACTTGGAAGTCACTATGTAGCCCAGGCTGGCCTCGAATCTACAGCAATCCTTCAGGGATTCTGCCTCCCCCAAAATATGCCATTTAAAGAAGAGAGATGAAGGTTGTTGGACAGACATGATGCTATTTATAACAACAACAACAAACAACAACAACAACAAAAAACCAACTAGAAAACCTCTACTCTTCAGAAGCTTTTGAGTAAAATATAGAGCATTTCTGCAGTGGACAGCGACTCATAGCTGCCAAAGTGCCAGGGATACATAACTGCTGGGTATTCAGTTGTATATGGTCATCTATATCACACACACGTGAACACGCACGCACGCACGCATGAACACACATGTGAACACACACGTGAACACACACATGCACACACACACAGGAACATCTCAGAAGAGGCAGAAATGAAAGGCTGGAGGCTTGAGGGAAAGCTGGGACATCCTCTCTTCTGGACATGACATGGACATTGAACTCAAGAGCTCACTGAAGCTATAGTCATTTGTACCAGACCTGGACAAGCTCAAGCCAATGTTATCAGTCCCCATTGCAACTTGCAACACTAACTGGACTCAATGGGTTAAAAAAAACATGAAAGGGGTATGAAAGTAGGAGGGGGAATTCATTGGGGTTCAGGAGAAGTGGGAGAGGAAAGTGGGGTGGGTAGATATGAAACATCGTATACACATACAAAATTGTCAAGGAATAAATAGAAGATATTATGAAAAAAATCAAACTTTCAGAGATTCAAATGATATAACTGACATTCCAAGTTATACATTGCAACTAAGAAAAAAATGCCACAACATTTGAATATTTCCTCAGGCTTTCCAGACCTACAGATGACTTATATTTTTCTGTGTAACTTCTTAAAATCAGTACTGTCTTCCTAAGGAGATTCTCTTGGATATTTGCTCCCTTAGGCCCATTATGAAGTTTAATACTACAGACGCACCACATCCATGTTTGTGTACTAGGGTACTTTTAAGGGTCATAAATCATCTAAAATGTCTTCACATCTTCTTCCCAAGGTCCAAGTTTCATCCTCTGGGGAACAACAGTGATCTCATTGAGAATGCACCTTCTAAATAATGTAAGTATAACTGGTTTTACTTAGCCAATTATATAGAACATTTTAAAGTAAGTTTTGGAACAGTTTCAGATCAAAGGAATATTTATGTCTCTGATAGTCAGATGATGTGTCACACCTGAAATTTTGAAGCTGGTTTTCTATTAATATGCTTCAAATTGGTGATGTAAATAAAACATGTTTAAGCCAACAAAGACTAGCTCTAGACAGCTAACATGAAGCTAACATGTTTTGCACAATAACCCATGATTCGCTGCACCCTAGCACAGACAAAACTCTTATTGGGAACATTGATGTGATTCTCCTAATTCCACTGTGCACAAGAAAAACTAAAACATTGAGACATTTCTCTGAGCTGTGTGCTCTCGTTGTTCCGGGACACGGTGTGTGCCATTGCGGTGACAGTCGTTGTGGGAGTGAGTATGATGTGAACATGAAGTAAAGGGAAGTCTG
Source organism: Tokudaia tokunoshimensis (assembly GCA_036184795.1). NCBI lineage: Eukaryota > Metazoa > Chordata > Mammalia > Rodentia > Muridae > Tokudaia > Tokudaia tokunoshimensis. Next base: position 81,183,974 of record BTHU01000008.1, read on the forward strand.
AAGGAGAGGCTGGGTATTACTTCCCAGACTGACCTCATCTGCAGCTGAAGCCTTCGCATCTGCTGCGATTTCCTCACACTACATCACTTGATTGGCTTGCTGCTCTCGCCAAAACGTTTGAGCTTTGTCATCTTTTTAGTATCTTTCCTAAGAACAGCACACTCAGATCAGGTCACAGCTTGTGAGTCTGGCAGCCCAGCCCCAAGTCTTCCTCTCTGCTGCCCAGAGGCCCCTCGCCAAGCCCTGGCTGCTGGGAGTCAGCCCCACAGAATGTCTTCTCACAGCGCACTTTGAAGTGGATAAAATATGCACTCGTGGACACTCGTCTGTTATTTCCTGTGCTCACAGCTTTGTTCTTCTTTATTGCCAGAGAATTCTACGGGTGATGTCACTTTTCTCCGAAGAGAACAGACCATCAGGGCTTTTTACTGACATAATTAATTATCTGGAACTTGATTCAGGGCCAGAAAATTCTCAAGGCCCCTGAAGAATTAACTCTGCTGTGCTCCCTATCCTTCAACTTTTAAAGAGACAGGGTACCATGTCTTTTTCCTTCTCAGACACTGATAATGGTATTTTTGTTTGGCGATATCAAGTCACAGTGAGTGAACTGGGGCACCATTCTATGATTTCACAAGGAAGACCTTCCGTTCAATGGGCAACAAACTCCAAAGGTCAGTACAGATCAAGGGCACAAAGCACAGCTTTTAGAGCTTAGTCTCAAGTGCTATAGGAATGCATCTCAATTACTGAATAGATTCCCCAGCCAGAAGAATGAGATCCAGACCAAAGCTAAGGAAGTTAATCATCCATAAGGTGGAAAGGTTGGTTTTTATCAGCCACAAAAGCAAAAAGCATTAGCAGTTTAAACCTTACACAAGAAAGTACCAGGACAATGATCATGTATTATGAGAATTTTCACATATGTTTTTATATAGATCTAAATTAACACATGTGCCATTCACCAGAAGATGGTTCCTTTTTGCCCTGCTATTGAATTTGAGATTATGTAAATGAGCTGCCACCTGTCTCTGCAATGGAGGCTCTGTGGGAAGCAGAGGGCACTGTAGATGGCCAGAAAGTAGGTGAGCAGGTTTCGATGGAATCAGGGAATGTGGTCCAGTTCTAGCTTTCTCATCATAGGTAAAAGTCTCATTTCTCTCAATGATGATGGAAATAATGATATCAAAGTTCTATGCAACTCAAAATGGTTGACTTAGACCATAGTTTTTGGAACTACATTAAAATATTTTCCCCCATAAAAAGAAATCAGCATTAATTCATTTGAATTGTGCTTTAGATATCTAGATGTGTGACTGACATTTTTAAAGATTTAAAATTATGATGTATAGTGTGGAACTAAAATCAACAATATGGATGTGCTTAAAGAAAAAGTGAAAGATATATAAAATACATCCTCCAAATCCACTCACGAGTGAAAACTCTATTAACAACTTGGGGTGGATGATTCCAGGAACTGTTTGTTTCCATAGATATGTAATTAGAGCCACACATTTTCTCCCCATGACTTCCTAATATTAAGTGCTAGGAAGTGTGCACAATATTTTGCAAATGTGATCTCACCGAAGCCACATAATAATCACATCAGATAAATACCACCATGGTCATCACTATGTAGATGATGGGTCTGAGGCTGGTACAGAAAAGGTTGGTAATTTTCCCAAAGTCACACAACTGACAAGTGGTGGTGGCGGGATACAAATCTAGGCAATCTAGCTTTAGAGCTAGAACTCTTACTATCAAATCCTATGAGTTCTATATATGTATGTAGCTGTTAGACCCTCTCAAATAAAACCTACCTACCTACCTACCTACCTACCTATCTACCTATGTATAATACTGGGCATTGGATTTATGGTCTCAAGCATGCTAGGCAAGTACACTACCACCAAACTATTGCCCAAGAGCTACATGTAATTGTTTTTAATATTGTGTGCATATGTGTGTGTGTGCACGCACACGCGCGCACGCATGCGTGCATGTGTGCACACATGCATGTATACAACAGAATCCAATCCCCTGGACCTGGGTTGTAGGCAGTTTGAGCTACCTCACGTGAATGCTAGGAACAAAATTCTAGTCCTCTGTAAGAGCAGCAAGCTCTTCACAAGTATCTCTTCAGTCCCTCGTTTTATTTTATTCTTTATTTGACAATAAATGGAGGAACCAAGAAGGCTCTGAGATTCCATGAACACCAAGAGTTTCGCTGTACTGATTTTTTTAACCCTCTACTTTTACATACCTTTTTCTCAAGTGGGTTTCTTTCTTTTCAGTTTTCTCAATTTATTTTCTTACCTGAACCTATGAACCAAACTTTAGATCAAAATCTACTACAATCTCTCCCTAAGAGAAGAATCAGATATGTGGCTAAGTTGGTCTTGAGTTCCTCACAGTAGATATGATTGAAATATCTTCACTGCCTCTTGGGTGTAGCAATTAAATCTCTTTCTACATTTCTGTAATTTGTCCCAAAATATAAAATGCACAATTTTTGTTAAATCAACGTTTTGTGCATTTGAATGCTATGGAGTCCACCAGAAAAAATGTTGCATACAGGTTAATGGCAATGTATACAATAAAGTCAACACCATCAGAAATTAGCTGGCATTTCACTAAAATGTCACAGCCTGTTCAAATACATCACTTGCCCATTACAATAGGAACATAGTCAACAGACTCAGACATTTAGTCCTGAGCCTGTTTCATGTGTACTTTAATTTTCAGGTGAGTGCATATATAAAATATTACTTATAGCATGCTTTCTCCCTGAGTGTACTTCCAAGTCAGCCAAGAACTGGCTGGTAGTTTTGATGGTCTTCCTTAGGGAAGATGTTGGAGAACTTGACTTTTTTAACAAGCTTGTGAGCATCTACTTCCAATCTTCCATCATCCAAAATAAGAGCAGTCAGACTAGGCATGTGCTATGGTTTCATGTCTTGTACCTTACAGTATTTTTTTCCATAATAAGTTAAACTTAAGCTGTATGGAACAGCATGACATAGATTCTGAGGTTGGAAATATTGGTCACACTAGCCACTCTAATATTGCCAATGCATCTTATCTTTTCAAAAATAAACGACCAAGAACCACTTGCCAAATTTTATATTAATAGTGAAAACACCCAGGGAAAGAACATTCTAGATTATGATGGAACTGACACAATGATCCAATCCTGGTTTATTTCAAGCTTCCTACTGTTTATCTGCACTCCCTGAGGCAAACCTTAGTGCCTCAGACAATTGATAGGCACTGACCTCTGCTGAGATTTTGTGGTCAGGAGCTTTATCTGAGCTGTCATCATACCAGTTTGTCATCCATAAGTGACTGGTCAGATCAAAGTGTGGTAAGGATGACTAAATAGAAGAGGCAGGTGGATGAGGTCAGTCGGCCGTCACTGCCAGATTTCTCAACACTGAACTCATCGTTTCATGTTTAACAGTGGCCAGTCTGCTTGATAACAGCATGAGAAGATCCCCAAATGCCTTTCACATTTCTCCATGACCTTAAAGGCCAACAAGTATGTAGTATGAATGCCCTCCTTCTGCCAACACCCTTTATACATAATCCCAAGAGCTATTCTGGCAAAAGAAACTCAAACGGCATGGATTTGTTCTAGCCAAAGTGCTAGTGGCATGATGTCACATTCATAGGGATCAATTCTGAAGGTTCCAAGATGACTGGACCTCAGAAGACCATTCGAAACCAGCTCTTCATTAGGAGTCTGGCTCCGCTCTTCTAGCTGTATCTCCAGAGAACTGACCAAAGCTTCATATCAACTTTTCAACAGTGTGCTCTGAAACTCACACTCAACTACAAGCAAGTTCTCATATATTTATCAAGTCTTCTGAGAACATCCCTTCCACTTGGTCTCAGAGTGATTCAAAGTAAGCAGCACCAACCTTTGGAACTACAGGTATGCACACACGCTTGCATCATGTGTGCACGTGTATGCATATGAGGTCAGACTCTTGCTCTTGCATCCAGAAGTTACTAAACTGTCCAAAGGGAACACACTAATGTGCATACCACTTCTGATACTTCAGAAGTGGGTGGTTTCTCTCCACTCTCCTTGTTCCAATGGGCTTGAATGTGATAAAAATTTAACTCCTCTCTCCAGATCACTTTCTCATACCTGAAATGTCATCAAATAAGACCAGGTAATTTCCTTCTGCCTGTTGCATCTGTCCATGCTTGGTTATTCAGTCCGTCCTTGATGCTGTAGCCTCTGGATCACTGTCAAGTTTCTGGATGAGTTGTAATTCCCTTTCATAATTATTCTGATACTCTCATCACCAGAATTATTAGGGTCAGAGGCTGTGCTCCAGCTGCCCTAACAAGCCAAGCTCCATCACACATTCCTAATAAAGCAATTAAAAGAACCAAATTAATGGTGAAAGGCAGGAAAGGGAGGTTTATTCAAAGTGGCCACTTAGGAAAAGACAAAGGAATTCAGTGACTTTTCTCCCCTCAACTCCATCTGCAGAATTCTGGCATGAGGTTTAGATACTATAAGTAGAGGGCCAGAGTAACACATAGCTAACAAGTATGGCCAACGTGTGGTCCTGCCCATCACTTTCCCATCAATGTTTAGGTTCCAATCTCTTCTGCAAGGTAGTCTGACAGGTAATAAATTCTTTTCTTGCTCCAGACTTAGCCTTTTCTTTCTCCCAAAATGAGATTCCAAGGAAATTACGATTTCTTTGGGTCCACTGTCCAAAATAAGAGATACAGTGTCATTTAGAACCCTCATTTTCATGGTCTCTGAACACTCTGTTCTAATGATCTGTCTTTATACTATCTCAGTCAGCAACTTCTATGTCATAATCTAGCCCTCTGGTATTTTAAAAACTGTAACTAACTATAATTTCAACTATTTGCCATCTCAGATATTTGCCATTAAGTCTCTCTAGAACCTTAAATCTAACAATCTTTGGTGATGGCTGAGCCTATAAGCTATTGACTTTCTGATCCTTTCACTGGCTTTCATGTTCCCTTTCCCAAGTGAGCTGTTGTTAGTCTGTTGTTATGTATTATCATACAAAATACTGGCCCCAAGATCTGGTTGCTCCTAACAAGGAACCTTCAGGGTTGAGGAAATCTTCACCTACACCAAATGATGCTATATAACCTTGCTCCTTATAAAACTATGGGTTCAATAAAGATGCCTACAGTCTATAGCTGGGTAGAAGAGAGGTAGGCAGAGCTTCAACTGGGGTCTGAGGAGAGACCATGAGGGGAAGAGTGAAGAGATGGGGAGAGGAGAAGACACCATGGGGTAGGTGAATCATGAAAACATGGTCATGAGGGTTGGACAGTTGGAGTAAGAGTAGCCCAGGTGGAGCATGCAAGTTATAACTCAAGGTTATAGACAGGGGAGTAGACACAATAGCTTAGAGGGTTGATATCTGCCCAGCTTTAATGCTTGTTATAAATATAAAGCTTTTATGTCCTTTACTTAGGAACTGAATGATCAAAGGTGGGGCAGAAACCTCCAATTTATATTTACCACAACAATATTCATTTTCCTTCTCATCCTACCTCAGTTTCTACTAAATCTTCATTTGCAGCTCCTTCCTCACTTGACTGTGCTCTCTAGGTCAAACTCCAAACATCCTTGATTAACTCTAAGTCTTCATTCCTAATGCTCAAATCTATATCTACAGCAAAACCACATCATACCAACTGATCTCATTTTACAGTCATGATCCTTGGCCTCAACTGTCCAGCTGTTGGTACCGACAAATCATTGCTGCTGTTCTCTCACCATTCTTACAAGTCTTTTACGTCCCAACATCTCCCTTATCAAATCATCCACAAATACTTCCCCTACTGCTTAGTTTACCAAGAAAAGTGTACCAACTGGGGATAAACTTGTACAATCTCCCATCACCACAGATTCTACTGTATCTTAAAGCATAAAGCTCATGGCCCATGTGAAGAACTGAACTGTCAGGGCCAACTTCTCACTTTGCCCACTGGGGTCTATCCTCTCTCAACTACCAGCCTATCACCAGCATCAGGGTCTGTTCTGTGCTAGCTCATTCTCATCAGCTTAGGCATAAGCCAGCTTTCTCTTGCTATGACAGAACACTGGAGAAAGTTAGCATGAAGGAGGAGAAATTCGTTTTGGCTCAGTGTTTCAGAAGCTCATGATCTTGGCTCAATAGCTTTTAGGCCTATGGTGAGGCTATACATCTTAGCAGAAGCATGTTGCAGCCAAGAAATAAAGTAGGATGGTCTATATCCCATTGTCCCCTTCAAGGGCTGTATCTCTCAGAAATCTATTTCTTCAACTGGGCCACACTTCTCAACGTTTCCACTATTTCCCAATAGCCTCACTGGCTGAGAATCAAAACATTTTTGTTTAAATGGATTTCACTGAAATAGAATGACATCACTCCCCACCATGAGCCCTCTTCCAACCCCTCTCATTTTGCTCCCACTCTCAAGTTCATAACCTCTGTTTCTTTGATGATTATTATTCTGTATGTGTATACACAAGATATATATATATATATATATACATGTGTGTGTGTGTGTGTGTGTGTGTGTGTGTGTGTGTGTGTGTGTGTAGTGAGTCTGCTTTTGCTGTGTATGTGAGGACTACTCTGCCAATAAGGAGGTTCATCCATGGGAGATGATAATTCTCCTCTTCCAGCGCTCCTTGGTTGCCTATTGCTCTTTGTCCTCCCATCAACTTCATATGCCCACTGATATGTTGCCATTGTTTTAGTCTTGTTTACACAGTCACAGTATTCTACCTCTTACCATCTACTGGCCTCTCTTCTGTGATATCCTCATTCCCTAAGCCATAGATTTAGGAGCTATGATGTAAATATTTCCACTGAGTCTGTGCTCCCCATGATTCATTAATCTCTGCATGGTGTCCAGTTATGGTTTTCTGTGATGGTCTCCATTTGCTGAGCTAGACACTTCTTTGATCAGATTTATTTTTTTTACACACCCATCAGAACAAGACCTTCTGCTGACTCTCCCTTCTCCCACAGACCTCACTTCATCTTTCTCCTTTCCTTTATGAGAAACTCACAGAAAGAGCAGCTTGTACTCGCTCCAGGGCTCTCTCCTCACAATGAGTGAGAATTATTAGAACTTCTTCTCATCAAGATTGTGCTCCAGTGCCTCCCCTGAAGGTGAATTGTGATGTGTCTGTTGCTAACTGCGATGATCAATCCTCATCCTCCATTTTCCTTGCCCCAGCATGACACTTTTGATCCTTTTCTCCTTGATGAAAACTCAGACTTTGGGTCCATGCATTAATTTCTTCCTGATGTCCTGAGCCACTCATTCCCAGTCTCCTGACTCTACCTCATCTCTCCATCATCCTATACCAGAATTCTCTTCTTACCTTCTCTTTGTATCTAAATATGTTTTCTTCATGATTTCACCCAGCTTCTCCTAAACCCACAAGCTTCCATCTGGTTCCCTCAGATGGAAGTTCTTCTTTATTCTTTCAGCCTTCTAACATCTGTGTGACCAAATGACTTTACAAATGCCCTTCAATCTCAATATATAGTGTGCTTTCAATTTTCCTGCCAAACCCCTAACAGCTACAATAGCGATGTACAGGAGAGTAAAGCAGTGTGCTTTGACCTAAGATGAGTCCTAGAGGGATTAAATACTTATGTAGGAAAGCTACAAGGAAGTGTTAATACTAGAAGTAAAATTTGAAAACAATTATTTTCACAGTCTGAGAGAGGGAGTCTAATTTTGAACCTTATCAGAGCCATAAATGGAAAGATTGATGTCTGACTAACGATTGTTATAAACTCTACACAGTAAAAAAAAAATGTTCCAAAAGCAAAACAAAAATTGCACAGAGACAACATTTGACTTACTGCCCATGCCATAAAGAACTAACACCTATATAAGGAACACTTATTAATGCAAGTCACCAAAATCCCAAATGAACAAAGAGAGTAAACAGACTAGACAAATAAATAGAAAGAACATTTGAAAAGATGCTTGCTCAACTTCATTCATAAGACAAGTGTAAATTAACACTGTGAGGAGACATCCACTCCATCTACCAATCTGGTAAAGGAAAGAAAACATCAATTGATAAAGCAACAGGCAACAGTTTTTGTTGGCAAAAGGATGAAAAAATAGAACTGTTCAAGGCAAATGAGCAAGGACTACAAACACCCCTTAGCGTCGTCAGTTCACTGTTTGAGGATTTAACCAACAGAGACTGATTTGTGCACATAATAAGACAAACATATAATGTATAAATGCATCATTAATGTATACATACGGATGTAGGGGAATACCAGGACAGAGAAGCAAGAGGGGGTTGAATGGGGAACAGAGGGAGGGAAGGGGGCTTATGGGACTTTCGGGGAGGAAGGAAATGGGAAAGGGGAAATCATTTGGAATGTAAATAAAAAATATAGAAAATAATAAAAAATGTATACACATATATAACAACAATAGCAGCAGCAGCAGCAGCAACAACAACAACAATAATAATAATTTTAGGTAATCCCCACAGGACTGTGGACTTACAAATGTGCTCTCCTAATTGTTGATTCTGAGATGCGGGGGGAGGGGGATGACAAAGGGTCTACTATAATTAGTACACATTGTTTCATGTTTCCCTTCAGGCCTTTGATCAGGAAATGTTTAACATCAGAGCAAGCATTTCTAGATATTACCAGCTGCTGTCTGAAAAGGATGATAGAAATCCTGAAGGCAAACACATGCATTGTTGGTATGTAGGTCTGGTCTACAGACAGAATTACATGTGAGCTGGAAAGTCCAGATGACAAGTGTTCTTTTTGGAAAAAAAAATTCTTTTGGATATTTTATATGTACATGTTCATGTATAACATGTACATGCAGGTGCCCAAAGAAGCCAGCAGAGGGTGGTGGATCCCCCAAACTGTGGTGTCTAAGAGCCACTGGATGTGGGTGCTGGAATCACACACCTGGGTCCTCTATAAGAGCAGCAAGCCCCTTAACTTCTGAGCATTCCTCTAGCCCCACAACAGTCCTCTTAACTCAGAATTTATGTCCTTCCTTTTTATTATACACGAATATCCTGTTGGAATTATTTCAACTATTCTTGTCAGGACCCTGCTTTTCCCCTTAAACATTCACAAGTTGAATAAAAATATTTCCTGCTGCCAGCCACGGCATGAGTCACTTTGAATTGTTCACAGCTTCAAGGCTGGTCTGTTACTAGTTGACATGGTACTTGTGAAGTTCAATTTTAATCCTAGAAGAACCTATTGGTTCTGCAAAGATAAAAGTATAATAGTGTATCCCTTGGTCTTCCCTTGCTTGCCCTAGCACCCAGAGAGGTCTTCTGCAGATCAGCGGGAAGGGAAACAGAAGAGAACGCACTAAAGAATGCATGGTACTTTATCTACTGTCTTCATGCAGTGATTTCCAAGAAAACAGAAGTGAGTAAGAGACATTAAGAACTAGGGCAGACATCCATATAGAATGTCCAGGTTTTGCACATAGGTGATGCCAATGCAGTGGTACCATCAATTTAAACTTACTATACTCTTAGACACCCTGGCCTGCACCTGCACTTTTTTTTTTCCTTTTTGATGGTGCATGAATCAAAGCCAGGGTCTTACACTTCCTAAGTGCCTGGTCTACCACTGAGCTATATGCCTAGTCTGTTTTTAAAGTCAACAAATTTTGTTAAAAAAAAACTTTATTACAATTAAGAGACTACAGAATGCTTAGCCCTAAAGAGAGCATATACACTTCAACCCCCCCTCCCAAGACTTGGGGATCATTCTGAAAGAAGGGATAAAGGGAGTGTAAGTGTCAGAGACTGTAAGAAGCCATTACCTTCCGGACAGAGCAGAGCAGCTGCACGTGTGAATTCACAATGCGTGAGGGCATGCATGTGAGTCCAAGCTAGAGCAAATCCCAGCAGGGAGAGGGGAGTTGGGCATGTGATCCCTCCCCAAGCTAAGATGCCAATTATTAGCTTCTGGAAGAAGAGACGGTTTCCTCTAAGTGCACAGCCCTAGGTAAGTCTACCACTTGCCAGTGGGTGACCACACATCCAAGAATATCTGGGCAGCACAAGGTGATCTTGATACAAAACTGAGTAAGTAGGGAAGGAGGGTGAATCATGGAAGAGTTGGGGAACCTGAGTATGATTAAGGCATATTGTATGGAACTCTCGAAGAACTAACAGTTCTTTGAAAGAAAAAAAAATTACATTTATTTTCTTTCGTGGGTCTGTGTGTTTGTATGTGTGCATGACTCAAAACTCACGCTGTCAGGTTTGTCGACAAAGCTCTCTGCTGAGCCACCTCCAAGCCTGATGAATTTCATTTTTAACATTAAGTATTGACACATTGTAACCATATAAGTTAATAGACCTCACTGTGGCATTTCTGAACATGCGCACAGCATGCTTTAACCACACCTGCCTTCTACCATCTCCTGCCCTCCTGATTCCCTAATTAGAAACATTTTATAGGATATAATGATGCAAACTAGAAAAATGGACCTGACAGAAACATATCTCTTACCTTTAATGTTTTAAATCACCAACTACAAACCAGTACCAATGCACTGGTGATTAAACTCCTGTTGCTGAGAAACAGGAAAAAAAAAGAGCAAGATACAGTTGAGATATGAATGAAGGCATCTAGAGCCTTAGTTCAAAATATTAGAGGACAAAAATGTCAACCAGAGAATTGTTTTATATGGAAACAATCCTGCTGCTAGATAATGTACGCCTCTTCCCCTTATCCATGGAACAAGCTTCTTTTGCCAGTACTTGCTTTTAAACTTGGACTGCTAGCACAACAGTGATCTGCTGATTTCTTTGGCATGCAACTTGGTGACTTGGTGTAATTTAAAATCATTAGCAGTCTCTATTTAGTAAAAAGTAGAAACTGTTTTTTGAACTTTTTATTGGTTCTTCGTGAATTTCACATCAAGCCCCCCAATCCCACTCCCATCTCCCTCTCCTCTCATAACCACCCCCCACCCTTGCTTCCTCCCCACCAAAAGAGAGCAGGAAATCTGGTTGTGGAAGCTGTAGTGTGTCAGTGTGTCCCACAGTATACCCTTTTGTCCATACCTCTTTGCTTATAAATGTTCATTGCAATGAGTTGTTGATTTGGTACGAGGCCTCTGGCTTCTGCTACATTATTAATACTGGAACCAGACTGGGACTCTTGGATATCCTGTTGCTGCCCTGTGTCATAGAGATCCTGTAGTTTTGGATCTATATGACCAGCCCCTTCATGTATTCCAGCAGTTCATTGAAGGGGTAGATGTTGGGGTGGGCCAAGTCAAAGCCCTGAATCTGGGCCTGAGAGGTATCTGAGCTGGTTAGCTCACCAGCTCACCTGTACTCAGAGCATCACACCACTGAAGGGAGCTCTCCTGCCCCTGCCATGACTGGCCCATCCAGTGCCACTGCCAGCAAGGGGCAGAGGGATAGAGTCAGCTCTATCACTCTCATGACCTTGGGGCTGTCCTGTGCTGCCCAGTCCAGGTACAAGGCTGGGGTATAGTGCCTGTGCTACCAAATACTGTAGTTGGTCAAGGGCAGGGCCAGTTCTCGAGATCCCAGGGCCAGGTCTCCAGCCTGGCACAGGTGGTGAGGGGCAGGTGGGGAGAAGGGTATCTCTCCCTCGTCCTTGTCTCTCCACAGGAGACAAATGGCAAGGCCAGCTCTCCCATGCTCATAACCTTGGGGTCAGCTCCCTAGCAACTCCTGCAACCAGGGAAAGTTCTACTGTAGTTCCTGGGCAATGTGCCAGGCTCTTCTCCAGAGTACTGCAGCTGGCTAGAGGCTGGGTCAGCTCTCCTGTTCTCATGCCCCCAGGGCCAGCTCTAACACAAAGTCCAGGCGAGGGGTGGGGCAGTTCTGCACAGCCCTAAGACATCAACATACTCCAGGGCAGCAGCTCAGACTAGGGACCTCTGCCTGATTTTTGGTTGTAACAGATACCTGCTATTGCACAGCCACGGACTCAGAAGTGGACACGCCCCCCCACCCCCCCATGGCAGCACAGGCCAGAACCCCACTATGGTCCCAGGTGGCATCACTGGCTACTCACATCAGGCTGTGCCTCACGACCCTATAGTCTCCAGTTCTGCCTTTCTTCCTTGTGCCCACATCCTTCTGTTTCTCTCTCTCTTCCATTTCTCTACCACTTACTTGCTCCTCTTAATGGCATCTGGGGTCTCTAAGTGTCTGGGTCATCTCAGGAATGGTCTCAGAAGTGCTATGCCCTGCTTGTGCATTACGGCACCAGTCAGGGGTCATCTCAGGTCTGGTCTGCCTCCTCAGGCCTGTGCTGTACCTGTCCTGGTCCCAGGTTGTCTGTCTTGGGCTCACTCCTGCCTGGAGCCCCAGGGTCCCAGATGGGGTTCTTCTAGTGTCCAGCTCACTCCCACTGGGCCATGCAGACCCCAGACAGGGTCTTCATCTAGTCTCGAGCTTGTTCCATGCCCTGAGAGCCAGACAAGACCTGCATGGTTGTCTCAGGCTAGCTCCCTGTCTGGGCTCCCTGACACTGGCCTGGTGGTCACCTCAGGCTTGCTTTTATCAGGGAATATTAGATTACTAATCATTCAGACGTTTGTATGTCAGAACACCCAGAATAGACATAGCCTCTCTCCTCTCTGTCACCTACTGGCACACATGTGACAAAGCAGTCACAGACGCAACACCTGGACAGGTCAAAGAAGAATTTTTAAAAGGTGTTTTTTAAAAAGAGTATGCCAGCCCAGTCTTTAGGGGACGATTATGGAGGAAGAGACCATGAGCTTTGGAGTCCATCAGGTGTGTTGTACCTTGGGGACGTCTGCTCAATCGTCTGAGCCTGTCCACTCAACCCATGCAGAAGAGTGATGATTAAATGTCCAGATCCTGCTACACCAAAGAGCAAGGAAGGGAGTTGAGTAGCAGGCAGCATGCATCCCTCTGGTTCCTGAGTGTGGATAGGATGTGATCAGCTGCTTCAAGTTCCTGCTACCTTCAGTTCCAAACTGTAAAGGAGTGTACCTTGAACTGTGAGCCAAAATAGGCCTTTCTCCTACTTAAGTTGCCCCCTTTTGAGCCGACGTTTCACTACCATGTACAGCTCCTTAAATCGCCTTGCTTTCATCAGGATTCCTTGTTTTCATTTTATTTATTTGTTTAAGACAGCCTCGCTGTATATTCCTGAGTGTCTTATTAGGTCCTGAGAGAGGAGTGAGACAGGAAGGAGCAGTGTGGATGGAGACCTGAGGTGGGGAATGAGCACAAGGAAAACAGACTCTTAGGAGACAGGCTTCATGGAAGAACAGGGGCTATTTAAATCTTTGGGGAGTGAGTAGGGGGTCTTTGGGAGACTGTACAACATTGGCCAGAGCCAGGGGGCTGCAGATACCTCATATGCATAGGCGGAATTTCACATATAGCTAGACATAACCTTAGAAGGAAAGGGAGTCCATCCTGTATGCCAGGCTACAAGGCCTCCTTCAAGGGACAAAGGTCTGGACCTGGAACTGTGTGGGCTGGGATATGCAGGACCTGGGCAGAGCAGGAACGATCCTACACCTGCCCATCTCAGGATGAGATTTCAAGGGTTTGGACATGCCTTAACCCCACTCTTGCTCCAGGCTGGCTCTTCAAGGCTTCCACGGCTCCCTGGTCCCACGCTCCTCTAGACTAGGTTCCTCTAGCCCTCCCAAGCGCTGAGATTCAAGGAATATGCCACCACACCCAACTTTGTCAGGTTGTTTTGTTTTTAATCACAGCAACAGGAAAGAAAACACAGCGCTGGGATCTGCAAATGCCCTCTGAAGTTCTCTCCTCCCTTGAATCCACGATACACCACGTTCTGCTCTGTACCCAGGACTCCTCTCTAGCTAGGACTTTTCCCCTCTGCCCTAGGCTAAATATCATCTAAGGGCCTGCCAAGGATGGATGCCTTGGCACCAGCCGTGTGCTACATACATGTGGCTAATTAAAAGTTAGATTAGTTAGCAATTGGAACTGGAGAGATGACTCAAAGTAAGAGTACATACTGCTCTTCCAGAGGACCTGAGTTCAAGTTCCACAGTCATCATGAGCAGCTTAGTAGCACCGACTAAGCTTCAGGGCAGCCGACGCCCCCTTCTGGCCTCCACAGGCACTGTGTGCACGCGCACAAACCCACACACAGACACGTGTATTCACACAGTATAAAAATAAGACAACATGGTTTTTTAAATTAGCATTAAACCAAAGTCAAAATACAACTTCTCAGCATAATTACCTACATTTCAAGTAACTACAAAGCCACATGTGTCTGGTGACTACCATACAGGTGGGGGCAAGTATAAAATATCCCTGTCTTCATCAGAAGTTCCAGAGTGTAGTGGGTCTAGCTCTTGCCTGAGTTGAAGTATATAACAGGGCTCCAAACCTTGGCAAAACTGACTCCATGGTAGAAGTACCATTTAAGCTGTAAAACTCAGCACCACCAGCCAAAACAAAGGCCTGATCCATCGAAGTTCGTAGTTCTAGGGAAGTCTCTAAATGTACCAACCTTGCTCTTTGACTTCTATAGCTCCCCTTCTGACAAACTGTTCTTGTTAACTGAAGTTTATCAACCAGAATATGTTTTTATGCTTAAAAGCTCACCCTGAGAAAGACTCACAGCTATACTAGAAAACCAAACACCAGTGTAGTCGCAGGCTGACTAATAAAGACTATTGGCTTAAATCCATATCTGAACAGTCTTCTCTATCGGATACCCCACAACAGCACACCTGGGAGTGCAGATGTGTCCTTGATGTCTCCCCTGGAAGCCATTCTAAAGCCAGGAGCCTGTTATATTCCAAGTCTATTTAATATGTTCCTTCCAACACCTGCACATACCCTGACTTTACTTAAAATCGGCTACCTAAAACAAATGCATATATATATATATATACATACATATATATATATATATATATTCAGCACAATATTGGGGAATTTTACATAGATAATTGGAATATTTGGATAGAGTTTGTTCATTGGAATGACTGGGATCATTTTCACTGATAGAAAGGTGGGTCATGGAAGAAAAGAACTGTCTCCATCTTTAATTGAGTCCCCTACAGAGCGTTTTCTCCTGTCCAGATCCCACCAAACGACAAAAACATTTTTGTGAGATTTTCTTTATTAATATGCTTCCCCCCACCACACTTCACAATTAAACCAACGTTCTGCCCCATACTGACAGTGAATATATTGTCCTCACTGCAGACTCTGATCATATTAGGAATGCCAAACGTATTCTGCCACAAAGAGTGAAAAGCAGACAGAAGAGTTCTTTGTCAAAATGCAGACAATGCCTCCACGAGATTCTGAGGCTTTGTAGCCAACAAAAAGTCAGATGTGGTCTTGGATTTGAATCAGAAGTCAGCCTGCCTTTCTGCCTTCTGAACCCAGCAGAGATGTGCTTCTCTCAGCACACTGATCATGTCAGTTGTGTGAGATTTCACTGGGTCCCTTGCTCAAGGTGACCTCAGCTTGAGATTGGAAAGATGAAGCAGATTGAGAGCTGGTGAGTCATGGAGTTAAAGCCAGAAAGGGTAACTGAAACCCAGCACTTCAGAAGTACGGAGATTCTATAGGAGGCCACACCTTGTGACAAATGGAGCTCATTTAGGAAAAGAAAGGTTATTACCAGAAAGACTGGTGATATATTGCATTCCTTCAAGATGAGTGTGTTGTACCTGGGTCCTCTAAGTGATTCCATCAGAGTGGACTATCCTCATCTTCAGTGGAGTCTGACAGCTCCTTTTAAAGATGACAAAAATGGGGACTGGAGAAATGGATGAGCAGTCACCAGCGCACAGTGCTACAGGACACCTGAATTAATTTCTCAACATCTTTGTGGTCCCAGGTGGCTCCCAGTGACCTGAAACTCCATCTACACAGGACCCAAGGGCTCAGGCACTTGCACTCATATGCTTGCATACAAACACATACGTGTAATTAAAGGCTGCTTCTCCTCCCCACAAAAAAATGATCAAAACCAACAACAAACCAACCAACCAAGTAAACAAACAAAACAGCCCTGGGATTATAGCATGTGTGGTTAGAAATATCATTACATATTTATGACCATTACCAGTAATGGAATAATAACATGATTTTGTATATGATGCTTATACTTTATATAATTCAAATGTCTTGAAAGACATTAAAACATCATCAATCTTGAGCTGGAAAGGACAGCTCTCCTGGTAAAATTCCTCCATGAACATAAATACACACGCGTGTGCACACACAACACATAGACACTTATCCGTGCATACACTACATATATACACTAAAAGTTGATCTGATAAATGTAACACAGGGTGTATAAATATTGGAACAATTTGAGACTATCGACAACCAATAGACTTACAATGATGATATATCCCTAACTCCTTTCTAGTCCCTCTGTCCTTTAAAGATTTTTTTGTTGTTTTGGATTTTTGTTTGTTTGTTTTGCAACACAATGTAAGTCTATAAGACAAACAGAATGTGTATAGATGAGATTCTATGATTCACATGCAACAAAATCATACAGGATTCCATAGCAGAACAGAGGCAAGTGTTGGAGGGTAAGGAATTATAAAAGACTTAACAAAGCAGGTATGCCTTTGGTGGCCTCTAAATGCACATAAACTGGTTTTTTTTTTAAAAAGTGCAGAATAATTCACTTCAATTTCCCAAAAGACCAAATTTTGTCTTCCAAGTATTCTTATTGTGAGCAAAAAAGATAAATTCCCCCTGGGGATGGTGAATAGTGTTTGGGTTTATATTGATAAGTGTGGAGCAGTGCTGTGGAAGAGTGTGTAGCCTGCCTATTTGGATAGGAATGGCTATTTAAAGGAACACTCAGAATGCCTTTTCATAGCTAAGGATTAGATAGTTAACAGATTGTACCAACCAGCAATTCCAATTTCAATCTAATAAAGTCTAAGGCTGTCACACAAACTCTGAAGCCACAGAATGACATAATCCAAGATGAATACTTTGGCCAAAGTCATCTGTGCAGTCATCTGCTGGCCTGCTGTCCCCAGCTCTCATATTTGACCAGTGATACAGACTTGTTCTTCATTCCAAATCTGCCTTCATCCTGGGTTTCAACATTCGATGGAAGGCTTAGTCAACATCCTAACTTTACCTTTTCTTCACTCGAGTAATTCCAACTACCTTCACCGCTGCTTCCAAGACCACACTTGGTACCCTATGTTGGTTATGTCAGCTTTACATCAAAGCTAATGGACGAAGAGGCTGATTGATCGCCAGTCTCTCCAGCCCTCTCTTGATCTTTCTCTGTTGGCCCCATCTTTCTACCTAATAGCTCTTCCAGGCTGGCTGCTCCTCATCACACTCTATTTCCTGTCCTTGTCTGTTCACTGTAGCCATTGAGACCGTTAACCTTCAATTCAACACCATGAACTGTGCCTCCTTTTAAAAAGGCCAGTTATGACTGCAAATGCAGTCTCACTTTCTGTACATAAGTGGCCACGTTATCCGTGACAGACTTCTTCTAACACATTGGTTCTCAACCTTCCTAACGCTATGACCCTTTAATACAGTTCCTCCTGTTGTCATTACCCCCAACAGTAAAATGATTTCATTACTACTGTATGTGACCCCCATAAAAATTTTTCACTACTTCATAACTGTAATTTTGCTACCTCTATGAATTCTAATGTAAATATCTGATATGCAGGATATCTGATATGTGACCCCCGTGAAAGGGCTGTTTGACCACCCAGGAGGTTGCCACCCACCGGTTGAGAACCAGTGGTCTTCTAACACCTGGCCCCCTGCCTTGGGCAGTGATTCAACATGTGCTGGATCCTCTTCAGGACCACTGGTTAGCTCACAGCACCTGTCTGTGGTCGGGACATCACTTTACTTGAATAAGAAAATCAAGCCTGTCTGGGAGCTTTTTCAACTGTCTTCCCCTGAGATATAAATCTTTCATTCTCTTGTCACACAGAAGATGGAGGATTTCCCTCCATTTGAAGACCAGGATCCAGGTCAGCTCCCAAACTATGACTTTGATTCCCTTTCCTCTGTCTCCTCCAAGATTCTGTCACCAGCGATCCTTCTCTGCCTGTGTTCTTGGCATTGCTCCTTTCTGGTTCTGTAACCTCCTAACCTATCAATAACATAAAGTCCTTTAATCACTGAAAATCTTCCCTGACATGTTTTCCTTCTAGCTGCTGTCCTTTCTCTGCTTTCCTCCCTCAAACTTAGACAAGTCACTTTAGTCCAGTTTAGTGACAACAGTCACACTAGAAGGTAGGAAACCCACCTTCACACACCAGGGACTCAACAGAGGCCTAGTCTTAACACTCTCGGGCCAAATAGCAAACCTTTGAAATTCTACAGAACTTCCCCGTAGGATTTAGCATTCAAGTCACACTGTTAGTCTCTTAAAGAAAGCTCCAAGTAGAGAAAAGTAATGTGGTGGTTTCAATTAAAGAGGCTAAGGTGTGGTCTAAAGGCCTTCATTGTGTGAAACATGTTTTGCTGCTCAGCTAAAGAGGAAAGATTTTAGCCCCACCACCACAATGTGTGAGTGTGTATTTCAGATTTAAATAACTCTCAACCATTTTCTTCTAAATTCCTAGATTTCCGAGAGACACCATTCTCTATTTCTTTAACTTCCCTCCCTGCCCCTCCTCACTGACAGTGGGCCTAGAATTGTGGGAATCAGTCTGGAAAGCATTTCCTATGATTCCGTTCATAAAGTCAAAGACAGCTTTAGCCTTCCCCAATCAGAGTTCTTGTCATCTGACTGACAGACTCTCTGATCTCTGACACCTCAGCTGAGACAAGGAGGGTCATAAATCTGAAACACCATGAGCGTTTGCACCTCCCCAATAGCAATGTTCCTCAAGTACTGTAAGTCAGTCTCTAACACTTAAGTTCTAAGGATGAATGAACTGCCTTGGTGAGGAATGAGTGCAGAGAGCAGACTCCCTCCAGTACAAGCAGAAGTAGGGGTGAGCTAGTGAACAATATTAACAAAAATGGCTAGATATTCCAAAAGAGCAGAGCTAACGTCCTTAAGTATGTTTTTGTTGTTTCTTATACTATGTTTGAGCTACATCACCTTCTGCCAGTTGCCAAAGGCTTGAGTTTTTCTCAGTGTGCCACTGACTGTATGATTTAGCCAGCAGAACACGAAAGCCAATGGTATTCTGACACATTATCTAATTGTGTGTTATCTGCTTTTCTCTGTATCTCTGTATATGCAGGAAGAAATAATGAGATCCAATCTCATTATTGAGGGCGTTTCCCCCTAAAATGTATTGAAATAGATATGCCAAGGGAATTTACAATGTAAAATGCTTTTTTAAGTGAAGAAAAATAATTTATCCATGTCCTGGCTTTGACTTACTTTATAAGAATGCCCCTTTGCCAAGTCTTTTGTGTTGTGGTTTTTACGATGAGAACACTGCTTCCTTTGAAGTTTTGTTGGTTGTAGCACAGCCAAGTTGACTGGATTCTTACAAGTGCTATTTTAGAATAAATACAAGGAGAAATGAATCATGGTACCCAAGCCGAGGTCTGGGTGTACAGTTTCATTACTTTCAGTTCAGTCTGGGAAATATGTAACTAGTTTTTCACCCACAGAGTTAAAAAAAAAGTGTTCCAATTTATTAGAAAGCACGTGTTGCTGGAAACAGTCAAGGACAGAACTGTAGTAAGGGAAACCATTCTAGAGCCTGATGCCAGGACCTGGTGCTGAGACAGCAGCTTACAACCACTGAAGTGCGGCAGTGAAAAATCTGAAGGATGCTCTTCTCTAACAGACCTTGGCAGTGTCTTATTCCTTTGACCCTGTAAGCCTATTTTTCTGTATATCACCCCACTTCCTTTGATACTTCCTTTCCACCTCCACCCCCACCCCAAGGCCTCCTGGTTACACCACTTCATTGAACACCAGCCAGTGAGTAGTGAATATGAAACCCCCAGATTTGCATAGTACCCAGCATGTGGCATCTCCACTGGTCCCCACTTTTAATATTTGCAACACACCAAACCCTGGGCTCTGTTCCCATTCTGTCCCCTGATGAAAAGGAATTCTTGAGTCTTTCTTGCTTGAAAAAGTATCTTTCCACACAATGTCTTTGAGTTGTGGGTGTACATATGAATTTACATGGAGGGAATTCTGGAGATCAAGAGTAAATATAAAGATCTGGAAATTCAAATGTGAACTTTCCCTAGGGTGCAAGTGATAAGATAGACAGGATATTGGACTGTATGTGAGACAAGGGATTTAGACTGTGTCTAGAGGGTTGACCCTCCTGGGGCCTGGGGCATCACTATTTGTGATACAAAGGAGAAGGAGTAAGACATCTCTAGTTTACATTACAGTCCCAATATTACATAGAACCTTGGGAGGTCAGCTGTGAGGTAAGGGCATTGGACTCATACAGCCAGACAATAAGCAGACTGGTGGCCAATGGAAATCTGAGAAACAACACACTAATTATTCCTTGAATGTTGAGCCATCCCTGCTTCCCGAAGCACTTTTGTTTAGGCTTAATGTGATTTTGCACTATGTAAAGATTGTCCTTTTACTATTCAAATGTTGATTTCTCTATGGAACTATCTGGTTTTAATCCAGGACACAGCATTGTAATGCTTATGTCAAGAATCTCCTGTCTTGACTTTGTATAAACGATGCTCACCATTTATTCTCTGCCTTGTCAATAAAATCAGGAAAACCCAATAACTAGGCAATAGAGAGTATAGGGTAGGACATCCAGAAGGAGAAAGGATTCTAGGAGAGAGTAAGGCAGGGGAGATTGAGTCAGGAGGAAGGAGGAAGGACACATCATGAGAGTTCAGCTGGAGCATGGTAATACAAGTATTATGGCTGGGAGGTAGCAAGATTAGAGGATTAGAATAGAAATATAATGCCTAGTTGATGTGCTTTTAAATTGTAAATTAATCCTAGTCTTTCTGTGTCATTATTTGGGAACTAGCTAGGTTTAAGAAAAATTCCTGCCTTATTAATTTCCTGCATATATATATAATACTATTGATTATTATACATTCCCGCCTCTTCTCCCAGCACCAGCCTTTCAGACAGAATTCTTTCCTTTCTCCTGTCTGGACTGGTAAGCTTGGCAGACTACCAGCCCATTTTCATCAGCTCACTCACATTTTCTAGTGTGACTAGCTTCCCACTATTAGCCACAATACCCCCTCCAATGAGATGGTACTAAGAGAGGACAAATGTCTACTACCAGAATGTGTCTAGTCTCCAAATACAAGATCACTCTCCTCTTAAACAAATGGAACCTTGCAAAATGTTCATTTACAAATATCTTCACAGGTGCCTTTGCATGGGTGTGTCTGATGGTTTGCATGTGGTTTAAATCACCTTGGAACTCTGTGAAGTACTGGGCCCTTCATTTCCCCTTCCCTTCACTCCTCTCCCTAATAAATGACACTGTACACATTTTACTTTTTTTCTTTTTTATAACTGCCTAGGAATACATGTAAGGGAAGTATCCATTATGAGGATCCATTACTCAAAGAGATAAATGAAAACACCTGTCTTTGGGACATGTCTACTTTCTTCATGTTCCCCAGAGTGTGAGTGTATCTTTTACATAGCAATCTAGAATGACATGTAGCACCACTATGTCCCTAAAAGGGACATGAGTGGGCTTACAGAGTCCACCATGATGTAACAACCTTCTATAGAGAGAAGTGTCCGCAGGAGTCACAGATTCACAGGAGCCAGCCTGGCTGAAATGAGGCAAGAAGATGGTGTTGCTCCTACAGGCACACACACTCTTTCACTGTACTCAGGCATCAGGTACCACTGGGCACAGCTGGGGTCATTATTCAACTCTATCCAATAAATGTTACTCAACAAAACAAGGACCAGACTTCTAGGAGTGGTGACGTTATGTTTGGTAATAATTGTGTTCTGGGAAGTTTTCCTTTTGCTGTGAAATTTAGATGTGATTTTGTTCAACTGTATTTGTATTTTTCAAACCTTAGTTATGTATGATTTATTTTTCTCTTTTCCCCAGAGGCTTCCTTATCTGAACATTTACACACAGATGGGAAGAGGAATGTAGAAGCCACACTAGTTAGGGGAAGGCTGCAAATCTCCCTTCGACTACTAACAGGAGCTGTAAGGCAGTGGAGGGCTCACTTCATAGAGTTGCTAGTATTTCCTTGGAGGCTTCTGCAAGCTAACAAAACTAACAAAAGCTGAAAACAGTAACTCCGTTCTTAAGTCATCCTGTCCTTGGGGGGAAAAGTCACTCTTCCCTTACTGTCAGAAATACAATTGTCTTAAGCTCAGAAATTCAAGAAAATTCAAACTGTTTCCTGAATCTTCCAAAACACATACTTACTGGGATAGCCCAGGCCCATAGCAGCCAAAAAAAGTTGGCATGGATGGGGAGGAAGATCGCTGGACCAAGAGCCAGGTGGCCTGAGGTGAGATCTGAACAAAGCAGACTAAGGCTCCTAGCCTCAGCTTCTTCATTTCTCCAATACTTATAACTATTCCTCCAAGTTACCAATATCAAATGATGTAACAGACTTGAAAATGTTTTGGGAAACCATTCACGTTCTTCACAATGTGCTGTTCTAGTCACTGTGCCTTGACTCCTATGGCACGGCAGAACGCTTTCTGAGTTACCAAGAAATGAAACCAGATGAAGCAGAAAGGCTGGTTTCTACAAAGCTCTCGTTCTGTTGCCCACTGTCCCTCCCTCCCAAAAGAAGCAAAAAAGGACTCATTGCAGTACACCATCTTCCTGTCTGTAATATTTACACATCTTTCTATCAGAGCCCTGTCCAAATCAGATAGCCTCTTTTTTAATCAGTATTAAATGATTGCTGAATTATATCACGACGAAACTTTATGCTTCCAGAGAAGCTGGAAGACGGAATTAGCACTTGGTCATTTGTTGTTCTTTAAACAGATACGTATTCAGTGAGAACCTGTGTCAACATTACGCTTTAGACATAACCAAGATGATAAGCCCACTTTCCCAACAATGCTCTCAGTCCCGTGAGGGACAGGTTGATATTCTTTTCTCTCTAGGTCAGGAACTAACAGCACATGAGCTGAACACATCTGACTCTACCTGCAGCTCCCCTTCCATGATACTCAGGAGCTGGATGAGATCCTCCTTGGATAACTCCAGAGGCTTCTTAGGCTTTCTCTCATTTTCTCCAGATGGTTTGAGGTGGCGTTTGACAGTTCCGGAAGCCATGACATCCTCCTCCTTTCGATTTGCCTTGTTCTTTTTTGCGTCTTCTGAGGGGCCCTTACCACCATCACTGCTGATGATGGCGGACTTGGGGCAAGAGACATGCCCATTAGATGAACTTTCTCCACCTTGATTTCGTGATCTCATTCCCACCTGCAACACATGAGGAGAGATGTTCTTTATCACCACTGAAAATATTTTTGTCTAAATACTTAGAAACTTAGCTTTACAACTTGACCAGTCAAGAGTGAAAAGGCATCCCCCATTAGCTCCCTGGTAGCCTCAGTCAATACAGCTTAAAGTTTCCAAGAAAATGCTTGGTTGGTCTTCAGGGAAAAGTAAAAAAATTCTCAAGTCAAGATCAAGACTGGCATCAACTGTTTTCAGTCATACCAATCATGCCAGATACGGTGAGATCCTGCAAGGCACTTTATTTACAGGATAAACACAGGTGTGAATTCTCAAAAATCCCAGCCAATAATCATGCAGATGATCAAGGTTATCAAATGCGATAAAAATTGTTGCAGCCCAGACAAGTACATGTGACCATGGCTTCTAGGACCATGGGATCCTAGAACCCAAGGCACAGCTAAGAGAAGGGAGGATGTCTGAGCGAATCATAGATGGTAGCCATCCACAAGACATACATTGAGGCTCACCACTGTAGCGCACTCTATCCTCACTAAGATATCAGTGATAGAGGAAATGGTGTGGATTATACAGGAACTAACTACATCATCTTTGAAATATCACCGAGAATCTACATAAAGCCACTTATTAGGAGATTCAAACTTGAAGCATCACCAACGGTGAAAATCACAGGAAAATCCTAGAGAGGACAGTGCACAGGACAGGGAATTTTATTTTTCCATAGCTTCTTTTCTCAAGGTGAGCTCTCTGTTGCACTCACTAACAGTGATAAGAGAACAAAAAAGAAAAAAAAAGAAAAAAGAAAAAACTTGGAGAAAATGATCAATTTCAAAATTAAAAAAAAAATTAGATGATATGTTCTGGAGAGGGAGAAAGTCATAGCTAAGATATGCACACACCAAATGGGGAGAACATTCCAGTCATTATAGGAAGAATGTTTTAAGGCTGCCCCTCTGGTACAATAGAACAGGAGCAACTGAGATGCTGCAAACCAACACACCCAGCTCAAAGGCTGGAACTGAAGTCATTAGAGGAAAGCACTAACACTCTGGGGCTGTGCTACAAAAGTTGCCTAAGACAAGAAATTCAGTATGCTGCAGGGGGTCTGTGGTCATTTGAATGAGAATGGACTCCAAAGGCTCATAGTTTTGAATATTTGGTCCCCAGTTGGTAGCTGAAGTTTTGACTACTTTATGGGTTATGATTTCCACCGCCCTTTTCCACACTTATCCCTTCTAATCCCCCCAAAAAGGTAGGAGAGAAAGAAGGCTAGAGGGGAAAGAAATGGGAGTCAGTATCCTTAGACTACTTCCTGCTAGTTAGAGGCATAGAGTTCCTTGGGGAAAGTTTAATCTCAGTCATTGGGATATCTCCAACCAGCAACCAACAACAGCAGGAGCAACAGTGGCTGCATTTTAATACGCTCTCAAGAGTCCCAAGAATTCCAAATGCCACACATTCACAAAAACTATCTACACATGGCAAAATCATACCCCTGCCAGAGCACAAGGCAAATCATAGTCAGCTGCTGTAGACAATCTGAAGCAGGCCCCACACCTGGGATTAAAACAAAAACATATTCCCATAACATTTCTATGCTTTTAAAGAAGCCAAAATTCTCACTATCGCTGTTGATGGAACTGTTTGGAAAGGATTAAGAGGTGTGGACTTGTTGGAAGAGCTGTGTCCCTGGGGATGGACCTGTGGTTTCCAAAGTCCATGCCATTCCCAGTGTGCTTTCTCTACCTTGTGGATCAAGATGTAACTCTTAGCTACTGCTGCAGCACCAGCCCACATCCAGCTCCCTGCCAGAAAGGACTCGAACCTTCTGAACTGTGAGCCTCATATAAACTCTTCTGTAAGTTGCCTTCTTCATAGTGTGTTAGCACAGCAATGGAAAGTAATTATGACGTCGACTTATTTAAAATTCTCAGTATAAAAAGTCTTCTCTGGAAACAGATAGGCAATGAGATTTTCATTATTTATTCCAAACATAATGACTTTGTTATTGGAATATAAATTCCCTTTATGAACCTAAACATATTTCAGGAACTAAGGGAAGCGTTTTAAAGCAGATTTTTATAAATATATAAACATAGTGTGATAGCTCCTTTCAAATAATGAATATTCATGACTTCAAATGAATATTGAAATCAACAGCTCATGTCCTTTTTTAAAGGAACTCTTACAATGAAATGGACCATTTTTTGGGTGACAGCCCTCTATGAGTGTAAACAATATGAACTGAAAACATATTCCTTGATATTGGTACACCATCTTCTGACTGACCCAGTGATTACTTCTTAATTTTAGACTCTTTTGTACTTCTCCAGTAAAAAATAAAAAAAAATAAAAAAATGATGTTATACTTTATAATGGAAAACAAGGCCCTTTGGAGCATATCTACATTAGTATAGTTTATTTGTGAGCAAACCTAAGCTTCAAGATAACTTTAAAGAAGAAAGAAGGTGGGGCTGGAAAGATGACTCAGCACATGCTACTCTTGCAAGAGGACCAGGGTTCTATTCCCAACACCCACATGGGAGCTTATAACTATCTGCAACTCCAGTTTCAGGGAGTCCAATCTTCCCTTCTACACAGACAAGAGGCAAACATATCATATACAGACATATACAGGTTAAACATCCATATATGATTTAATTTGGAAATGTAAAAGAAGCAAAGGCTTTAAAAAATAAAAATAGAAGACAGAGGGAGAAAAAGCAATGAAGAGAAAGTAAAGAAAGGAGGGAAAGAAAGATAGATGGTAGAGAGAGGCTCAGATTAACCTCACAACCCAACACGCACCACACCCAGTCTCAGCAACTCCAGCACACGCAAGTGGCTTTTACCTGACATAACAACCATCTCTGTAAAGTCTTAAGGCTGTTTGGGATGATCGATTAAATATTAATAACTTTGATTTAGAACACTCATTAACAGAATTTCTAGGTAAGAGTTGCCAAAGCATGGGATGTAGGGTGATTATTTAAACTGCCACAGCCCTGTGATCAGAACACATTACTTGTTCCCAACCTTCTCGTATGTCTCTGTTCATCTGTGTCATATGTATGTGCTAATCATAGTTGTATTTGCAAAAGATACAGAAAAGTAGGGTCAACTTCTTATCAAGTGTCTTTATAGTTGGTTCTTTCTAAATATTTCCGCCTGAAGTTAATGTTCCCCAGTAAACTTTTTAAGGGTTCAACATGAATCATCCAGCAACTAAATATCGTTTTAGTTTGAAAGCTTAAGCTCTAGCTCCCTGCCACACAGATACTCGTTTTGCCTAAGCAAATACCTTTTTCTTGGCGTTACTGAGCTCTGACAGTGATTAGTTTCCTTTTGACCCGGACACAAATTTCTAGTCCTTTCTCTGTAAGCCAGGTACAGTCTTTTATGTTTGTTTCCATAATAACATCCACCATCAGCACCTGTTCTATCTCTGGAATCTGAAAGTCATCAGTGATAACCTCTAGTCGAGGCAGTTCAGGAAGAAATTAGAGCAGGGAGGAGGGAATACAATTTTCAACAGCACAGCCAAGTGTGTCACCCCTAAGAATTACTTTAAGCCACTTTATTATGTCTTGTAGGGACTGATGTTTTGGCAAGGTTCCTCCTGCCACGGAGGTGAGAGAGATCCACGACCATCTCCTTTCCAACAGTTCCCGATCCCTCCCACCTACAAAGCCTGAAGCACTTTACACACAGGCTAACATCTGACACTACACCCACCTCCAAGAGCAGGTGCTGCTATTCTGAGACTTGCAGGAAGAGAGATGTAAAGACGCAAACTATCATTCCCTTGGTCACACAGCTGAGAAGAGCTAGGGTCTGAGTCCTTCTCTGACGGTGGAAATCAGAGGATGAAGAAAAGGCCAGGAATGCTCACAAAATAATGTTTTCTTGGGATGTTCAGTGGAACCAGAGAAATGTGTATGTGTGTTCTCCTCCACAGGCACATACACAATTCCTATAGTAACTGAAATTAGGTTCCCAAGGAAAAAAATAAACAAAAACATCCATCTTTTAAACCAATGAACTGCGGAGCTTGTAAAATGATGAATTTCCCAAGACCCTTTCTGAGGAACAATGTGGTCAGTTCTAAAGGGTGCACATTATGGAAACAGGATACAAAGTCTGAGCAGGGATGACCATTACATACAGATGTACTGTCCTAGAAGCTCAAACAATAGCAAAGGTTTAATGCAAAATCCAGCCCATTGTGCTTGCAAGGAGAACAGGCAGACAGCAGGGCCTTCAATAGCCCACCGCAAGGCTGCAAGTTCAAAGACTGAAGGTAAACTCCCGGAAGGAATTCAGATGCCTTTGCAACCCTCCATGGCATATTCCTCAAAAGAAGTTTTCCCCAGAGAACAGGTAGGATACACTGAAGACCTACATCAAGTTTTACAGACTTTAAAAAAAAAAACTGGTATTATGTGGGCACAGATTATTCTGTTTGATCCAGTGAGCAACCATACTAACATAGTTCATTAAATACCGGATTTTTTTGTTTCATAACAACCTGACAGCAGCAACACAGTGCTTGGAATTTGCTGAATAGAGTGGAAAGAGAAAGGAGAGGCTGAGTAGCATCCTGAAACTCCTCCTTTTATCTACAGCTCCCCCTCCTCTTCATTCCTGCTGCCTTCCACACTGGGCAGTACCACCTTGCGCTGCCAGATGGGCGGGAGCAAACGAATTACAAAATATAAATACAAATTCGTGGTGTCATTTCTATTGAAATAACAAGCATTTCCACAGCATTTGAAGAAAGGCTGGAGAGATAATTCAGCCCTAAAGAGCATTTGCTCTTGGAGAGGACAGGTGGGTTCCTAGTACCTGTATCCTGCAGCTCACAACTGCCCGCAACTCCAGCGCTGCCCTCTTACGGCTTCTGCAGTCACCCTGACCCCCCACCCCACCCCCACATGGTGCACGCACTAAAATAAATCCTCTTTGAAAGTAAAGAAGAAGGAAGAGGGGATAAGTGTTTAGCAGTTAAATGCCCGTTCTAGCCCCAAGCTTCCTTGACTCCTCCAGACCCTGACTTGCCCTGGCACACCCATGCTTACTCCTGGTTCAAGCACTCCTTTTCCTGTTGCGATTCAACTCTGCTCAACACACTCCCTATCCTCACCACCAACAGAAACTTCCTTTTTGCCCAAGCTTGGCTCTTTCCTACGATCATCAGCACCTCAAAGCATCCAACCCCTGTCTCTTTCAGGTTTTTTTTTTTAATCTACTCATAGTTTTAAGAGCCTACCTGGCACATAAGATGAGGAGTCACCATATCCTATAGGTGTATATACTTATATCTTTAATTACTTCATAGAATTGTAAGAAAAAAGCCTAATGCACAGAGAAAGGGAACCCCAACACCGCAGAGAGGCTTCTGTTTGACCGTGCGGCCTTATAAAGGGAGCAGGGTCAGAGGAAGAACGGACATCATCACAGATCGGTCCTCATTCTCTCTTTCAAACAGAAAAGACAAAAACCCAGTGTGCCTAAAGCCAGAGGCAAAGGAAATCATTGGTTCTAATTTTGTGTCCTCTGTGAATTTTTTTTAAACAATTCTTTTTTTTTAAGATTTATTTATTTATTAGATGTAAATACACTGTAGCTATCTTCTGACACTCCACAAGAGGAAGTCAGATCTCCTTACCGATGGTTGTGAGCCACCATGTGGTTGCTGGGACTTGAACTCAGGACCTTAGAAAGAGCAGTCAATGAACCGCTGAGCCATATCTCCAGTGCTCCTCTGTGAATTTCAACACATGAAAAAACAACCTAACCACCTACCTCCTCCTCTGCACCACCGGGTTACTTCCTGTGTGTCTCTCCGATACCCTGTTAAATCTGTTTATAAATATCCCAGCCATGAGACATTTGAGCATCTCTCAGAGAGCTTTCCATCTTAGCAATGCTCACTGTTCAGAAAGGCTCCTGGGACGACCCTAAAGGCTACCACTTTCTCCCAGGTTCTCCTACACGTTACCATGGTTTCTTTCTTTCGTCTTTCACACGCTGTACCATGAGACCTGTAAAGTGAGTTTTTTTGGCCTCTTATTGTCCACATTTTTTTAAAATCTTTGCAATAATCAGATTTTTTATTTTAAAATGTTTTTCTCCTGCTAAACCAGATCTAGCCAGACAAGTTAAACATTCCATTAGTCTCATGAAACATTAGAATTTGGAGGATTCTCTGAGCCTCTGCAGCCATGCTGCAATAATACTAATACTAATAATAACAAAACAAAAACCACACAAACTGGGGCCAATCAGAAAAATATTATTCTACCCTAGCCTACAACTGTGCTGAAATGCTTTATGAAATTCTGTTTAATGTGCCTCAAGGATGATGGCAGCAGACCTATAAAAGTTTTCTAGGAAAAGAATTCTAAGAGCTGCCAAGAGACTGGGCTAGAGAAGAGCCGTGGACGCTGGAGAGAGTGGGTAAGAGCACTGACTGCTCTTCCAGAGGTTCTGAGTTCAGTTCCCACCACCACACGGTGGCTCACAGCCATCTGTAATGGGATCTGATGCCTACAGTGTATTCATGGAAACAAGTATTTAAGAAAATTTCAAGGAGAAGTGCCGTGGAGAGAATCATGGGAGCAGTAGAAAGCACAATGTGAGCTACGCAGCAGAGTGACGACGGACAGACGGACGGCGACCTTTCCCAAGTACTTAAAGTCCCAAAATGATTAATTCTTTGCCACAGTGTCTTCTGTGCTGCCTGGCCTTTCCACCAGCCATAGCCCAGTGCCCAAGATCCTCCACCAGAAAACCTGAACTTCCAGTCTCGTCTCCCATACATTTCCATGTTTATCTGTACGTAGAGTTGTATCTCTCTATAAATCATAGCGGGCACGTTTTATTTTTACGTAATTGCTCATGGGTCTAGAGAAAGACTTGGCAGTCAGGGGCACTGGCTGCTCTTTCAGAGGACCAGATACCGATTCCCAGTACTCAGGCCGCTCACGTCTGTAACTCCAGGTCCAAGGAACTCTTCTGCCTTCTAAGGGCACTGCATGCACACAGCACTCAGACAAACATGCAGGCAAAATACCCATACAACAAAACATATTTTTTTTAATTGCTCGTGAATACTTTCACCAAATAATCTAGTCCAACAGGAGGAGAAAGGGGCAAAAGGGGGGTTGTATGAGGAGGAATACAAGGAAAAATATGTAATATAAAACATATTTTAAGAAAACTTTTTAAAAGTAAGTATATAAGAATTACTAATATGCAATATTATATTTAAATAAAAGTTAAAAATGCAAAGATACTACTCTACCCTCATATTGTAAATTATTTTATGTTGATGTATGCGTGTACATGTACACTCACATGTGAGTAACACACATGTGCATACACATCTAGCGGTATGATGCGGGTGTAGCATTGAGGACAACTTTGGGAGTTGGTTTTCACCTTCTACCTTGTGAGTCCTAGGGAATTAAGTCAGGTCACCACTTGCTTAGTGGCAAGTGTGTTTACCCAGTGAACAAGTGTGTTTACTGGCTTTACCCTTGTGTTTTTTAAATCTCCTCCGACAAGAAACAAGAAATGGTACTGGTTGCACGACATCATTTGTGTGTGTTGTATACACCTGGTCATATAGGCATGTGGTAGATAACAGGTACTGTGGAGGCCAGATGTGAGCACCAAGTGTCTTCTTCATTCTCCACCTTAGTTTTTGAGCCAGGGTCTCTCGCTGTGACTCAGTGATTCAACTAGATGGGCTAACCAGTGAGCTTCCAGGTTCTGTCCATCTCCACCCATCTCTCAGGGGTCCTTATTTCCTATGCACAGAATATACCACAAAGGCCTATGACCCTGCAGCCTGGGCATCACATTATGCCTCTTTTGTTCATTTACAGCATCTATTACAGGGGGCTTGGGGTTTTGTCTTCCTTCTTTAACATAAGCAATGTTATTATCAAGATATAAAAGAGAAATGTACTCATCCATTTAGTTATAGACAGATACGTACAATAATGACAGAATAACCTCTGACATGTTTTTCATATGTTTCCAATACCAATTATTAATTCTTGACCTTTAAATACATTTTGAAAGATATTTATTACATATGTAATAATGTGTGCTTTTGGTGGGTTCCTTGTTTGTTTGTTTATTTGTAACAGAGACTGCTTCAAGCTGATCTGGCTGACTTAGAATTCGCTATGTAGACCAGGAGGGCTTCAAATACTAAAGAATCCTCCTGGCTTAGCTTCCTGAGTGCTAGGATTACAAGCGTGTGTGTTATGCCAGCTTATAGAGTTACATTATTGTAAATCTGAAATCATGTTACATGAGGCATAGTATATAATCAATAACAAATATTTGATTACATACAAAGGGCAAGACTCTCAAATGTATATGATTATGATCCTTTTAGGTTTTTGGTGAATTGATTATTTTTCCTACTTGAAAAAAAATCAAGATAAGCAAAATGAGGAGTAGTTATTTGCACATATATAGGTCAGTACCTGGGAAAGCCTTAACTAGAACACAGGCCAAGCTGGAATCTCTAGGTACTAAGTCTAAACAGCAGCTTTTTATTCCTAGGTCGATGATACAAAGGAAATCACAGCCATCCTTCCAGGGGCTGAAATACAACTGCAGGGTACGCAAGCTCCCGTAGCCTCTCACAACAGTGACTGATGTAAAACCCCACAAGAGATATTTTCTCTAATTTTGAATCGTATGATAACTTTGTTCTTCTGAGACCGCATTCACTGTCTCTTCTCTCAGACTGCATTTGTATTCCACAGCGTGTGAGTCCTCACACACGGTGGCGGTGGGTGCTCACACATGTGGAGGCCAGAGGCTAAGGTCGGGTGTCTTCTTCCATCCCACTCAACCATGTTTGACACAGCCTTTGTCACTGAACCTGAAGCTGAGAGACTAAGCTACAGAGCCTGGTCACTGCGTCCCAGGGCTCCACCTGTCTCTGCCTCCCCCAGGCCAGGATCACAGGCACATGCTGCCAAGCCTGGCCTTTACTATGGGTGCTGGAGGCTTAACTCAGGTTCTCATGCCTGCACAACAAGAGCTTTAATGATGGAACTATCTCTCCAGCCCCTGCATGAGTCTTTCATTTTCAATGGACCTAAAGGGCAACTTTGCTATCACTGTCTTAACTTTTAGCTTTTTAAATCGTAAAAGTCACTGACACACCACAGACATAACTGTTACAACAACTGAATATGAGTTGGACCAACCTTTCAGTTAGCAAGATGAAGGAAGGAAGAAAGAAAGAAAAAAAAAAGCTCCAGTTTCCAGATGAGATAATTATTCTTTTAAAAAAAAACTGCAAAATTTCACATTATAAAAATGTTTGTCTTATATGGAAAACATTCTTGAACAATTTTATTACGTTTTCAAGAAACATGAGGCAAATCCCATTTGATAGCCAGCATTAGCCTTGGTTAGTGGAAGGAATGATGATGTCATTGCTTCATGCTGACAGGGGAGAAAAATGAGAAACTGAACCAACTCCCCCATGTGTGCGCGTTGACAGTGACTCCATGCACTCTGCCTGCCTGCCACATGTCAGGTGTGCTCCCTTGTCCTTAAAGATGCCTCACCTTTCAAACCCTTAGACTACTTTTCAACACAAAAGGGGTAATTTAAAGCCAAACAGAGCTAACTTACAAACCAAGGAGGAAGAAGAGTAAAAACTCACTCCCATTAATATGTGTGTTGTGAGGGTAACCATAACAATGCCATTGTCTTAGATATTGATGATGTTTACCATTCGCACTAGACGGAGAGTCTGGCCTCTTTGTCCACCAACCAATCATCATAAACTTGATTGGTAGGAAAATGCAAATGCTGGTCATAAAGTTGGAGAAGTCTGTGATAAACTAATTAAGGTGCTTAAGAATTAGCCACGTGTAAAATGCCATATCACAAGACAGAAAGTTCAGATCCAGCTTGTGTGTCCAGGAAGTATGTAGGGGCCACCACCTTTGAAATGGTTTTGACAAAGGCATTGTGGCCACTGGACACCATTCTTCCCTACCTCACAGTCACTCTACCCCAGCTCACCAACCAGCCCCACCCCACGACCTCATGCATCAATAGCGATGGAATTGTGTTCCCACCTGCGTACTCCTCTTTGCTATTACCTCTGTGGAACCCAGAGGGCTGCTGCCCCTAACCCTGCCCATGTCACCCCTCCCCCGGCCCAGCCACAATTTCCTCATCTGAAAAGTGAGGAGGATAAAGTTCAGATATATTACCCACTACATGGTGTGAAGCCACAAACTTGTACTCTCCTTGTGTACATGAAGGTCCTTCCCAGCAGTGTTATGGCAGGAATCCCTGCCCTGTGACAGCTTAACAGCCGAGGTTTCAGACCTATGTGAACACTACTGCCATATAGTTAAACAGGAGGGACAGGGTCACTTTATGCCCCAGGAACATCTAGGACTGAGGTTGGCAAGCTGTGTCTGTAGACAGTAAACATGCTGCATTTTGCAGGGCTATATGGCTTCTGGTACTTCTACTCAGCTCCATGCAAGAGGCAATCACAGACAGCATAGAAGTCATCAGATGTGACCCTGTCTGATCTTTAAGCCCTTAGTTTGCCAACCTTGATCTAAGCTGTAACAAACTCCATTGATGGGTACATCTAAGCTGAACCGTTTCTAAGTTTCTACCAGTTTTCATTCTGTCCCCAGCTTGCTGTGATTTGAAAATAAGAAGACTAAGAGAAAAGATAGGGCAGCAGTGACGTTCTCTGTCCCTCCCCTCCTCCTCTTTCGGATACACTGCTGAAGAAATGAACATAAAAGGAAAGGAATTCCCATGAAGTTTTATGGCTAAAACTCAAGAGGATCTCCCCTGGCACTAGTCCGTGTCCTGAGATATGCAAATGTATACTCCAGATTTAGCAGCGTGTGCCTCGAGCACTACTAGGATTTTCTGAGAGACATAGAAGTGGCCAAGTGCCCAGTACAGCTGGTCAGCAAACTGGAGAGACAGCCCGCACGCTAACACGTCAATCATTGATACAGGGGGCTTTCAAGGTAGAGAGCCAGAACTGGGGTTGAAATGGAAGGTGCAGGGTGTCTGTGCAGATTAGGATGGGGTCCCAGAGATGTCATGAGAGCGGAGGTATAAAGTTGGAGAACTCTGTGATAAACTAATTAAGGTGCTTAAGAATTAACCACGTGTAAAATGCCATATCACAAGACAGTTCAGATCCAGCCTGTGTAGTGGGGTTATTTAATCAGGAGTTGGACTGGGAGAGGACCGCAGTGAGCACAGGGAGAATGGGCTCCACCGTTGTGTGAGTTGGGCAGCCATGCAAGCCACTGCTTATTCCATGCTTTTTCTTGAAACTGCTTCATCCCCTTCCCCACCCCACCCCCTTTTTTGACCTGCATCCCATGGCCTCCTAGTCATCTTACAGTCAAGCATCTTTGGCCTCCTGATACTCTTGCTTTGCCATAAAAGGCCCAAGATGTCAAGCCTGTGCTACAGACCCAGCTTGAAATTCTTAATTATCCTTCCTACCCATTTTTCACTGGGCTTTTTAATTATATAGGCAGTCCTGACAGCGGCCAAGAGCCACTGTAAATCAGACAAAAGCCAGGCTCCTGGCTTCTTCCACCAGATCTCTTTTCCCTACCGCCAATGTGCAGGGCTCAGTCACACCCCAAAATGTGAAGGGGAGTTTGAGAGAGGAGGCAGGAAGACTGAAGTAGATTAATTTCATCTAGGACTAACTCAGCCAATCCAATATCAGGGAGTTTACCAGGAAATGTTCAGATTAACTTTCCTGCCTAAGGAGACATTTGGGGAAAGGAGTTCAAGAGAGCTAAAGAGCAAAGTTGAAAACAGTCATGAAGAAAGCAAGTGGGCCAAGAGGATGGGTCAGTGGATAAAGGTCATCCCAGGAACCTGGTGATCTGAACTTTCATCTCTGGTACCCAAGGTAGAGGGGACAACTGGTTCCTCACAGCTATCGTCTGATTTATGCACAAGTGACATGGTAAGTGTGTGTACACACACACATAGACACAAACACACATATCATACATACTAATGATAATAATAAATATGATTTTAAAAACAAAGAAGTCAAGTAGTAGAATTGTGCCATATCCATTAGGGGGGCAATTAACTTTGAATAGATTTATTATTATTATTATTATATTTTTATTATTAAAAGTGGTTAATTTTTTTGTAAACTGTTAAGTACAGAAGGATATTCAGATCATGGGTATAAAGTCTTGTTTTAAATACCATCGTGCTGGGAAGTCTGGAGTAGAGCTGACCCAGCTTCAAGGCTCTCGGATTCCTGGAACGGTTGTGTGCACAGATTTCCATCATCAGTAAACTCATTGTAAACAAGTGCAGTAGGCACTCATGCCTCAATGCCGCTCATGTAACTACTCACCAAACAGAAATTTAAGTCTATTTTTTTTCTTTTAAATAAAGGAAGCTTGGGGCACACTTTAGTAATAGTCTCATATCTGAGAATTCAGTAAATTTGATGCGGTATCTCACTCCTGAGATGTAATAAATCAGAAAACATGCAAAGACAGAAAAAGCTGGAGATCTGGGCCAGAAGGGAAAGCTTTGAAAAATGATGTTTGTTTGTTGGTGGTGGTGTTTGTTTTTTAAGACTGGTCTTGAAATCAGAAAAAAAAATGTAGCTTTTGCATCCTAGACAAGCCCTCTGCCAATGTAGCCACGTCCCTATCCAGGACAATTTTGAGTGGTGCTGGTATCCGGCTGATCCCCAAGCTTCTTCCAGCGGAAGCCAAGAAACTCAGGTGCCAGGTGCCCTAAGAGGAGCTACGAAGAGAAAGTCAAAAGGAGGATGGGCACAGAAAAGTCACAAGCTGCGACGGAATCACGGTATGTTAACCAGTTGCACACTACAAGACTACACTTTGAGTTTGCATTTCCAGGCTTTCTATGGCCCTGCCATCCTGTCATGTCAAGGGAAAAAAATAGCTTTGTTAGGAGCCATGGTAACTAAATACTGGGAGAGAGGGTAGGAGAAGGTCAAGGAATGTTCTATAGTTACGCATCAAGAAAGTACAAAACACAGGTTATTTTTAAATTTGGCTGCATACCAATAGTTTTAATGTCTAAAAATTAAGATGCACATAAATAGCAGAGTCTGTTTCTTATGTAGCCATGAGAAAAAAAAATACTTTCCCAGTAATTCAATACTACCTTATTTTCATCAGTTGCCATTCAAGCCAACAAAAATGCCCAAAGTGAACATTTTCCAAATTTGTCACTGGGAGGGCATCCTTCCCCTGCGCCCTCACTCTCTCCCACCTCTGCTTTTGCTCCGCAGGCATGACTCACTGGCCACAGGATGCAAAGGGGCTGCTCTTCTAGGACCGCGGAACTGTTGGTCCTCAGTGCCCACTTTCTCTCTCCTAATGACACTTGTGGCCACCAACGAAGATTTACCTGACAGCTGTCAACCAGAACGAAGGTGTGGCATGCTTGCACACAGAGTCTCCCCCACCGCACAGCCAACTGTCCTAGGCAGGCAAATCAGCCTACAGGTTAGGGTCCATAGGCCAGCTGAGGTAATGGCCAAAATGCCTCTCTGTCCTCACTGGTGCTTCGGGACTGAGTCCAATGATGGACAGGAGTCCGGACAAGAAGAATTATAAGAAACAAGCTCCCCAAATCAAAACCTCGAAGAGAAATTCTCTATGAAAAAAAAAATCTCTTAAATGGTTCTAAATGAATGACTATAACATATGTGAACTGTGTAGAGATAGAGATTGTTTTTTAATATTATAAATAGACTTTTGTTTGAGCTAAAGCTCTAAGGATTGAGAATTAGGATTTTTCCATTTAATGATACATTTTACCTAAACGTAAATGTATTACACATGTGCTTGGTAGATTACTTAGATTTGCCCAAATAGTCACACTGTTCCTTCTTAGTTCCTCCGACTGTAATTTTATTTTTTATTATTTATTTAGCGTGCATTGGGGTTTAGCCTGCATGTAC
Source organism: Tokudaia tokunoshimensis (assembly GCA_036184795.1). Taxonomy (NCBI): domain Eukaryota; kingdom Metazoa; phylum Chordata; class Mammalia; order Rodentia; family Muridae; genus Tokudaia; species Tokudaia tokunoshimensis. The sequence continues at coordinate 81,221,400 of BTHU01000008.1, forward strand.
GTCTGGGTGAGGGTGTTACAGAGCTGCCATGTGGGTGCTGGGAATTGAACCCCGGTGCTCTTAACCGCTGAGCCATCTCTCCAGCCTCTCATCTGTATATTTGAAAGCATCAACCCTGTGTATGCATGTATTGCTGAAAGGGAAAACTTAACAACAGCTGTTTTGCCACTTTAAAACTCATTGCTAAAGAACAAGTCTGCAGACAGAATGGCTGGCGATCGCACAGATGCCGTTACTTGTGTGAGCAAATGTCAGACTCTCTACTAGGTTTACTGAGTGATCTGAGAGTGCCAGGCACTTGGTAGCAAAAGGAAATCCAGCTGCTTATTGTCCCCAGGCGCTTCAGTCTAGTGAAACTGGTTCAGAGGAGAAGCGGAGTCACGGGCTGAGCTGGAAAAACCTCAAAGACCTTTTGCTAAATGAGTTATTTCCAGGTCAACTTTTAGTTTATTATAAAATGAGCTCATATTACTATCATTGCAAGCCCATTATTTGAAAAACTATTACAGTGTACTCTCCTTGTGCAGGGCACTGTAAGTTTTCCCCACAGGGTTTCATTTTTTAACATAATCAATTAAAAATTGAAAATGTACTCTGTAGCCATTGGTTGGTCGAGCACCAAACGAATTGTAAGGACTCAGGAGACCCGAAGAAAGCTTTGTTCCCTTTTCTTCAAAGGCAGATTCTCTTTCATTTCCCTCTTGGAATACAAATGAATGAATTATTCTTGGGGCTTAATTAATGAAGTCATGACTGCCAGGAATTACACCTATATTTCCAATAGTACTCAGGAGGTCGAGGCAGGAGGATCACAAGCCTAAAAACAGCTTGGGCTACAAAATACATTCTAAGTTAGCCTGGGTTACACTAGTGATACCCTATTTCAATTTTTTTTTAATTTTTAAAAAGTAAATCTTGTCTGATTCAACACAGATTCCACAGTTTTTTTGCCTCTTAGTTTCACAGAATAAGAATTAAAACCAGATCCCTGAATTATAGTAACCTGGGTATAAACTTTTGACCTCTTGTGTACCACTTCCACTATGGTTAGGGACTTATATGGTTTACTCAAAAACCCTTAGAAAGTCATTTCTAGATGTCTTCAGGAGGAAAATGAGGAACTGTATTCCTAATGTTGTCCTGACAGCTAGAGAGACATGTTTTCATTTCCTGGTCTATATTTCTACCATATGGCCTTCCTATCACCCTTGAGGTGGCTAAGATACTATCAGTGAAGCCAGGTGATGGTGGCACACACCTTTAATTCCAGCACTTCAGAAGCAGAGGCAAGTGAACCTCTGTGAGTTCGAGGCCAGCCTGGTCTACAGACTGAGTTCCAGGACAGCCAGGGCTACAAAGAAAAAAACAAAGACAAAAACAAAAACAAAAAGCAGGAGGAGGAAGAAGGGAAGGAGGAGGATGCTATCAGTGGTATCAAGAAAGAGAAAGGCTCAGAAACCCAAGTGATTAATTCCAGTGCACCATACTTCCTTTGGGCCAAGAGCAATGGTAGAGCCAGAATCTCAACACTCAGGTGCCTGGGAACCACAAGAATCATAGATAGAGTGGCCACAGTTCCCCTGAGGATCTCAGAGGTGGGAACAGGAGCCACCTCTGAGCTTCTGATGGGATAGAAAAGGCAGCTCTAGAAAGTACTTCTTTGTCACACACTGGGATTTATTTAGTGGCACTGTAAAGGATTGTTCGTGGATATTATGAGACCGAGACTACCCCTAAGCTACCTTTTAGGGCTGACAAAGGATCTTTCTTCCTAACACATTGTGAGTCAACATCTTGTGCTGATGACATGTGAGAAGTTTGATGAAGTTTAATCAGACACATCCTTTGAATATAGGTTAGGGAGGAATAAGACATGAGGGAGAGAGGGAGGGAGAGAGAGAGGGAGAGAGGGAGGGAGGGAGGGAGGGAGGGAGGGAGGGAGGGAGGGAAGGAAGGAAGGAAGGAAGGAAGGAAGGAAGGGAAGGAAAAAAAGTAGTGAGGGAGGCCATGACTAAGACCTACACACACACACACACACACACACACACACACACACACACACACACACACAAAACCACCCTGCCTCGATTGGCAGCACTTGCAGATCTTTGTGGTGTAAAAACTTCCCCATGGCTCATTTCTAGCTACCACCAGTCAGAGATGGTAAAGATGAACCCGTTCAGTCTGAGGCCATGGCCAGCTGGCTATAGGCTTTCCCCAAGCAAAGGCCCATCGTTCTTTCTTCCCCGTGAGTCCTGAATCCTAATGGAAGGACGCCCATACATCACCAAGTAAGGCATTATGAAGGCAGTGCTAAAAAGGCAGACAGGCTTGGCCTGGCTCCCTGCTTCCTCCACTTACTCTCCAGCTGGGATAAGAACAGCTCACCCTGAGCAGTCGAGCCTCCGAATAGAATCCAAAGTATCAGAGTTATTTCAAGTCACATTTCTGTTCCAAAACAATAGAAAATCACTGGGGAAGTGGAGGTCACACAGAGATCATTGTTCTCTTAAAAGTATGGGACAATAAAAGCTACGACAAGACATGCTTGATTGTCCATAGTCAAACTTAAGACAAATTGCCTCTGTAAAGAAAACAGACTGGAGTTTGAGGTGAAGTCAAAGTCTTGTTCTTGTTTCCTTTTCTTTTATTAGAAATGAAGCTCAGTTCATACGGGTCCTACTGGCTTGTCTTCCTCCCAGCCCTCATCTCAGCAGCCCTCTCGGCCAGAGACTCCTCATGTGAGAGCCTGGGCCTGTGATATTCCTGTAACAGTTACTGCTGTGTTGATGTAGTCAGGGATCGCTCTGTGCTCACGATGAGGTAACAGCCTCAAGTACAGTCCAGAGAGATGATGTCAAAGATATATATACAAACAAACAGCGACCTTGAAACTTGCAGTGCGTCTAACAGAGCTGCACTCACTGGTCAGGGTTCTTCTTGATTTGTGAAGAACATATTTGAGCCGGGGAAAAACTGTTGTCAAGACCGGGAATTAGTCATCAGTCATGTTGGCTAAGAGATCACACAAGTGTTCCAAAAAAATTAACTGCTAACTGAACATCTCAAAGAAATGAACTGCTCAGTTTCTTTTTACCTCAATTTCTGTACAAAACCCCTGATTTGTTTTCTTTTGTGGGGCTAACTGATGAGATTCGTGAATAAACTTACTGAAGAAGATTTTAGAGGAGGGGCCCCCTTCACATCACGACTGCATTAACCATGTATAATAATACGTGTTGTAACAATTCCTGTACTCTTAGGTTCTGTAACTGGTACAGTGACTGCCAAAAGACAGCCAGTATTCCTGTCAGGAATTATGGAATATTTGTTTTTCAGCTGAGTTTAGTTATATGCTTTCTAGGGGAGCTTTCTGGGCAGGAGATAGTTGTCAAAGACGGTTAGTGCTTCATCCAAGTGTATGGACAACCAGGAAGCTAGAAGAGCAGAGCGCGGATCGGCATCACCCACCCAGCTGTGGTGGGAATTCAGCATCTGCCCTGTGTAGTTTGCAGCACACCTACTCACCAGCCACAGAAGAGTGCATTCAACTGCGGAGTTTGCTTTTTCCCTTTTTGTCCTCCATTATTCTACGGCACAGTGATTTGGAAAGCGTTAAGATAAACGGAAGCGAAGTAAAGTGTAAAAATGGAAGCAGAAATTATACTAATTTTGTATGACAGCTTTGCAGTACTTACCAGTTCTTTCAGCCCACAAGATCATAAACTGCTTGCAGGCAAAAGCTTTCTGAGTCACTTTTGTGATGAACAGTTAGCACGGGACTCAGAATGCACAAGTGCTGTGTCTGTGAACTTGGACTAGGTGAGGGGATACAGAAGGGAGGGCACGGGAAGACACAGGAAGCGTGGTCACAAGTACACTTGCAAGTTACTCAGACTCCATCAAAGGTGGGTCTTTCCCAGGGTTAAATAATAATGGTTGTGAAAATGTGATACAATCTCTCAAAAGTCCAAAGAGTCATAAGGCCCAATGGGGATGAGAAGCAATGGAATCTTCAGGAAGAGGAGGGAAGGAAGGAGAAAGTGTGTGGTAAAATGGCTCCATAGAAGTAAGGGCAATTACCCATTGACTATGGAAGCCTGACAACCTGAGCTCAATCCTTGGAACCTAAACAAAGGTGGAAAGAGAGAACCAGCTCCAAATAATTGACTTCAGAACTTTCACACACACACACACACACACACACACGTATACAGTAATAACAAGTAAGATGTTTAAATGGAGCAGAAGATGAAGAACTTATAAGATTTTCCAGAAATTATAGAAAAATCAGGAAAACCAAAATGCAATGAGAAGGTTAATAACAAACTAGATAAATTCTGAATGAGTTCATTGTGAAAGCTGACACTGATTCTCCTTGGGCTGTGAGCAGGCAGCTAACCAACTTGACAAGCCAATCTTACCTTCTCCCCAAATAACCTCTGACGAATGCCTCCAGCTCTCTGAATCTACCCTCCCTCCAAGTATGTGTACAGATTTTATAATAGGACCTTAAAAATAGTTAGAAGTATTAGGTATGACACTATGACACTGGCCTTCAAATATAATGTAGAGAGAAACTAAAATTCCACTGTTGTAGCTGGGAATGAAACTTGGTAGTTCGAGCCATGCTGTATTTATGCGATGCCCTGGACTCAATCCCTAGAACCGCATTTAAAAGAAATCTTTAAATTTTAGCACCTATACATTTAAACAAGCATGTGGTATATTCTCCCCAGTATTGAAATGGAAATCAAGTAGTGACTGAGATATATCTCTCAAAAGTACCCTAAGTGAGTAGGCTATGCTATTCTCAGAAGTCATAGGTTATTAAATGAAACTAACAGTGCCAGGTGTGGGGATACCACCCTCCAAGTCATGTTCTGGGGAATCGCAGAGGCCACAATAAAATGCAAGTTGCTACCATTGCTCCTGGTTGCCCACCAGAACTAGATGATAACATCCAATTGGAAGATATCATACACTTTTGTTGCAGGACATAGAGAAATCAAGTTAAAACTGACCTGGAAACTTTCTCCCTGTCAATTAGCTCTATATTGCTGGAAGGTTTGGTGAAGGCAAGGCTTTAGGGGGAAGAAAGGTTATCAGTGGTCTTACCTAGCTAGGAATGCTGTGAGCTACCATAGAAGGCTTGACTTTTTCTTTCTTTTTTTCTTTTTTTGGTTTTTGGTTTTTCAAGACAGGGTTTCTCTGTATAGACCTGGCTGTCCTAGAACTCACTCTGTAGACCAGCCTGGTCTCGAACGCAGAAATCCACCTGCCTCTGCCTCCGAAGTGCTGGGATTAAAGGTGTGTGCCACCACTGCCCGGCTTGAAGGCTTGACTCTTATGGTGGATAATCCTTCACTTTCAGATTGGACTGGAGGTCCACTCCATGGAAGGGAATTCATTTCTGGTACTGTAATCCTGATCAAGGGCTCACAACTGGGGAGCTCAAAGGCCCCATGAGGGAAGTTGGTATTGTTGATTTGCTAAATGCACATGGTATCAACTTGCCTTCTATCTATCTATTACCTACTTATTGTGTTCAGCTTTAGAGAAGCCTCTTTTGCAGTGAGTGATGGTTAATGCAGAGACTCTTAACTGTGAATAAGTGAATGGTAAGCGGCCACCCCTAGATAGGACATCTATGTTCCCTGGACTCCAAAGCTCAGGGAACCTAGAGAAGAAGGGTCAGAAAGAATGTGAGAGCTAAAATATGGTGAGGAATGTTTTTGAAGAGCTGTTTTCTAAAATGACATGACTACTGCACCCTGATGACAAGCTGTAGTAATTACCTACACAAGACTGGGCCCATCAACAAGACATCATGGATATGAGAAGCGCTCAGGAAGTCCCCATCTTTCCTTGAGGAGTGACAGGCAAGCTAATGGTTCCTAGGTGGGGGGCAATATCCTCGGTGGTGCACTCCCTAGTAAATTGTCCTTCCTCAAGTGAATAATTCTCAATGCACATCCATGCAAGAGGTTCTAATTAATGCAGTAGGGGTTTTGTGCACATGCACAGACTCCAGACACAGAGACAGAGATGGAGGGGAAGTGGGGGAGAGAGAGAGAGAGAAGGAGGGGAGGGGAGGGGAGAGGAGGGGAGGGGAGGGGAGGGGAGGAGAGGAGAGGAGAGGAGAGGAGAGGAGAGGAGAGGAGAGGAGAGGAGAGGAGAGGAGAGGAGAGGAGAGGAGAGGAGAGGAGAGGAGAGGAGGAAGTATTTCGGGAAGGCGGGGGCACACACAGCACTTGGGTGGCAGTAGTGGCTATGAAGATGATAGGAGCCATGGTGGGCTGGCTTCTGCCATTCCTCAGATGGCTGACTTCTTCCAGCAGTTATACTTGGAGAGCAAGAAGCAACAGAAAGCAAACACAGCATTCACCCTGTGCCACCTATCAGAGGCAGCTGTAGCCTCCACCAGCTATTGTCCCTTTCCATGACCTGGGCCAGCTACCTCTTCCTGAGTCACAGTTATGATGTCACTTTCTAGGTCAGGTGATGGGAATGGCTGATGGAATTGAAGTGATCTGCTACCATTTTCTACCAGAAGGGAATTAATGAAAAAAGCACTAATATCTCTCATGCTTCCACCTGGTGACAGACTGAGGAAGGAGGTTAGGGCAAAGGGCCTGAATCTTGACATCTCTTGAGAGTCCTGTTGTTATCAACACATAGGCAACTAGAATGAAAAGGAATCCTGCTACACGGGCTTTGCAAATACCTTCACTTTTCCAGTAGCTATTAGTATAAAAATAGGCATGAGTATTTATGTATTTAAGAACCATGTACTCTTAAGATGATTTTATCAGCATCATTCAAAAAGCCCAACTTTGTTTGAAATGTCTTTTGTGTAGATGTAATAATGAAAGGCGATGAATTTTAGAGTTCAGATTTTTTAACAGTGCTTTTAAATGTGATTCTAGTTTCCCATTACTCCAACCCACTTTTGTTCTACAAGCCAGATGTTTATTTTCTTATTTCTATCTGAAAGTATTCTATACTTATACCTTAGTACTGGTTATCAAACAATAACTGTTTTTATAATAATATATATAACTGGAGCACCCCCACTGCTGGGCAGATTTATCTTTGTAGGAAATGAGAACTGTGCCATAGACCTAAGATACCTATGCATTAGGGTGGAGAAAGGAGAAGCTTACAAAAAAAAGCATCTGGCCTTATTTTAAAATTCATGGCGGACCAGAAAGTTAATTGAGTGATAAGGCACTTGCTTAGCATGCTTGAGCTCCTACATTTGATTCATAGTCCTGCAGAGAGAAGAAAGAAAAAATAGTTGTCTAGTTAAAGAAAACTCAGTATTGAGGGCATTGCATAGCCAGCTGATTTCTAGACTCTCCATCCTCCCCAGGCTGCTGATGAAAACCCACACTCTCTGTTTCTAGATAGCATCTGAACTAGGGGTTTTCAGATTTGAAGAACTGCCTTGCAAATCACCCTCAAGAAACACAGTGCAACCTGCTTTGCTCTGTGATGGTGGGTTGATAAAGCTCCTTGCTGCCACCGTATCTGCTCTGGACCCAGTTTCTGCACCTTCTGCTTAGCCTCACATTAGTGAAGCATTGGAACCTTTCAGTGTGTTAGGACTCACCAGTGGCAGGCCCAGTACAGTCAATGGAATGACAGAGTCTGCCTTAGCTTAATGTACTGAATATAGGAAACTGGACGAGCAGACACTGGGGCCTGTCGTGCCTGGGAACAGAGTAGGGAGACAATATTCCCGCTTGTAACTCCAGATGCATCTTTGTGTAGCTTCTAGCTCTGGTCTCTGGTGACCAAGAGGACAAACCAAGATCTCTGATTTGCAAGCCCTGAGAAATGAAGCTCACATTGACTGTTACAGAGGGCTACTGTGAAGTGGGGAATGTTAGAAATCAATCACTGTACTCACTGAGATCAACCTTGTCTTTGCCTCAGACCCAGCCTAGCTTTCTTCCATTCTGATCATTTGTGCAAGTTTGTAACACACATGACAGGGAAAAAAATCTGGCTTAACTGTTAAGCCATCTCTCCAGCCCCTGAAATCCATTTTTAAGTCTACCAATTTTCCTGAAAAGCTTAAAGCAGTGCTTTGCTAACTTGATCCGCCCTGGTTTTGTGGAAGACGATGACCATGCCTTGCTGGTGGACTGTGGCAGCACCTGAGACTTGCTGGGTCCCTCACCTTACCCCTCACTGTGAAATCAAGACATGGACCACAGCTGACCCACTGGCTACATCCAGCCTCTGAACATATCCTGCTCACCAAGCATGTTTAGAAAATTTGGAAATTATGCGTCCAAATACTGATTGGTTGGCAGGAAAGGACCCATTTTCCTAGGTAGCAACAAAGCAAGAGATCCCAGCAAACCTCTCACACTATTTTGATATTGGCAAGGATACGTTCCTGGCTTGTTAATTGTCTCCCATCAATTAGCCATCTAAGTTTTGGTGAAACACAGTACCTCTAAATGTCCTTCAATTTTAACATTTTCACATTAAGCTAAACCACACAAATACACACAAAAAGCCATTTACCCTTTCTAAATCTTGGTTTTACTATAACATGGGAATGATTTCCTGAACATTATGGGGACAGAATGGACCAGCAAGTGGGAGAAGCTTGGCTCAGAGCCTTCTGGACAGTGCTTAATAAATGGGTGTCAGTTAAGGCAGTGGTAGACAGAATGAACGGCTCAATCCTACGGTCAACAACTCCTCCCTTCCAAATGGTTTTAAAACTCAGAGATGTGCATCTAATTTTCAGATGCACTTTGCTCAGTCAATACTAAGCACACTGGAAATCCTACATGGTGTGCAGCAACCTGGAACCATCATTCTCCAAGTGTCTCTGCTTCACATTACTCTCCCCTTCTGGTGGAACCAGCCTCGACTATTGCATTTGTGGAAGCTGCAGTCCCACTCACTGGGCTTGGGAGGGCCATCATCTGCCACAGGTGACCCTTGTTAAACACAAGCACCCACCTTGGCAGAAAGCTTGTGCTGAGCTTCTCATCTCTGCATGGCAAAGCCACAGATGAGCCTGTGAGGTCTTTTGTCCTTGGTGTCCCAGCCACTTGAAACTGCTACAGAAACGATTGATGACGTGTCATTCCCTAGCTTGTCAGCACAGCCATGTACCTCATGTACCTTGGCTGCTTTAGTAATGGAGCTGAATCGGACTGGCTTAGGTGCACGACTGGCACAGATCTGTCTAAAACCTGAGATGTACTTTTCAAGTAACTTTAACTCAAAAAATTGTTAATTTATATATTTGTAGAAGAAAAGCATTTCTAACCCAGTAATACTTTAGGCAACACAAATTAAGGAAATTTAAATAATTTGTGATCCTTTGGGAATTTGTTTTCTTCTTATTTTGTTGTTGTGTATTGATGTTATGTGTATAACTGCAGAATTTGTGACTAATTAAAGATCATCTGGCAAGCATAAAGGGAGCTCTATTGATTTTCAGCCCATCATGAACTTGAAACTGAGACAAAATGGATGGAGTTGCCAGGTGGAGGCAGTTCTATGCAGCCATCTTCCAGCCTGACGTGCGCCCTCTTCCTCCCACCTCTTTAACCTCCAAGAGCACTCTAATCCTAGCACAGACTCTCCAACTCTTCAGAGTTATAATACTCTTTCTCACGGAAGCTCTTCTGTGCTCATTCTCTGATGCTTCTCCATGACCTCAACTGTCCATCTTAGTCTCTGTTCTATTGCTGTGACAAGGTGACTTGACCATGGCAACTCTTATAAAAGAAAATCTTTAGTTGGGGCTGGCTTACAGTTCAGAGGTTTAGTCCATTGTCATGGCATGGACTAAACCATGTCATGCTTCTCATGGCAGGGAAAATGATGGCACACAGGCAGGCATGGTGCTGGAGAAATATCTGAGAGTTCTATAACTGGATCCACACACAGGTAGCAGAGAGGGAGAGAGAGACTGGTCCTGGTTTGGGCTTCCAATGATTCAAAACCCACCCCCAGTGACACACTTCTCCAACAAGACCACACCTCCTATTTCTTCCCAAGTAATGCCACTGCTGATGACTAAGCATTGAAACATGACTAAGGCCATTCCCCAAGGCCTATAGGAGCCATTCTTATTCAAACCCCCACACTGGGCAAATGATTGATCAATCTACATTCTCTTGCCACTTTCCCCATAGAAGCTGGGATCCTAACTATGCTAACTGCTTTCATTCCCTGAGAACACCTTGCTCTATCTGGTCCTTAGATCTCAGCCTTTCTCCTCTCCACTGTAATCCTTCTGCTCATCCACAAAACATCACCCCAGGCACTGCTCTCTGAGCTGCCTTCCCAACTTAGCTGTTGCTTTCCTTATTCACTTGTAACTGTGGCAGCTGGATGTTTATTTGCCTAGTTGGAGCTTCTTGAAAGCAGGACTTCACTCTTAAATTATTTTATTCCTAGCACCCAACACAGTGCTGGTACACTCTGCCGGCCACTGACTAAATGGAACTCTGAGCTCCTGTGCCCGACACATTTGCAAACTCTATTCTACCAAGCCCCAAGACTCTTCTTACCACCCTACAGTTAATCAATGATAGAGTTTCACACATCATTCTGTTCAAAGCATCTGCTTTTTTCATTTACGCCTTTGAATCAGTCTGTATTTTCTATCTATCTAACAACAACAACAAATGGATCTGATCCCAGCAAACTCAGGGGATCACTGCGTTACTGAGTTCTACAAATTGGAGACATCTCAAATATCACAGCACCTTTGTTATCAATGTTAGTGGGTAACCAAACAACAGTGTCCCTTAAGGACTCATTTCTAAATGTATAATTTTGACTTCAAATCACAACCCAAAACCTAATGGATCTCTATTTATAATTAAGCATTTTTTTTTCAAATCACCAAATTTTCAAGTTCTAAAGAGACTGATGTAGCTGCATTCTTAAGAGACTAAATCTGCCTCTTGTTCTATTCACTATTCAAATCCTTCTCCTCAAAGTTATGGCATCTGTGCTAACCACGACGGGAGGTAATGTCTGCAGCTCCAATCATCATGAAATATGACAAGCTTTTATATTAAACGAGGCGAAGCCCAAATTCTCCACAGTGGTCTGACTGTGCTTCTTGTGAACTGAATGCTGCGGCTATAACCACTGCCCATCTAAGGAACGTCTCCCTCTTGCATGCTTAGGCCAGAATATCAATGGTCTAACCTGCACTGCAGCCCATTTACAGAGACAGTGCTGTCTTCAAGGGCAAGGCCCTGGTAGTTCGAGATGTACCTTGGTCGTTTCAAACCCACGACGGCTTCTTCAGCGGTGAACATTTAGTTTACCTGGGCTCACACCCCTTAACTTGTACTTGGACAGACCTGACGGCTCAGTAAGTCAGAACTGCCAGCTCTTGCATGGTTTCTTCCCATAACCATCAATCCCCCTGGCAATGGGAGACTAAACCTTGCTTTGCCCCGTGTCACCCACGAAGATGATGAATCTTTCATTGCACTGTAGCCAAGGATGACGTTCCTCAGCAAATGTAAACCCAGTGGCAACTTTCTGCCAGCTGTAATTTGGAGAATCACATTCTTTTCACCAATGTGGCACAATTCCTCCATCGACTGCTTGAGCCAGTAGCTTCTCAAACTCTGATGCCAAGAGCCTGTCCCATCAGTAAAAACACTTTCTCTCTGGTTTTCCAGTGCTCACTCTTCCTTTCCTTGGTCAGCATTGGTGCCATATCAATAAAGCCATCAAGCCTCAGGGAGAAGGAGACAGCTTGCCTCCCAAAGAGCAGCGTGTTTTTCTGAGGAGATGTTCAGTTGAAGCCAAAGAAGAAATCATAAAAACACACTCGGTGTGAACAAGCCAATAAACCTGAGTGCTTCTAAGAGCTACGAATACTTCTAGCTGAAAGGAAGCTTGGGCAGAACTCAGAAGATATAGAACATAGCTGTATGTATTTAAAATTCTTTTCTAAGTGTCTCGGGTTTTTTGTTATTGTTGTTTTTAAGAAGTTGTTCCTTTTAAGAAACTCTAGTAGCTGGGCGGTGGTGGCGCACACCTTTAATCCCAGCACTTGGGAGGAAGAGGCAGGCAGATTTCTGAGTTTGAGGCCAGCCTGGTCTATAGAGTGAGTTCCAGGATAGCCAGGGCTACATAGAGAAACCCTGTCTCAAAAAAAAAAAACAAAACTCTAGTAATGAAGCTTAAAACTTCGGTCCCTGAAAGTCAGTTATAATAAATATTTACTTTCTTGATTTAATTAGCAGAAAACATTTTCAGTGAACAAGGTATCTCACCATCTGTAAAAAACTAATTTCTAATAATTAGTTATAATTATTAGTTAATAATTATCTCTGATTATTATTAATTCAAAATTGGCTCTAATTTTTATTAGTTATAAGTAATTATTATTTAATAATTAGTTCTAATAAATAACTAGTTTTTGTCACCTCAGAATTTTATGTAAAGTCAAGGTCACCTAAACTGTATGATATGTCTGGTATCCAATGGTGACCACTGGTGAGGAGAGACAACACTGTCCACTAGGGTGTTTATTCACTAGAGGTTTACTTTCCAAGCTGAGATGGTTTTAAATGCTACAGGACATGATGAAAGACAGCAGCTAATTGTTCAAGGAATAATGAAGACTAATTTTTGAAGATTAATGGTGAGGACAAGAAGAGCAGAGTTTCGGTCTGTATCTCAGGCACCAGTTTGATCAGGGAAACTGAAAAGATTGTTTCTTTTCATCTTCCCAGCTCCATGGTGTTCCCTCACCAGAATACCTAAGAGAGGTTCCATCCGGAAAGACTGTATCTTTAAACCTAAACAAGTCATACCTCCTCTCCTATTCTTTGAAGACTAAGCCCTTGAAAAAAACAAACCAGGTGTCAATACCAGGGAAATGGAACTCCCTCAGGATTCCTCAGAGCATTTTTTCAAATGGAAGTGATCTTAAAGGTGGCATCAACCCATAGCTGCCGACAGTGTAACACCCTCTACAAAGATGAGGGAAAACACCTGTAACTGTACTTCAAAGACAACATGACAGGCACTAAGTCACTTTGAAATTTCTATTTGTAACTCAACGTTCAGAGTATTTAAGACTCCATTTACCTGGATGGTGAGCGTATAGGATAGATGGTGTCTCCTTCTACGTCACTGGTCAGTGTGGCTTTCTTTGGCTGTTAAATCCTATATATCCTCTGAATCCGTCTCAAAAGTGTTTCAACCACCTCTAGAAAAGATCAGTTTTCACGCACAAGATGTGTTTGGCATTTCTGCTATCAGTTCTTTTAGAATGAAGCACAATTATGGGCTTGTACAGTATAAATAAGATAACAAACAGATTTCTTCAAGATAAATGCTGGGAGCAACCAAGATGACTCAGTGGGTAAGGACACTTGTCACCAAGACTGACAATCTACTTTGATCACAGGGTCTACATGATAGAAGAGAGCCAACTCATGCCAAGTTATCCCTGACCTCCACATGTGTGGCCCTACCATAATAAATAATAGACACAAATTAATAACTAAATAAATGCTGGATCTGGGGTACAGCTCAGCAATAGAGCATGTACAAGGCTCTGGGTTCTTTTCATAACTGGTAGAAAAGATTACAGTATGTGGTTATGTGGGAAAGACTCTGAGTTCAATTCCCAACACCAAGAGTGAACCAGTCAATTAAATACCTATGTAAGCCTGGATAGATATATAGTTAATTAAATTCAAAATGGGTAGAATAGTATATCAACAAAATTTGAAAAATGATAACTAATTTGCAGTGGCAGAAATTCTGAGACTTACTCCCATATTTTTAACTTAAATGCTAAAGTCACAAGCACAGACAGCTCCCTTGAAATGATCAATGGGACCTGATCATTTCTTCAGTTGCATGATAACACATTAGAAACCATTACTCCATGTTAAAATACATTTCTGTGAATTAAAGAATTTTTTTTCACAGGGCTTGATAGCACAGGCCTTTACTCTCAGTACTTGGGAACAGAGAAAAGAGGCTCTGTGAGTTCAAGGCTAGCCTGGTCTAGAGTTTAAGGACAGTTAGTTATTCCTTCTATTTTTGTTGGATTGACTAACTTATTTTCAACTTTGTCCTAACCTAAGTCAGACACTGAAAACCCCCAAAGCAGGAGACATTGGTTTGAGGGGGAAGGAGAATATTTGCACATTACCTCACAACGCCCCCAAATATGCAACTTCCCCTCAGGACAGCTCAGATCCTGCCATGAACAGAGACAGCAGCTGGGAGGTAGGCACATCAGAAAAAGCCACCTGGCCATCAAATCATGGGAAGAACAGAGTGGTCAAAGAATGACCCCAGAGCAGCATACATAGACTTTAAAAAGATTGTGGAGGGGACAATGGCAAGCTGAAATGACAGCCAACTCTTTCAGTGTTTCTGTAGTGCCGTGTTCATCTGAAGAGGTAAGAGAAACATGTCCACGCTGGATCCCAAACAGAAGGGAGCCCAGGTTTACATGCCCCTCTCTGCCAAGGACAGAAGGCTCTTCTTTGCCCATAAATCAAATGGCTGCCAGGCCTACTGACAACATCACAGTTTGAGGAGTGAAAAAAAAGTCAAATTGCTGAAGCTTTTGTCTGTTTCATAGTAGATAATATATTCAAAGCTTGTCTTATTGCAATGTCTGAGGATGGGTGCTATTTGAGAAGAAAAATATCTAAAGAAAAAAATGTTATGTCAATGATAATAAATTTGGTGGCAATCAAACTAGAAAATGTAGGCAGAGGTGCAAATTGTGAAGCAAAAGAGATTTCCATGCTATCTTCTATTACAGTCCTCAGTCTCACACCTACATCTTGCCAGTAGGAAAACCAGTCTAAGAACAACTTGTCTTTCTAAAGATCAAGAAGTCTCTTGCTCATAAAGCTCAGAAGGCGCTCCTCTGCCTGCTAGAAATGGTTTCACCTTTTAGACTTTCTTTCAAAGACTTCCCATTTTGACACATTTGCCTTTCAAATCATATCAGCTATTAATTACTGAGCAGCCACAGAGGTTCAAGACAACACAGTCAGGGCTTAATGACAACAGAGGTCTGTTCTGAGAAACATGCAGTTGGGTGACTCCTCATTGTGCTCATAGCATACAGTGGTCTTACCCACTGAATGGCAGAGGGCAACCACTTGAGCTGGCCTCTTGACTCAGACACAGAAAACAAGACGTCTAGAGGGCTGCTACTACACAATGCATGCTAGCTTAATCATTTCTCTAAGTAGGAAAATGCTCTAAAATAATGGCAAGTGGTATAGTAGACACAGTTACCATCACTTTTAAATATTGTGACCAAGTACCTTTGCATGCTACACCTTTTTCAACGTTGTGTGTGTTATGGGGATGTGTACCAGCTTTGCCCCAAACACATGAGTAAAGTATTCACTGTGCTATATACTATGTAGGCAGCACCGTCAGCTCCATCATCTGTGGACCTTCATACTTGTGACTCACAGTTGTTTAAGATGATGTGAAGTATGTGACTCCAGGGCTTGGGGCGCAGGCAGAATCATAAAATGATCTAATTTTTAAAGAACTTGACAATCCTCCTACTTTTTTATATGAACATCACCACACACTTAAACATATCTACCTGTGTTACCCTAAACTTAGGCACCACTTTTCTGCTTCAGCATCGGTTTTTCATCCCACTTCCCTTACCTGAGACACCTCCCTCCACCACTGCCTTTGTCTTTAGAACTCTTTACTCACTGGTGGTTTGAAAGAAAATGGCCATTCGATATTCCTCAGGTGAAAATTCTTTGTTTAGCTCTGTACCCCATATTTGAATAGGGTTATTTGGCTCTCTGGAGTCTAACTTCTTGAGTTCTTTGTATATATTGGATATTATCCCTCTGTCAGATGTAGGGTTGGTAAAGATCTTTTCCCAATTTGTTGGTTGCTGTTTTGTCTGATTGACAGTGTCCTTTGCCTTACAGAAACTTTGTAATTTTATGAGGTCCCATTTGTCAATTCTTGATCTTAGAGCATAAGCTATTGGTATTCTGTTCAGGAAATTTTCCCCTGTGCCCATGTGCTCAAGGCTCTTCCCCAGTTTCTTTTCTATTAGTTTCAGTGTGTCTGGTTTTATGGGGAGGTCCTTGATCCACTTGGAGTTGAGCTTAGTACAAGGAGATAAGAATGGATCTATTTGCATTCTTCTGCATGCTGACCTCCAGTTGAATCAGCACCATTTGTTGAAAAGGCTATCTTTTTTCCACTGGATGGTTTTAGCTCCTTTGTCAAAGATCAAGTGACCATAGGTGTGTGGGTTCATTTCTGGGTCTTCAATTCTATTCCACTGATCCACCTGCCTACCGCTGTACCAATACCATGCAGTTTTTAATACTATTGCTCTGTAGTACTGCTGGAGGTTGGGGATACTGATTCCCCCAGAAGTTCTTTTACTGTTGAGAACAGTTTAAATGTTCAACATCCTTAGTCATTAGGGAAATGCAAATCAAAACAACCCTGAGATTTCACCTCACACCAGTCAGAACAGCTAAGATTAAAAACTCAGGAGACAGCAGGTGTTGGCAAGGATGTGGAGAAAGAGGAACACTCCTCAACTGCTGGTGGGACTGCAAGCTGGTACAACCACTCTGGAAATAAGTCTGGTGATTCCTCAGAAAACTGGGCATGACACTTCCGGAGGACCCTGTTATACCACTCCTAGGCATATACCCAGAGGACTCCCTGGCATGCAATAAGGACACATGCTTCACTATGTTCATAGCAGCCTTATTTATAATAGCCAGAAGCTGGAAAGAACCCAGATGTCCCTCAATGGAGGAATGGATACAGAAAATGTGGTATATTTACCCAATAGAATACTACTCAGCTATTAAAAACAATGAATTCATGAAACTCTTAGGCAAATGGTTGGAACTGGAAAATATCATCCTAAGTGAGGTAACCCAATCACAAAAGAACACACATGGTATGCAGTCACTGATAAGTGGATATTAGCCCAAAAGCTCGTAATACCCAAAAAACAATTCACATAGCAATTGACTCCCAAGAAGGAATGAGAGGTCCCTGGTCCTGGAAAGACTCGTTGCAGCAGTGTAGGGGAATACCAGGACAGAGAAGCAGGAGGAGGTTGAATGGGGAACAGGGGGAGGGAAGAGGGCTCATGGGACTTTCGCGGAGGGGGAAACTGGGAAAGGGGAAATCATTTGGAATGTAAATAAAGAATATAGAAAATAAAATAAACAAAAAGAAAGAAAGAAAGAAAGAAAGAAAGAAAGAAAGAAAGAAAGAAAGAAAGAAAGAAAGAGGCCCCCATAGGCTTACAGGGAGCGGCACAATTAGGAGGTGTGGCCTTGCTGGAGTAGGCGTGGCTTTGTTGGAGAAGATGTGTCCCTGGGCAGCAGGTTTTGAGGTCTCAGATGTTCAAGCCAGGCCAGTGGCTCATAGCCTCTTCCTGATGCCTGCCAATATGGACTTAGAACTCTCAGCTCCTTCTCCAGCACCATGTCTGCCACCTGCTGCCATGCTTCCCATCAGGATGATAATGTACTAAACCTCTGAACTGTAAGCCAGCTCCAAGTAAATGTTTTCCCTTATAAGAGTTACTGTGGTCATGGTGTCTCTTCACAGCAATAAAACTCAAGCTGAAACACTCACCCTTCCACAACCTGATCAAATACCTAACCCTAACCCTAACCCTAACCCTAACACTAACCCTAACCCTCTCCCTCTCTCCTCTCTCCCTCTCCCTCTCCCTCCTCCTCCCTAGCTCTATTGCATTGTATTGTGCTATGCTGTGTTGTGTTGTATTTTTGCAGAGTTGAGGATTCAACTCTGAGCCTTGTGAATATATGAACACTACCACTGAGAACCCACAAACCCTTTTAAAGAAATCTCTCCACATACTACTAGATCTGCAGTTCTCAACCAGGGACATTCTTCTTACAGATTCCTGTCTTTGGTGTCTGGAGGCTCTTTTGAATTTAACAAAGAAAACAGAGTATTTGTGGTGATTCCTATTAGTTGTAGTGTGACAGAAACCAAAGGCCCCAAGGCAGCGGCTGTCTTTATTACCTCAGTTGATGTGGGAAGAGCAGCCTTAACTGTGGACGTGACCATTCTCTGGGCTGGGAACCTGGATTGCATAAACAGAGAAAATGAACTAAAAGGCAGTTTTCATTCTTCCCTCTCTGTTTCCTGTTTGTGTGTTTAGAGTGCCCAAGGGCTTCAACCTCCTGCGACCCTGGCTTCCCAGCATGGTAGAATGTACCTTAAACTGTGAGCTAAACAAACCCTTTCTTCCTTAAGTTGCCTTTGTCACTTTTTTTTTTCAGCAACAAGAAAATAGATCACAACAGTCCTATTGGTGTGTATGAATACCAATCACCACTCTGGCCTAACAACACCACGTGACTCGCAGAGGCCAATCGAGAGGTGGCTGGGCCGGGCACCTTCCCAAGAACCTGGTGGAGCCCTTGCCCAGAAGAGAGGCCCACTGCAGGCCCTGTGATCTGTGTCTAGAGCTCCTAGGAAGTAAAGACTCAGACTCTGTACAAGGCTTCCATTCTTTACTCCAACCTCTGAGCCCCAAAGTGAAGATGACATGACCGACAAGGAACCAGGTCCTGAGGGGGTTCTAACTCTCAAGGAAGTCCTGTAAACTTTCCAACATCTTACGAGCCAAGCCAGTGCGTTACTTCCTCTGTGTGTGCAGACCTTCCCATAAACTGGATCTTGGACATTGCTCTTTGATTTTATGACCCTTGAGAGGTAACTTGTAGTAGACCTGTCTAGCCATCAACTCAATAAGAAACAGAGAATGAACTTGAACTCCACTGGATCATGCAACTTGCACCCCCAGCATGCTGCAATTACCAGTGTTGCCTACCACATTCCTTATTTCTCCTTTTTCTTATTTTTCTTTTTTACTACAGGGTCTCACTGTATAGCCAGGGTTGACCTGGAATTTAGAGTGACCATTCTGTGTCAACCTCCCTGGGGCTGAGCTTAATTATCCTGCCTTTCTTATGACATTCTTTAACATTCATACTGTGGGGCAGGGGGAGAGGGCTCCTTCCTTGGGGGAGCGTTGTTGTGATTTATGGGTTTGGGTCATTGTTTTATTTTGAGACTTTCATGTGTCACCACTCCTGGGAGTTATTATTATTTTTTGCTGTTAGTGCTTTTCAAATGACCTGTTTGAATTTTTGGATCTAAGAATGAAAAATTGATAATAAAATGAAATTAGTGATTATCAAGTGGTGATGCAAATATCAAATTGTCATCCCTGAAAACACACATAGAGGTAACATTACACAGGCTAATCAGGTCATATTTAGGAATATGTGTGTGTGTGTGTGTGTGTGTGTGTGTGTGACAACAATAATTTTAAAAGACCACGAATTTGAGAAAGAGCAAAGAGAATTATATGGGACATTTGGGAGGACAAAAGAGGAGGGAGAAATGATGTGATTGATTGTATTATAACTTCAAAAATAAAAGACATCATTTTTAAAATCAAACTACTATTAATAAAAAAATCTTTTTACATGTAACTTCTGGAGAGCTTAGCGCAGTTTGTAACTCATTAGCTGATGTTCCCTCTACTTTCTGAAATGACTGGTAGAAATAAAAAGTCCTAAACTCAGGGCAGGGTTAAAAGCAGTTTGGTTACCAACACCCCCTGTCCTCTAGCTCCAGGTGATCCAATAGCCTCTTCTGGATTCCAGAGTATCTGACTCACAAGTTTACATACCGCCCCCCCCCAAGAGAGAGAGAGAGAGAGAGAGAGAGAGAGAGAGAGAGAGAGAGAGAGAATTAAATATAAATCTAAAAAAATCCAAAACAACAAAAAACTTCAAAAAAAATCTAGGAAAGATTATCAAGATTATCCCTACTCTACTCCCATTTGCTATTCACAATTATTTTAATTAAGTTCTTCCATAGTTCTCCAAAGTTTGTGTGTGTGTGTGTGTGTGTGTGTGTGTGTGTTTGTGTGTTTAAAAAGGGCAAAATTGAAAAATCTTGATCTAGGGTGACCTTTGAGCCTCTACTCCATTTTGTGGGGAAGGATGTTGTCAATTGAACCCCAGTCCTCACACATGCTAAAGCACAGGTTCTGCTGCTAAGTCTGGGAGAATTAGTGGATAGCTGTAAGCCCTGCGGCTAATGACTTGCAAAGCTGGTCATCTTGGAGGCAAAAACCAGAAAGCTGCTTCCATTTCTGTGTGGCCCGGAAATCTCGCCACTGAAGGAGATGCACTTCAGCTACCCAAGAGTGGATACCTTCAGGAGTCTCCAAGAGAGCATCAGTCAAGCCTCTGGGTGGCCTCTGACTAGGAAAAAAGGAGCCATTATAGGGCTTGGGATACAATTCTCCTTCAAATATTTTTCTAAACCTTATTTCCCCACTTCTAATTTTATTTGAAGGAAAGGAGAGAGAACACACCGGCTTGGAATGAGCACTGATCATCTCCACCCTCCGGTCTCCCTTTTCCTTTGACCTACAAAGACTCATTGTTCTGGTCTTTGAGAGAGATTAACTTTTCTTTTCCAAGGACCTTGCTCCTAGATGTGGAGAAGTGACTTAAATAGAAACCACCACCGTCAGAAGTTACTAAGTATCACAAAAGGAAAAGGAAAGCATTGATGAAGCCTGCTAGCATCTGTTCTGGGGGAAGGCCAAATGTCAGAGGCCTATGAAATAACACAAAGTGGTGTACTGAAAGCGTAGTTGTACGTCAATTCTTGCCACATACGGTTTGCTCGGAGGCCCAAAGCAAGCAGCATGGCTCATCTAAGTAAAGAGCTAGCCAAGATAATCTAATGACCTAAGATCTAATGGCACTGCATGCTGTCTCTGATCCGGCTCCATTTATAATATGAACAGACCGAATTTTATTACTTCTCTTCTGCAAGTGTCTGTGATGATTCCTTGCCATCACTTTCAGAAATATTTTAACATAGGCGCTGAATTCCCTTAAATGTGGTGCTTGAGTTTTATGTTCAGTGTGTTGGTTACTGGTATTATTTTGTGTGTGTTAGTTACTACTATTATTTTTGTGGGTCAGGGCTGACTGTAGGAGAATCATTGCTTGAACCACATTATTTAAAGAAGCACATCCTGTATGAAAAGAAATTTTACATGAGACATAAAAATGAATTTTCAGACATATTCTATCGGGAAGATGTTGAGAAATTCTCATTGCCTTCTTGTTCTGATTCAGAATCCTAACACTTCTCAGACCTCTTGACTTCATCATTCAGCTGCTGTGGACCTACTGAAAGAAGTTAGACTTCACCCTACCATCGCTCTCCCTGCCGCTCTTCCTTGACTCTGAACCAGTGCTCTCTAACTTTTCCTTGGGGCATCCACCCTATCCTTATTGTTCACAAGGTTCACACTCCCTCATGGGCATATCATTTTTTTGTTGTTGGTGGTGGTAGTGGTGCTTTTTGGTTCTCTGATTTAGCAGAGATGTCCTTCATTTGCAGGCTCACCAAACTGTCAAACAGTTCCTGTTTCCACATTTGGTTTACCCACAGACTCTACATTCCTAAGAGAGTTACAAGATAATACTCAGAATTTCAAACTGCTGTGTGTTTCCTGGGAGTCCATTTTCCCAAATATTTACATTAGTCCCCTGCAAGTAAGTTAAGTAATGGTAAGTAATTCAAGGCAATGTTATTTTGAGAAGTGATATGCTACTGACTCCTGGCTCTGATTTTCAAAAGTACTTAGAGCCTGCCACAGCCAACAGCCAGCAATGATCCCCTGACTAGCAGTCCTTCCAAAACCCTGTGGTCATTAGATTTTTCTCCTGAAGAAAACAGAAAACCTCCTAGCAGGTAAGTCACACAGGTCTCCTCGGACACTTCCTTTGAAACTCCATTAAGAATTTGGCTTGGACTGCTTGTCTAAAGCCTTCAGGAAATGTTAGGCCTTGTCAAAACGACAAGAACCAGCAAGCCATTTTTGCTAAGTTCTAGCAAATGTAGGAAAGGCAAGGAGATATAAAGACATCCCTCCTGTGATGTGGTGGTGTGCTTAGAAGCAAGTCTCCTAACTGCTGTTGTAAAGGCACTGTCACATCTTTCCCATAGTAAGGCTGTTTGTGTATATTAACAGTTTTTTTTAAAAAACAGAATCTAAATATCATATTGGCGTGGACCACTCACATTCTGAAAGGGTGTAATTTAATCTTGGAATAAATAATGATAGGTGTCGAATTATTTTTGTAGGTAAGGGTTGGAATCAGAAAGTTATCCTGAGGGCTGGGGGTGAAGCTCACATGGTAGATGCTTGCCTAGAGTGCACGAAGCCCTAGACTTGCTCCTCAATGCTGAGAAACAAAGCTGACATGGTGACACATGCCTGTAGTCCTAAAACCTGGGAAGTAGAGGAAGGAAACACAGGTTCAAGATCACCCTCAGAAACACAGCAACTGTGAGACAGCCTGGGAAACATGAGGTCCTGTCTCCAAAAAATATTATACAAACTCAATACCTTGGAACTTCAGTTATCTTAAAATAACTGTCAGAATTATTGTTTGGAAAATTATTTTCATTTTTTCCCCATACCCCAG
Organism: Tokudaia tokunoshimensis; assembly: GCA_036184795.1. Lineage (NCBI taxonomy): Eukaryota > Metazoa > Chordata > Mammalia > Rodentia > Muridae > Tokudaia > Tokudaia tokunoshimensis. The sequence goes on from BTHU01000008.1 coordinate 81,243,980, forward strand.
GTTGAACACTCGTGCTGGGACATAGGACTTAATCCTCAACTTCTACATCCTAATCCTAAATTTTGTGCAGCTTATTTTGAAATGATTGAGGCAATATGACCAAAGAACAATCAGAACCTTTCTAGTGTTACAGAAAACAAAAGGAAAAATTCCACTTAAGTGAACAACATGATAGCCCTGCCCCTAGCTTCAATGGACATGATTTGTTTATAAGAAAGATAAAACATAGTAGTTATGGAAATAGAACTGATCCAAACAAACTGACTTATGAAAAATTAATACTTTCAAAGTTTTTTTGTGGCAAACATGTTGATAACTCATGTGGAGTTTACTATAATACCGAAGGCCTATCCTTGTACCTGACCTTAAACCTGACAACCTGAGTACAGTCCTTAGAAAACACACACACACACACACACACACACACACACAAGAGGTTCTCTTACTTCTCTCTTGCTCTTCCCTTCTTGCTCCTTGCCCCCTTGCCCCTCCCCCCTTTTCTCTCACGTGTTCATGGCCGGCCCCTAATTCTCTACTCTCTCTCTCTCTCTTTGCCTTTCTCTGCCTCTACTACCCTCTTAACTCCCCTCCCCATGCCCTAAGTAAACTCTACTTTATATGGGAAAAAAAAGAAAAAAAACCACACACACTAGTAATAAGAAAGTTTAAAATGAAACTTTAAGTCTAGATTATAGGGAACCTAGCCCTTTGAAAATGCATATAATAATAAGGTCTAACACATTCAGCCCTACTGTGTGCCTGCTATTGCTCTAGTCTTGCATCATCATCAGACCTTACACATGAGGAATCTGAGGTATAGAGAAAAGTACTTTCTTACTGGAATTTGCATTCAAACAAGTTGAACTCCTGAACACCCATTTTATTACTTCTCATGACACCAAAGGAGAATATTTATTGGCTTGGACATAGACTTTTTCCATTCTCTAAAATTATGTCTTTATATTTTTAAAGCAGGATCATATATGTATTTTCACTTAGTATAATATTATGAATATTTTTCCAGGTCTCCAGAGAATAAAGAAAAAAGCTAAATGAATTAGGTTCAAAGTACAGAGACAAATTTCAAGTTTGTCCTCAGCATATAATAATCCTCACAGGAAACTCGGAGCTAGGGACCAGAGTGTAGTCAGTGAGTCAATGGGATGTGCCAGATGTGGCAATGATGCAGTGTATTTTGACTTCCTTTGTTCTCTCATGTGCAAAATGAAGGTGCTGTATGACGTCATCGCCATTTGCCTTGCTCCCAGGAGCCTGGAGACATAAGTTAGAGAACGGTCAAGGACTCCCCTTGACTACCACTGTGCAAGGTTGAAGTGTGTCCCTGTGGCAAAGGACTCAGGAGAAGAGAGCTCAGCGTGGGTGCTCAAGTGGAACAGCAGGAAGCATTTTCTCAAAGGCACCTACAAGAACTCTCAAGTGTAGTTAGAGGGCTGGTACACACTTAGACACTCCAGAGGTGTCTGTCTGCGCACATTCATAGTACCTTCCCTGGAGTGAGACATTAACTCTGACCCTGCCTTTCAGTTTCCTTATGCAGTCTCCTTCCACTATAACCTCTTAGTCCTTCCTCCCTCTCTTTCTTTCTCTCCCTCCACTCCCTCTCCATCCTTGCCTGTAACAAAGGTGAAGTCTATAGGCATTGGCTCCCCTCTTCCCTTGTCTCCCTCCTCCCCTACCCCATCTCCATCTCTACCAAAGGTGCCGTCTACAGGCATCTGCCCTTTCTGCATTATTGAATGCCTTTAGGAACCAGCTTTGGCTGCATCTCACTGAGAGAGAATGGTTTAAATACCACCAGCCAGGTCTACATGCCATCTGTGGAGTGAACTGAGCTCCTGAGGCCCCATGTAGCACAAATTTGAACACTTTGTTTCAGGATTTGGGCACATGGGGCAAAGAATACTAGAAAAAGGGCACAGTCGTATGAGTCACCAACCTAACAGAAAGGACACTGGTCTAGTCAAGACAATAAATGGCATGCACACAACTAGCTTGCCCATCCTGGCAGATTATTATACATCCTGAAGGTCAGAGATAATAAAATAAGAGTAAGTTGACCAGGTATGGCAGCACAGGCCTTTAATCCCAGCACCCGAGAAGCCAATATAGAAGGGTCACTGTGAGTTTAAGGCCAGCCTGTTCTACATAGAGAGTTTCAGGCCAACCAAGAGTTACATAGTAAGACTTTATATCTTAGAAGGAGGAGGAGAAAGAGAAGGAGGTGGAGATAGAGAAGAAGGTGGAGGAGGAGGAAGAGGAGGAGAAGAACTTACAAAATACTTTCAACTGAGTCACATAGAAGTACATCAATGTGTATGTGCATGTACAGAGAAGGTGGGAAGGAGCTGTGAAGAATAAGCTTTGCACAACTATTGCTAAAGGAAATCTCCTTTCTCCATGACTCTAAACTCTAATAGCATTTTCTTTCAAATTCAAACCAAGCCTCTTACCCAGTCTGGGCTGTTACCCCGAGACTATGAAGATACACAGAAGGTATTCTATACCACTGCCTCAACTTTACTCTGACAGAGAAGTCACCTTTCCTGTGCTCAGTCCTCTGTCTTGCTCACTGTGACAACAATCACCCAAGAACAGTACATGGAGGAGGGAGGGTCAGAGGTGAAAATTGAGAGGGAGGGGCCAAAGAACATGCATACTCTGGTGCTTATTTTGGTTTTGCTGTCAATGACATCACTTGTACTTGAGAACTTTACAATTACATTAGAATTAAAAAAACATGAAACCAGGCATGATGGCACATTCCTTTAAAGCCAGCACTTGGGAAGCAAAGGCAGGTGAATTTCTGTGAGTTTGGAGCTGACCTTGTCTACCTAGTGAGCTCCAGGCCAGCTAGTGCTGCAGAGTAAGACCCTGTCTCAAAACAAAAAAACACAATAGAAAAACATAACAACAACAAAACTAGACGACTGAATGTGAAAAGATTTTGAAGTTGAAATATTTATCTCTTGGCACAGAGTAGACAAATTGTATTGATGAAAAAAAAAGATATGCCTGTGACCCAAGAGCTTTAAGGCCAGGGATGGGGCGTGCGTGCGTTCTCAACACTTCATCCCAGGGCATTGCTGCTTGGAGCACAGCTCTCAAGCTCACCACTGCCTCCCGTATTCTCTAAACTATGGCCACGTGAAGAAAGGAATGTACTGTAGTTTTTTATAGATAACTTCTTGGCATTTAGTATTCAGTACACAAAAAAGGTGATGAAATCCCTGAGATCATCTGCAAGGGAAAGAAGAGGCAGCCTACAGAAGGTAAAATGTTATCAACTATGTACTGGACAGGATTAGTATATAGACTCTACAGTCTACAAAGAACTCCCAAAGTTAAACAGGGGCGAGGGGACCATTCTTGGGGACTGGACAGATGGCACAGTGGTTAAGAGCACTGGCTGCTTATCCACAAGACCCTAGAACCCACATGATAGCTTACAATCATCTGTAACTCCAGTTCTAAGGGATATTATACTATCTTCTGGTCTCAAAAACACAAGGCATACATGTGGTACATAGACATACATGCAGGCAAAACATCCATACACATAAAATAATAATAATAAAAACCTACCCAATCAATAAGTAAATGAATTAACAAATGTTTATTAGGAAATGCAGATGGCCAATATAGAGATGTAAAACTGTTCAGCATCCTCAGCCATAGAGGAGATGCAAAATGAAAACTGCCTTGAGATTCTATATCACCCCAGTCAGAATGGCTGTCACTGAAAAAATGACAAGTGCTGTCAAGGATACAAGGAAAGAGGAGACCTTATTCACTGCTGATGGATAATAAACCGGAGCAGCACCATGAAAGTTTCTGGAGTTCTTCAAAATCTAAAAAATGGAATTACTATATATGAGCCATGTACACCACTCCTCAGCATATAGTCAAAGAAATCTAAATCAGCCAACCCAGAAGATGCTTGCACTTCTGTGTTTACTGCAGCATCATTCACAGTAGCCAAGGCACAGAATCCTCTCCATGCTCACCAACAAATGACTGTGTATGGAGTTTCCTCCAGCTCTAAAAAACTAGGCAATAATATATTATTTGCAAGAAAATAGGTAGACCCAGAGATGGTCACATTAAATAAATATTACATTTTTCTCTTATGTTAAATCTATAATTTGTGTGTGTGTGTGTGTGTGTGTGTGTGTGTGTGTGTGTGTGTGTGTGATATAAAAATAGAAAGGGAACTGTGGAGGAGGAAAGGAGAACATCAGATATTTTCTCTGATATATGGGATCACACACATGTGCACATCATTTGGCACACTACAACTTTTAATAAAATGTCATTGAAGTCAGTGAAATATCCTGTTCTGTCATAGCTATATTAGCTACATACAGTGGCTGGGATGAGACAAAAGAGAATGAGAAGTACCTAATCCTTTCCAAGGAAAAACACAGAACATCTTTTCCTCACATAAATGCATAGTTTGGGGTTGCTCAATTAAAACAGCTAAAAATTGGCAAAGCATATAAGTTTCCAGTGTCAACCCACTTGACTCCTCTGAAGCTGTTTTCTGGGAACCATACGGTAACACCGAATATTTTCTGGGAGCCACTGTAACACATTTGACCCAGAAAGCACACACTTAACTAGAGGAAATATATGAATGAATTATAAACATAAGCCAGCGCTCACTTCGGCAGCACATATACTAAAATTGGAACGATACAGAGAAGATTAGCATGGCCCCTGCGCAAGGATGACACGCAAATTCGTGAAGCGTTCCATATTTTTACAGGAGACAGCAGTTGTTGGCGAGGATGTGGAGAAAGAGGAACACTCCTCCACTGCTGGTGGAATTGCAAGCTGGTACAACCACTCTGGAAAGTAGTCTGGCGGTTCCTCAGAAAACTGGGCATGACACTCCCGGAGGATCCGGCTATACCACTCCTGGGCATATACCCAGAGACTTTACCTGCATGCAATAAGGACACATGCTCCACTATGTTCATAGCAGCCTTATTTATAATAGCCAGAAGCTGGAAAGAACCCAGATGTCCCTCAATGGAGGAATGGATTCAGAAGATGTGGTATATCTACACAATGGAATACTACTCTGCAATTAAAAACAATGAATTCACGAAATTCCTAGGAAAATGGTCAGATCTTGAAAATATCATCCTTAGTGAGGTAACCCAATCACAAAAGAACACACATGGTATGCAGTCACTGATAAGGGGATATTGACCCAGAATCTCGGAATACCCTAGACACAATCCGCATATCAATAGATTTCTAAGAAGATGGAAGGAGAGACCCTTGGTCCTGGAAAGACTGGATGTAGGGGAACGCCAGGACAGAGTAACGAGAGGGGGTTGAATGGAGAAAAGAGGGAGGGAAGGGGGCTTATGGGACTTTCGGGGAGGGAGGAAACGGGAAAGGGGAAATGATTTGGAATGTAAATTAAAATAAAATAAAATAAAATAAATAATTAAAAAAAATAAATAAAAATAAACATAAGCCATTGAATATGTCTTATCTTAGTTTACCTGTATAATTTTGTTATATTTGTAGTCTTATACGTGAACTGAACTAGTGTTTTTATATCACCTTACTTTCTTATTCAGAAATGCATATAGATGTTTATATTTCTGAAAGAAAGTGATAATTGAATTGTTCACATTAAGTGTTAACAGAATAAAACAAAAAAAATTGATGCAAAGAAAGAAGGAGACAGCAGGGGGGAAAAAACCTGCCATGCCCCTGTGGCTTTGAAAAAAAAAACAACCATATTTTATGAATTAAAACCATGGAAAACTATCATGATGACTAAATATTTAAATGGAAATATTGCACTTCATAGAGGTCATTCTGGCAGAAATGTTGGGCTGTTCCCTGTCTGGTCTTAAGAATCCAAGACATCAGACCTTGATGTCATCCTTGGGATTATAGAGTTCCACACCTGCTTGACTTATTTCATGAGACACTGGCCTGATGCCCCAGTGCTTCCAGTTTATGAGTTATTCTTTCAGATAGAAATTCCTCCCAGTGCAGCACTGATACTAACAAAAGAGACCGAAGTGTCTGCTATGAGAATTAGGAAGTCCTGCATACCAAGCATCCGTGCCTTGAGGAAACACTGCTTTTTCTTAATGTCAAAATCAACACCTGACTATTTTGTGAAGATTTGTATTTATGAACAGTTCTCCTAGTTCCTGCTAAGAACAAAATGGTATTCTTATCCCACCTCACAGCTCGCCGAATCGCACCTTCTGACGTACGAAGACTTGCAGTTCATTAACGGAAAGTGTATTTGCTCACCTGTCAATAACACTCTTCCATCCTGAATGGTTCTCACTCATCCGCATTTTGCATAGGCAGCCATCTAGTCAGCATCTTTGCTTCTGTGTTTAAATAGGCATTTGCAAGTTCAACGTGCGCAAATGCAATCTCTGGTCCTACTCCTGCAACTGTCACCCCTCCAGCTGTCACCACCCCATAGGTGACTCCATTCTTCAGGCTGCTGTGTGAAACTCAGATTTCTTCCTTTATCTCACACACATCCCCAGATCCTAGAACCACAGTTTTGAGCTGCTCCCATTACTTCCACTCCAGACCCAGCTCCATCTTCTGCCAGGATATTGCAACACAACGGTCTCCATCTTAACTGCTGCTTTGGTTTCTATCCTTGTTGAACTATGACATTTTCACCTCCCTCCTCCTGTTCTTTTCTTTTGAGGACAGACCAGATCACACTACATATAGCCCATGCTGACCTCAAACTCACTGCTCAGCCTGGTCTTGGACTTGTAAATTTCCGATCTTGGACTGCTTTCATGAGTTCTGAGATCATAGGCATGGGACACCATGCCCAATGACAATGCCCTTCAGATTTGTTTCTTCTGTTGGTTTTGATTGTTTGTTGTTTCGTGTTGTGGTTTTGAGACAGAAACTCATTCTGTAGTCCAGACTAACCTTGAATTCCTCTGTAGCCCAGGCTAGCCTCAAATTCATGGTAGTTCTTGTATCTCCAGTGCTAGAATTACAGGCGCTGTGGCTAGCTTGCCCTGTCATCTTAATTCGGAAGCTAGATGGGAGCTTCTAAGTTAGATAGCATTTAAATGTTAAGTCAGATTATGCTCTTTTTCTGCTACAAGCCCTTTTCAAGGAATAGACAAAACTCTTATAATGGCCTAAAACTGATGTCCTAGTTAGGATTCCTATTGCTGTGATAAACACCATGATAAAAAGCAAGTTGGGGAGGAAAGGATTTATTCAGCTTACACTGCTGCATTATAGTCCACCATTGAAGAAAAGCAGGGCAGGAACTCAAAACAGGGCAGGAACCTGGAGGCAAGAGCTGATGCAGAGGCCATGGGTGGTGGGTGCTGCTTACTGACTCCTACTTTCTTATAGAATGCAAGACCACTAGCCCAGGGGTGGCACCACCCACAATAGGTTGAGCCCTCCTGCATTAATCAATAATCAAGACTTAACTTTCAGATCAGTAAGGTAGATGAGCTAGAAAGGTTTGGAGCATAGAAAAAAACACATATAATCTGACTTAACAATTAAATATTATAAGCCTGACAGCCTGAGTTGGGTCCTCTGAACCCATGGAGAGAACCAACTCCCAAAAAGTATCTTCTGACCTTATGTAGTATGCCACCACATGCCCACACTCCCATATCACAAACACAAAAATAATAATACATAAAATAAATATGTAAGTAAATATTTTAAAAACTTTCCCCAATGGAAAGAAATTATTAAAAGAAAATGCCGGTGAATGTGGATGACTTTAGAATTCAAAAGGCCATCCAGAGACTGCCCCACCTGGAGATCCATCCCATATATAGTTACCAAATCCAGACACTATTGTGGATGCCAACAAGTACATGCTGACAGGAGCCTGATATAGCTGTCTCCTGAGAAGCTCTGCCAGCACCTGACAAATACGGAGGTGGATGTTCTCAGCCAACCATTGGACTGAGCACAGCGTCCCCAATGGAGGAGCTAGAGAAAGGATCCAAGGAGCTGAAGGGGTTTGCAGCCCCATAGGAGGAGCAACAATATGAGCCAACCAGTACCCCCAGAGCTCCCAGGGACTACACCACCAACCAAAGAGAACACATGGCTCCAGCCACATATGTAGCAGAGGATGACCTTGTTGGACATCAATGAGAGGAGAGGCCCGCGATCTTGTGAAGGCTCAGTGCCCCAGTATAGGGGAATGCCAGGACAGGGAAGCAGGAGTGGGTGGGTTGGTGAGCAGGGGGAGGGGGTATAGGACGGGGGTTTTCGGAGGGGAAACATTTGAAATGTAAATAAAGAAAATATCTAATTAAAAAAAGGAAAAAAAATAAGAATTGGAAAGCTGTGTGAAATGAAATCGAAAAAGCAAAAGCCATTTAAAACCTAGGAATGACTGAAGTACCAAGAAGGTACAACAGTATAGCCCACTGTGAAATGCCTGGCATGAGTGTGTGTTTGAGCATTTGCTCTCCGGCTGGTGGTGCTGTTTAAGGAAGTTATGGAACTTTGAGCCAGCGAAGCCTTGCTGGAGGAAGTATATCCCTGGAGGCGGGCTTTGAGGTTGTATTTATAGCCTGGCCCCACTTCCTGTTCTCGCTCTGCTTCTGAACTGCCAAAGCAGCCTCAGGCTCCTGCCTCGGTGCCTTCCTAGTCATGATGAACTATATGCCTCCATGATCTGTGAGCCAAGTAAACCGTTTCTCCCCTGAGTCGCTTTTGTCAGGAAAAGGGCAAGGGAACTAACCCAAGGGAGAGGATACGGCGTTCTAACCTGAGTAACAGTAAAAGATTGGAATCAATCAAATCACGCAAGGAGAGAAAACTTCAACTGAAAACAGAGGCAAGAATATGAACCAGCAGCTCATAGAAGATCTTTTAAAAATAGTCAAGATGTACGTAAACTGTCTCTCAACCTCATCTTGATGGGGGAAGTTGAGATTCACTAAGCACGTTCGCAGACAACTGGAGAGAACAAAGGTGCAAGTAAAACCAGTAGGAGAGTGAGCTGAAGCCCTGATCACCTTGAAATTCTGCTCATTTCTCCCCCAACCCCTCAGCTTAACATGCCCTCCCAAGAGGCAAGTGCATGCATACACACGTGTGTTAAAATGAATAATGCAGGAGCTGGGAGTGTAGCTCAGCTGATAGAATGCCTGCCTAATAGGCAGGAAGCCCTGGGTTAAGATCCCAGAACCACATAAAAACAGGTAATGGTTGCACGTGCTTGTAATCCCAGTACTTGGGAGGTATATACAGGAAGGTCAGAAGTTCAAGGTCATCCTCAGTTACACAGAGTTTGAAGCAAGACTGAGATATGCGAGACCCTGTCTTGCAACAAGAACAAAACAGAAACAAAATAATGTATGTATTATTGTACTTAACGATATGACGTATACAATTCTTCCTGTCAGTACCGTAGGTTCACTTGAGTTGAGACAGTCTAGAAGTATATACATTACATCGATAGTGGTGAAGGGTTCTAAAGAGATAACTAAGCATTAGAGGTAGGGATATTCAAAGGATATATACTCCAGTATAATCTGTAAAATTATAATTTTTAATATGGAGAATCTGTTACAGTGGTGATTTAAATTCAGTGCTCAAATCATTCTATGCCATCTATGTAAAACAAAAGAAAATGAAGTTATAATAAATGTAGTACACTAGTTACTTTCCTTGTTGCTGTGAACAAGTACCTGCCAGAAACAACTGAAAGAAGGGAAGATATGTTCCAGGTCACAATTTGAGATGGAGCTTGGGCAGAATGTCATGTTCACATGCCACTATATGAATCCATCAAGAAATCAATACACTGATTAGGTCAAAGTCTTCATGATTTAGTTGTCTCTGGAAACACTATCACAGACACGCCTGGAAGTGTGCATCTCTAAGTTCCTGGGTGCTTCTTAAATCTAGTCAATTGACAATGAAGATTAACCATCACACTAGCTGAGAGAAGCCATTTTAAACTCAGTGTTAAAGTCAATGAAACAACAGTCTTTGTAAAATCTAAGCTATCCTTCCTTTGATTCATAGGCCTGAGGAATCCAAAGATGCTAACATCACACCCTGGCCCTATCATCTTTTGCTCAATTGAATCATAAAGATGGCAGATATCTTGAGTGTCCTACTTTTGTGTCTGGTTTTCAGGTGAAGTTTGAATTATCCACCCAGCCTACCACGATGTATATTCTTTAATTTCTGGTGTGACTACTTGGAAGGACAATTTATCCTCTTAGTTTAAGTATATTAACATGTTAATCAAGGAAAACTCTTATTCAAGTCTTAGTACTATATTCATTGGCAGCGCAACTTACAATCTAAGAATTAGCCCTTCTTCAAAATTTTAATTTGCACATTAAGTGTTTTGTGTTACCAGGCTAATTGAATTTGGCTCTCGCTGTGAAACGTAAGACTGAAGGCCAAACATACAAGCATTTATTCTTGATAACCACAAATGGCCTACAGTTAAGATAGAACCTGATAATTTAGGGAAAATTAACTTGTCTAAAGTGAGAACAGAGAACGATTCATGAATGGACTCATTTTTCTTTCTCGTTGCACATTGGTCATTAGCTGTGACACGCTCAGACCAGAGTGAAAACATTAGCTATGGTTAATGGACTGAATAGATTTATTTAAGGAGAAATATTTAAAGCCCTGAAAGCATCAGCTTACGTCCACGTTTATTGGCCACAGAGACATGACGTACAATATGCAGCGAATTTTACATCTTCCCAAACTCCATGTGGAGCCCACAAAGAGTGAAAGAAACAGCATATATCTACATTCAAAGTCTTTTGGCCGCATTTTTACTTTCTTTTCTCAATGTTTATTTCAGTATTTTCATGTCTTCCTAATTACGGTCTCTATACACCAGGAAGCCTGGGGTGTGGAGCGTACATACTTTCTCAGGCAATCAGGTCTGGGTGTGAAGTGAAATCTGGCTACTCTCCAACGCACTGAACTGGAGAAAGCCCTGTGCTGCTTTGAACATCGGAGATAAGCTGTGAAGAGCGATCATGGCCTTGACATCCCCAAAGTGCCTACTTACGATGTGAGACTGCCGTGGGCCCTTAAAATATGTCAAATAAAAAGTATTTACTAAGTAGTCCACAGACAATTTAAGGAAAAGAAGACGTAATCAGTCATGGAAAACTAATAAATAAAAAAGAACCTGATTTTTAAAAATTTAAATGGAAGAACTGAATTTAGTGTGTTAAATGAAATAGAACAGTGTCTCTTAAAGCCACTTTCTAAGAGAAAAAAAGTCACATGATATGTGTAGGCCATATGTAAGTGCTTTACACAAGTTTTCAGGAAAAATTCTATCACTCGAAGAGTCTCTATTTGGGAAAGTAGTAACAGTGGGGCGATCTCAGGAAGTACAAGAAAAGGTTCAAAGGCCTTTCACTCCCCTTTTGAAATAAAAATCTAAGAATCACAGGGGTTCTGAGACAACAGGGAGGGCAGGGCCCCCGAGCCTCTCTGACACCCTGGACTTCCGCCCTAACAAGGGTCATTCAAGATGTCCCCACCTGCTAGCTTGAAGATAAGTGCGGTAGCCATCTGTCCTATAGTAAAATATTTGGTTCTACCTCCCAGCACAAGAGGCTGAATCGGGTCACACCCCATGATCATCGAATGTTCTCTATTGATGTTTTACCCACCTTCCATGCTTGTTGGGAATAAAGAGATACATACATCTCTCATTCTTGAAGACCTTCCAACTCAATAGGAATACAGAATAGTGGGTGAGAGTAAGCAAGTGTTCGAAAGGTATAAAACCGAGTATAAGGACAGAATAATTACTTGCCAACATGTGTAAAGCAAACAAGCATTCTTAAAGGCATGAAAAGAATGATGCAATTAGAAATGTCTATTTATTATAGAGAAAAGTAGGAGCCATCAGTTTTTTTGGGGGGGAGGGTTGTTTTCTAGTAAGTTCTGAATGATTAACAACATCAAAAAGTTTTCTGCCTGTGGTGATACTTGCTGGGAAATGGACACTAAAATTGAAATCGGGTAAATTTCTTGCCCAGAATGTGAGCAATATTTAGTATTAGAAGATGCCATTGGTAAATGCAGTAAACTGTTCTATTTCCAGTTAAACAGGGATGGAACCGAAGTAGAAAAATGTTTGTCTCAACTATTCTCTTTCAGTTTCGTAAGACTTAAGGACCACCAGGGTTTAAGACAAAGGACCAAGTGAGCTAACGCCGAGCTTTTCAGTCATGGGTAATCTTTCCCTCAGGGAACACAAGCAACACAATGTCTAAAGACAATTTTGGTTGTAATTAGTAGTAAGTAATTGTGAATGTACTTGTGCCTTGTGTGGATTTAAGTCAAAGATGCTGATAAACATCCCACTGTGCTCAGGACCGGTCCCTCCAGCATACAGTCAGCTGTGTGGAGATTATGAAGCCCTGTGTGGCACCACCACAGCAGCCTGACTGTCTACCACAGTTTACACCTCATAACATGCTGAGTCAAGGTCTAAAAAAACGTGTTAACATTATAACGGATGGAGTCTAACAGAACTCTAGACTGAGTACATGGCCTTCTTGTCGCAATAAGATTATATTTCTAGTATCAAAAAGGAGACCTTCTGGCATTTAACACAAGGCAAATGCTTCACCAAGGATGAGACCGCTAAGTCTAATCACAAACAATCACTGGAAAATACCCAATATGAAGGTCATTTTACAAAACAAGTGACTCATAATCTTTAAAAATGTCAGGGAAGGACTAAGGAAATGTTGCAGGCTGAAATAAATTAAAGAGAGGCAACCCAGCACAAGATTCTGCCATAGGTCAGCTTGACGTAGAAGACAATGGAACTAGGAGAGGTGAGGGTTACACAGCACAGAGGTGTCATTGTTAGGTCAGTAACCTTGTGTGCACTGTAGCAGACAGAAGCATACCACTGTTTGTGGGTTACACATCCCGAGAACTGATGAGAAGGCTGGACAGAAGCTCATACCAGCCTTCAGGGGGAAAGGGTACTTGTAACTTTTTCATAAATTCGTGATTTTTTTTTAAAATAAAAACCACATTTTTGTGACAGGAATGATTCCTGGAATCCATATTAATGTGGAAGGAGAGAATTGATTCCTCAAGTTGTCCTTGACCTCTGCACGCACTCACACCCATCATACACACACACACACACACACACACACACACACACACACACACACACACACACGCGCGCGCGCGCGCAATAATGATGATGATAATAATAGTAAATCATTTTTAAAGAATTTAAAGAACCTTTTCTATAGAGTACCTATTTGCTTACCATTGTCTTATTAAATATTTATTTCTTCTCTCAAATTTGTCTATGAAGATGATATGGACTACTAAAGGCAATACAAACTGCACCTTTGTTCAGTTGTGAGTTTCCTCTTACTAAATGTGTTTGTTTATACTTTTTCACCATAACAAAGAAGGGCCCAGAGAAGGAGGAGGTAAGTAGTCAAGTCAAACATAACAACTTTAGCAAACCATAGACACTGCAATAGAATAGAAGACCCAGGGACAAATCACATAAGTACAGCTGGGGGGAAAGTTCACTGGGGTAAAAACAGCTCCTTCAACAAACGATGCTGAGGAAATTGGAGTTCACAAATAAGAAGATGAAATTAGACTCATATCTCTTACCCGGTAGCCAAATCAACTCAAAATAGATCAAAGGCCTTAATGAAAGACCAGAAACTCTGAAGCTACCAGGAGGAAAACCCTTCAAAACATAGGCATAACCAAAAGAACTTCAGTACCTTAGGAAGTAATTCCAACAATCAAGAAATAAAATAGCATGAAATTCAAAGGCTTCTGAAAAGCAAGGAAGAAAGATATCAACAGAGTGAAGAGATGACCTCCAGAGAAGGGGAGCATCCTTGCAAATGAAGTCAATGGGGAGTGAGATAGAATCTACAAAGAAATCCAAACACAAACAAATATCCCATCAGTAAATGAGCAAATGAACTGAATGTGGCCGGTCGATATTTGAAAAAGTTTTTAGCATTCTCAGTCCTCGGGGAAAGGCATAGTAAAACAGCACTGAGAACATGTCTCATACCAGTGAGAACAGCTGTCATCAAGAACACACCAACATGCGGGTGAGGCCATGGCGGAAAGGGATTCCTTCTTCACTGCTGATTAGATCTATGCTGCTACAGCTACTGTGGAGAGCCACAGAAAAGTTGTTCAGAAACTTCACAGCAGAGCTATCATAGAATTTATCTGCACTGCTCCCGGGTATATATCCGAAGGCATATAAATCAGCTCATTACAGAAATACTTGAGTACCAGTGTTTACTCAGGCAGTATTCATAAAAACCAAGACACAGACTCAGCCTAGATGTTCATCAAGAGAAGAAAAAAGTAAATTTTATATTTCTGTATACATTCTGTTCAGCCACAGAGATGGATGAAATTATGTCACTGAAGGAAAAACAGATGAAAGTGGAGACCATGTTAAGTGTAATTGGTCACAAAGAGAGATGCTTAGTGTTTTTTGTGGAAACTAGATGCAAATATTTAAGTGTATAGAACATGAAAGTAAATAGGGGAGGCACTGAGAGGGGAGGAAGTAGTCTAAAGGAAGAAACAGAGTATTAGAGGGTACTGGGAAAGTAGAACGACAAAGCAATGCACGCTTTCTCTCCTGTATAATCTAGGCTTAACTTCAACATACACATATCCACACCCATACCCGCATATATGACATGAGCAGAAGGACAAGTATTTGTGTGGAGGAACCAGAAAGAGAAAGGAGGAGAGAAGGGAGCGTAGTAAGGGCAAATACAAGCAAAGTATAATGATATATATGATGCAAATATCAACATGAGGGTCTAAGGAGACGGCTCAGTGGTTAAGGGCACTGGTCCCTCTTTCAGAGGTCACCAGTTCAATTCCCAGCAACCACATGGTGGCTCACAACTATCTATAATAAGATCTGGTGTTCTCTTCTAGCATGCAGGTATACATGCAAATACAGCATTTATATACATTAAAGAAATAAATATGTTTTTAAAAAGTATCAACATGAAACCTGACTTTTGGCTGGAGAGATGGCTCAGTGGTTAAGAGCACTGACTGCTCTTCCCAAGGTCCTGAGTTCAAATCCCGGCAACCACATGGTGGCTCACAACCATCTGTAATGGGATCTGATGCTTTATTCTGGGGTGTCTGAGGACAGCTACAGTGTACTTACATATAGTAAATAATAAAAAAAATAAATAAATAAATCTTTAAAAAAAAGAAACCTGACTTTTGTACACTAGCTTAAATTATTATTATTATTATTATTATTATTATTATTATTATTATTATTATTATTATTATTGTGGTCAATGAACTTAGAAGTAAAAAAGTTAAAACTTCTCTATACCTCTTGGGTCCCACTGAAACACCAGATCTTTTCTTCCAGGCAATGTTTGCTCCAGAGGTTTACTCCACACTGAGCTATTTCTCCAGCTGTATATATTTTAAATACCTATTTGCAAAACTCCTTTCAAAAGCAAGCCATTGCTCTAATCTGTTTATTTTTGTTTATTTATTTACTTTGCTTTGCCAGAGGGTGAAATCAGTGCCTTGTGCAGGTTAGGCAAGTGGAACCTCCTACACAACATAAGAATTTTCAACAACGTAGGTGAAGGCCTCATATAACCAAGATCCTGCCTTTTTCTTAGTAAAATTGAAAACTTTTGTAATCATTATACATATAGCATGCTGACCCTGTTTCTTAGTATAGTAGATACTATTCTAGAATGGAAAAAGAAATGTTAAAATCCAGGAAAGTTGGTTCTGTTCAGGCTGATATTCCCAGGTTTCTGGTCTGGTTCCCACATTGACTGGTAATTTATTCTTCATAGTCTATTGTACCAGAATCCAGAAGGAGCTGCAGGTCCCTTTTCCAGGGGAAACACTTCTCAGAGAATCACTGGGATTATGACTAGAAATTTATAGCAAATCTTGAAGTTTGAAGGTTCACTGCTGCTAGAAATATCTTCGTTGGTGAATAAAAATTTTGTCCCTGGGCCTAAAGGGATGGTTCAGCAGTTAAGAGCATTAGTCTATCTTTGAGAGAAACGTAGTTTGTTTCACAACACCCACAAGGCCCTCACAGTGGCTGGTAACTCCAGGTCTAAGGAATCCAACACCCTCTTCTGGACTCTGCACAACTGGGCCCTCATGTGCACAGACTCCCTACCCCCAACACATTATTTTTTAAAAATAAAATATTTTTTAAAATCCATATACTAGCAAACGCATCCTGATTTGTGCAGTTTTCACATATATTAATGGTACAGGGTGTTCTGAGATTGACTGAAAACAACAGGAAGCAGACTTGGAAAAGAGGAAATAAGGCACAAGCACAGGATTGCATGGCCTTGACAGCCTGACTGAGAAGCACCCATGGAGAAGGGGAAGAAGATTTTCACATGGAGCCGGGTGCGACACTTCCATAAGAGCAGCGTACCAGAAGGAGACCAGTGATTCAAGTCAATCTCTGACTCTTATCATGAGTGCAAGGATGCAAGAAACTCAGCCCCAAAACAAAACAAACAGACAAAGGCAAAACAATTCCCACCCTACCCATCACAATGTGATTGTATATGGGAGACAAAGGAAGATAATACAAAACACAGACACGAGAATATGATAGATAAGCTATTTCAAGAAAAGGGACAGAGAAATGAAATCAATAGCTAATGTATTGCTAGCTAAATTGGAACAATCAATGTAGGATGAAGGGGCAGGTTATAGCTCCAATAGTAGCTACCTGAAACTGCTGATCTCACCACACAAACCCTACAGACACTGCCCGTCCTTCGCATGCTTATGATAAAGCTTACTTTGTAAATTAGAGTCCAACAAGAGTTAATAACCAGATGGAGTAAGTATAACAATATATTATAATAAAAGTCATATCAACTTCTCTGTCTCTGTCTCTGTCTCTGTCTCGTCTCTGTGTGCCTCTCCCCTTTGGGAAGCACTTGGAAACCTATCTCTGCCCTTCACCAGTCCTGTGCTTTGGGAGCACTGCTAAGAAATTAACAGTTACCTGAACACAGCACCAGATACCAGACAGTTGATCTTGTAACAGAGATGGCGACTGATGGTGACCTGGCAGGAAGTATATCCAGTCTGACCAATCCACATCCCCAGGCAGGACAGAGCTGGGCGGTACAGGATGACACAGCGCTCAGAAAAGCACAGCACATTTAACACGTAGAAAGTGTACATTGCTGAAACTTTCTAGGTAATATTTTCAGGTGGCATCGTATGAGGTGCCGAGTGCCCGAAAGCCGAAAACGCCAAATGGTGCACACGGTGCACATCTGCACTTCATCTAGCGGTCACCGGATAGAAGGCGGAAGCAAAGCCATGACCACTGCTCAGACTCCCATTGTCATTCACAGAATTGCGGGTAATATTTGGCCTCAGTCCTCACGTGTGAGTAGGAGAAAGGTAAAAAGATCTCAGACTGGCAAGATTGCGCAGTGAGTAGGGCTGCTCGCCGTTCATGCCTGGCTACTCAAGTTCAGTTTCTGGATTCCACATGAAGGTGGAAGGGGAGAACCAACTCCTCAGTTTTCCTGTGACCTGCACATGTGACCTGCATGCACACACACACACACACACACACACATCAGGCATGCACACATAATAGTAAATCGGTATGTGAAAAAGCACATTCGGAAAGACAAAGCAAGCACACACCCCTACTCATCCTCAGGATGAGACAGCACATGGCAGGCTTGTCGTCATGAGGGCTAGCTGCAGGAGAAGCTTTGCTCACAGCAGGACTCTCCCAGAGGAAAGCAGGATGTGAGCACACTGGACTCGAGGGAGATGCTACTTCCATCTCTGCTCTGCACCAGCCCACTCAATGCCAAGCATCTGGGGATCTTGTACCTCCCTGTGGGAGGGGCTCCCCTTATGCAGCACGTCCACTCCACATAACACTCTATAATGTGGGCTGTCCGCTTATGCATGGACCATAGCATCACTCGGGAAACAAGAGGATGCGCTTACCACTTCAGCCTGTTAAGCCTGCTTCAAAACTCCAGTGCAGTAAATCCACCCAGTGAATCTACTAAACAACTGAGCGAGAAGTATACTGGCTGTTTTGAAAATAAAAGTCTTTAGGTCTGCCAGATTTGAGAACAATAGGAGGAAAAGAAAACAATGTGCTCTCAGAAGCATCCCGTGTGGGTGCACTCTCTTATTTTTCAGAATGGAAATGCACTTATTTTCCTTCTGAGTGTAAGCATATTGTCACATATTGTTGAATCGTTTTTTCAGGAAGCCTATCCCAGTTGAATTTCCCACCAGCAATATATAGCGTCCATTTCCTACTTCCACTAATGTCAGAATGTTTTTAGTCCTTTGTTAATGTGCTGGCTGAGATCATATCAAATTCTTTTAATTTGAAGTTTCAGTTCCCAGGAAAGTTGAACAGTCTTCCAAGGGCTTATTAGAATTATTTATGTCATTTATCTATTTCTCTATAATGGCATTTGCTTTATTTGAAAGAGCTCCTTATTTTAAAGATATTGGTCTTCATTACTAAATCACAAATTGTTATTTAAATTTTAACTTTGTTCATAAAGGTTGCTTGTATTTTTGTTTCATTTGTTTTGAATGAAACAGGGCCGCAAGTAGCCTAAGCTGGCCTTGAACTCAGTAAGTAGCTGAGACTGGCCTTGAAGTCCTGAGCCCCTGGCTTCTCTCCCAAAGCACTGGGCTTATGGGCATCTGCATCCATGTCCTGTTCTGTTGGTGTTTTTAGTGTTTGTTTTTATCTTCCTGTTTAAGAATTTTCCCCAATTTTTACTGAGTCAAATTTATTTGACTATTTGTTTTCCCTGGGCTTTTAAAACCTTTTGTTTTACAAATATTTATGTGAGGGTGTTGGCTTGCACGTGTGCCAGAGTGTACTGGAGGTTAGAGGTCAACATGGAGGACTTGGTTATTTCCTTCCACCATGACTAGATCCAACTCAATTCATCAGGATTGACAGCAATCCCCTTTGCCCACTAAGCCATGGTCACTGGAGTGTCTGTTCTTGATTAGGAAGGTTTCCCACACTCATCTACCTACCTACTTCTATGTACATATTTGAGGAACTTAAAAATCTTCAGACTGGAGAGATGGTTCAGCGGTTAAGAGCACTGACTGCTCTTCTGAAGATCCTGAGTTCAAATCCCAGCCACCACATGGTGGCTCACAACCATCTGTCATGGGATCTGATGTCTCTTCCGGTGTCTGAAGACAGCCAAAGTGTACTCACATATCATAAATAAATAAATCTTTTAAAAAAATCTTGTTCTTTTTTTTAAACTTAAATTTCTGGTCTATCTAATGTGTATTTGAGTATGATCTAGAAACTTAATTTCTCTTCTCCAGAGTCATTTTAACCTGTTGGTCAAATGACAGTACCACTTCGGGTTTGACATGCCTTTGCTCTCCAACACTAAAACTGTGTATGGCCAGGATGGGCTTGCTTTGGTTTTGTCTTTACTTGCTATCTTTTTCCCCTTAATCTCCTTATCTGATGTAAACAGATTTTGATACCACTATGAAAGCTGTTCTAACTTATATAACAAAGAAACTTGTTGAACACCTATTTCATGATTTATTTATGTGTACATCTGTGTATGTACACAGGTGTGCACAGAGGCCAGAAGAGGGTACTGGATCCCCTAAAGCTGTAAGCCACACAAAGAAGAGGGTGCTGGAAACTGAGCTAGGGTGCTCTGCGAGAGCAGAGCCGTCTCTCCAGCTCTTCGACTTTTATTTTAATATGTGGTAAGGCAACACTTTCAACTTGTGCTTCAAAACTTCCCAAGCTGCTGGTGGGGTTTATTGGCTCAACAACCATTGGGCACTTGAAGGCTCCAATATATGTAAGTATTTTGTCAAAGTGCACAAACTTATAAAAGGCCCAAAGCAAACACTTTTGTAGGATGCCTTCGGCACCCCTTCTCAAACATGGTGAGAGTATTCACTGTTCTCAAAGAATACTAGCAGTGTGAGTGGTATGGAGCAGGAATTTTCCAGTCCACAGATGCATATTTTCTGGGCTCATTAAACCCACTACAGTCTAAAGTGTGATGACATGTGTGTATATAGTAGACTCTCTTCATGATATTTTTATGACATTAAAATTATCACATAGGAAAAACTGCAACTTCCCAGATCCACATTTATAGAGCTATACGGACTTGTCCCAACATCTCTGACAGCAGTGACTTTCTGTCATGTTCATTTCTGACATGTTCCTTTACATCTTGTTTGCCCGGCATTATTTCCCTTTCAACTTTAGCATTCCTGATTGACCAGAGCAAGAATCAACTTACCACATGTAACCCTGACACCCCTAAATGTAAGTGGTCCTGGTCACATGGTAGTGAGGCTGTGTTGCTTTCAGATGTGTCCCTGTGAGAGAGTCCAGACGGTGGGTACAGTATTGACATAGCATCTCAACCTTGGCCCCGGTAGGCTTGTGTTTGAACGCATGCTTGTCATCTCGAAGTGCTGTTTGGGAAAGCTGTAGAACGTTTAGGTCGTGGTTCCTCACTCAAGTGGGCATGAGGGCAGACCATTATTAGCCCCACTTCCCCACACATTCAGATTCCTGAGCGTAGACGAGAGGAAACAGCCAGGCTCCTGATCCCACTGCCGTGCCTTCCCTACCTGCTGCCATATCGACCCAGCCATGATGGACTTTGTCTCCTAAAACTATAAGCTAAGATGAACCCTTCTTCCCTTAACTCTCCATTGTCAGGGGTCTTTCGTCACAGCCATGAGAAAGCGATTGAGAGAGTACCTAATGCACATGAGCCTTAACAAATATTACTTAATGACTGAGTGATGCCCACAGAATGTCAAGCAAGAGACACAAAGACCTGCCGTTCTGTGCTTGAACTTGGTATCACCTAGTTGCTTTGACACCGTATGGAAGTTGTGGCACTTCTCAGCTTCCAGGGTTGCTTCTCCTCCACCTCAGTCCAACCTCCAAACCCTCCTTCCTGCTCCAACATGCTTTCTCATGTGGTGAAAGAATTTAGCTGTGTCATGTCAGACCTACAGAGGCCAGCTGCTGCCCGGGACCACTGTTTGCTGTCCAGTGCCATGCCACTTGGATCTCTGTCTGTCACGTTCCCAGCTCAGCATCAGTCTAGCCTCCTTTCTGGCTATAGGAGCCTGACTGGGCCCCAGGACATGTCCTTCAACATGAGCAGATGGAGAGACCTTCCTCTAGGGCCGCTTGCTTCCACATAGCCCAAATTCTTTTAAATCTCACACGGTAATCGAGACAGTACTGTGGAGAGTGTCTACAAACTGAAATTGAAATGATAATGTATTCCAGCCAGGCATCCAACTGTAGGATCCCCGACTTTCCTTAGCACTGTGTGGGAAACAAGAGCTCTGTCTTTTGTCTAATTTGTTTCTCTACTGGACAAAATTCTTCACTTCTTGAAAACCCACAAGCCACTTTCACCTGGCTGCTCCCCACCCTGTCCTCTCTGCTCTTTGTGCTCAGAGTTCCACGTGCTCACCTTGGAAAGAATCCCTCATAGTACAACACCAGGAACTCACGAGCGCACTGGGGCTTTATTCCCCGGGAGCCGGGAATCTTGAGGCACATTCCGGCATCGCTACAATCTGGAGGAAGTGATGCAAGGGGAAAAAAAGCTGTGGCAAAGAAAGTGAAATCAAACAAGTCCACTCAACATGTCCTTCGGGAGCGACGCAGGGAACATCCACACAGGCGGGGAAACTCCGCGGTATTCATCAGCTGGAACTGTCAGCAAGGACATTCATTAAATGGCAGCTGTTGCTTCACCACTTGTAGGGGAGTGGAGCAATCCTAACTCCAAAATAGATTTCTGAGGATGAGAGCGTTTCCAGCTAATGACTGCAGGAGAAGCCTGGTTGTGGGATTTTTTTTTTTTTTCATGAGCTGTGGGAAAAGAATGAGGAGCAAACAGTTGTCGTTAAGCCTGTAGATGGTTGAGTCTTGGATGATGGTATGCAGGTATGCCACACAGCATTCTAGCTTCCTGCCAGAAATGCATGTGTACCTTGGGAGTCCGAGTGATGGTTGGCCCCCACTCACCTGGTAACATCAGCTGCTCGGGGAGTGTTGGTTGATTTTTAGATTACTGTTTAGAAAAAGCATTGCTGTGATCACCAGAAGTGGGAAGCAGGGAAAGACCATAGTCTTTTTTTTTTTTTTTTTTTTTTTTTTTTTTTGCTATTACTCTCCTGTTGTGGAGGGGTAAAGATGTGGAGCCTATCAATAATAACAACTGATCGAGAATATTTACTTTCTCAAGTTCATAGTATTTAATGAATTCAACTTAACAAACACTGTTCAGCATTTGTAGATGATTCTAAAGGTGATCTCAAGACATAACTGAAACTATTTTATGACACTGTTTTAGTTAGCATTTATTTATTATAAAGTAGTCACAATAATCTCCCACTTCCTATTTAGTTTCTATTGTTTAGAGAAAGTGATAGCACACGATGTGTGTCGTTGATTTTTATCTTAAGAAAGGTTCGATTGACTGGGTAATGATGATAAATTTCCTTACAGGTATTCAAAGGACTGTTCTGTGGAACTTGAAAGTTACAGAATGTACCACATACACAATTCTATATGTACCAACTAAAAATGTAGATTTTTAAAAGTTCTTCAGACTGCATTGACCCACTGACCTGTCAACCTCACAAGATGGAACAGCTCCCTTCCAATGTACCTGCTGCTATGAATAGAACTGATTAATCCCTTCCTGTTGCTGTGGACCTTGTTTGAGAAGCTGGGGTGTGGTGTGAAAGTATAGACCAAGGGCTCACAGGAAGAATGAAAGGGACAAGCCAGACTTACAGGACAAAGAAAAATCAAGAGATAAACAGGAGTGAAATCTGTGGCTAGAATGACCGGAACAGTAAAAAGAACAGACTCTCAGCAGAAAGGCATAGACCACAAGGGAAGAAAAGGCTGGACCTTCCTAAGGAGCAAAGTCACTGAGGAAAGTCTTGACTAAAATAGGTTTCCTCAAACCAGATTACTCCTTGGGAAAAGAGAAGGCAAGGCACAGACCTAGTCCCTAGTCAAGCAAATACCCAGGAGTGAGCACTAGCCGCACCAAAGCCAGCTGCCACCAGACTCTGATGTCGAAACAAGGAGCAGCTGCTACTCAATACCTTATACCCTCAGACCAACTCCAGAATAGCAGAGTGATTAAGAGCGGATGAGCACAGACTGGGGAGTGCCTGGACTCATTTCAGACCTGCCACCTGCTTGCTGTAGGGAGGGAGGCAGCCTCAATTTTCTCAGCCTCCCAATCTGTCAAATCATTGTATATGAGTACCTATCTCATACACCTATTTCACAGACAATGTCAATAATCGCTAACCGCTGTAATGTTTATTTGACCTGTGTAAGAGAGATGAGTATATAGGACTTGAGTTCAGGTCTTTGTTCTGGATCTAGTTTACCTCTGTGCCATTTCTTTTTTTTTTTTAAAGATTTACTTATTTATTATATGTAAGTACACTGTAGCTGTCTTCAGACATACCAGAGGAGGGCATCTGATCACATTACAGATGATTGTGAGCCACCATGTGGTTGCTGGGATTTGAACTCAGGACCTCCGGAAGTGCGGTCAGTGCTCATAACCACTGAGCCATCTCTCCAGCTCTGTGCCATTTCTATAGAATCGAAGTGCAATCACAAAAATGAACCAGGAAGCAGTTACTGATCCTGAGTCGAGACACTAAATGCTAAGTCCATATATGATCCTGGGGTCCATTGACCTAAGACAGAAATGCAGCCGCTAGAAGGTATGGGAAGAGCCCACTACCAAGCACTGGGCAGGTGCTGTTCCCAACCCAATGCTACCTTCAGAGGACTTGGAAACTTAATCCATGAATACAAATTATAGCCACATGAAAGTCCCCATGTAGGCCAACTTGGATCAGAATCTCTGGAGCTATAGACACTTAAATGTTTAATTCTCCCAAAGAATTAGATTCATAGGATTTCATTACCATTGCATAACATATAGAATGTAACATGTAAAATGTCCTACATGGACTCATGTGTTTGAACTATCTCCAGATGGTACTGTTTGTTGTCTTGGGAGACTGGAACCTTTGGGGTTGTGGCCTCACTGGCAGCAATGGGTTGCTGGGACTGGCCTCTTGCAGGTGGTATCTACTTTTGGTTTCCAGGCTGAGGGCTCAGCTGCCCAATCTACCATGTTAAATGCTCTCAATGTCACAGACCAAGCCTCTATGGCTACCATACCTTCCTGGCCATGATGGACTATTCCTGCAGAAACTATGGACCAGAGAAAATCTCTCCTGTCAAGTTGCTTCTGCGGGTGTTTCGTCATAGTGCTAGAAGCATCGCTAATACCAGAGTGTTAAGAACCGCCCCACTGGGTGGTGTGATGGCTCCTGCCTGATGTGAGTCTAAGGTGTCCAAGCTCTTCTGCATCCTGGGAGAGACAGCCCCAGAACCAAATCTACAGAATCATTAGCAGTACAAAACTCAGAGCCCCAATTCCTGCTTGCTATCAGACTAGGCACAGAAGTACCAAGAGAATTAGCAAATCTTACAGAGGTATTGGTAACTCTTAAGTATGATAAATTGTTAATATCTTCCACTTAAGAGGCATTCACTTAAGACCAGTGTAGAAAGTATCAGTCAGTTTTGTTGCCAAGAGAACTTTAGGATAATTGAATGAGGTGGGGAGAAGATTCCGGAAGCCAACCAGTCAAGCCCTTTATCGCCAAAGGAGAGAACACTTAAGTATTTTCCTCCTTTGACAGTGTTGTCTTTGAACTCAAAGTCAGGAGAGGAAAGTGGGGAGAATTCTGAATTTGTTACAAGGGGATCTACAAATGAACCAGAAAGCCTTGATGACAAAAAAGAAAATCACATCTCTGCCTTTAATTTTTTCCATCATCTTGTTTGGAGCAGGTCTATGCCACAAAGGAAGCAGCAGTTTTGCTTCAGGAAGATGTTCAGCTTGTAAGCTACAGTGCGAGTCCTGCGCATTAGCTAAGAGCATACTAGGGAGCTGACGTAGGGAGAAGGCACAAAGTGGCCAAGGCACTGCTTTCAACTTACAGAATTTCTCGGAAGGCAGAACTTGGTTCTATTATGCATCTTCATTCTATGTGAAACATTCTCTTTGAGGGAATTATTTGATTCACTGGGAAAATAAAGTATTTACAGACTCTGTCTGGCATAAGAAAAAGCAAAGCACTATATATGCTCCATCAAACATTTATTAGCAACATGGAGAGAGGGCTCAGTGGTTAAGAGCCCTTGCTGCTCTTACAGAGGATCTGAATTTAGTTCTCAGCACACACACATTGGGCTGCTCACAACCGCCTGTAACTCCAGCTCCTGGGATCCCAACAACTGTGGCTTCCATGGGCACCTGAAGTCACATGAGCATACCTACACACAGGTATATACGTATATACATAAGCCAAAATAATAAAAATAAATATTATATTAAAACTCCTCTCCCCCTTTCAAATTGTTTTCCTTTTACTTCAGACAATCCAGAAGTTAAATGCCAACAGATGAACAGAAACTAAAAATTTCTCAATTATTTCTGGACAGTCGGATATTTAGCATCGGATATGTAACTCTTGAATTAAGAGGACAAGAGATTGAAAAAGTACCCAGTAAAATGTCTTGGCAATGCTGCACAATAGCCATGTACCTGCTGCAGAGTGTAAGGTAGGTAGGTGTGTGGGTCATACCTTTAATGGCAGAACTGAGGAAGCTGAGACAGGAGAATCACTAACTCTAGGCCAGCCTGGGCTACATAGTGAGACCTTGTCTCAAATAACACAAATTTTGAAAACTGTCAGGCGATTATTCTTAAACAGGCACTCTGATCCATTCTGCTTGGTTTTGATGGGACATCTTCTTGCCAGTGGACAGTACCCAAACTGTCTTGGGAGAGAAAGATCAGTGACTAAGACTTGCTTCTGTACTCTGTGCCCAGGTCTTCTACCTCTTCCTGGGTTATTAAACTTCATGAGCCTTTGAAGCTTTTTGTACCGCTTTGGGAGCTCTGTAAAAGGCCCTTCAGTCTGT
Organism: Tokudaia tokunoshimensis; assembly: GCA_036184795.1. Classification (NCBI taxonomy): domain Eukaryota; kingdom Metazoa; phylum Chordata; class Mammalia; order Rodentia; family Muridae; genus Tokudaia; species Tokudaia tokunoshimensis. The sequence goes on from BTHU01000008.1 coordinate 81,270,153, forward strand.
TTATTCTTTGCCCTTGGTGAACCTTCTGCAACTATAGTCGCAGCTAAGCCTTTCAGGTTGAATTCTATACTCTCCCTAAAACACAACTCAGGCATTGAGTGTGGAGGTTATTCCTTGAGAGACTTCCTACATTTCAAAAAGATTCTTGAACTAAGGCATAAAAATGGACACATTGCCTGAGTTTTAATTTTATATCTACCACTGGGCAAGTTATTTAGCATGTATAAACTTCATTTTCCTAATCTACGAGATAGGGATAAAAATGGTAGATCATTTTTCCAGTATGTTTTAGGCTCTGAGTTCAAATTCCAACACTTAAAGAAAATTGAAGGTGGATCATAGAGCTTCTGTGAGAAGCAAATAAAACCATTCATTGGTGTAATGCCAAGCACAAAGTGCTCTTGAGTGTATACTGGCTGTTATTATTATTATTTGCATATATCACACATGGTTACAATTAAATGGTAATACATAGAGCCACTCCTATCACTATATTATGTGTCAGATCATTCTGCAAAACTTGGGGCAGGAGTGCCCCAGAAACTGGTGAAACACCCAGTATGCTGGGCATCTGTTGCTTGGCAGAGTTTTGAAGGTGAGAATGTCTTACTGAAGTTGGGGCACTCCCTGAGGAGTGAACACCTCCAGCCCAGCTAGCTTACTTAAGAACAGAGCAAGCAGCACACTGTGAGTAAAGCATCTAGTTTGGTGGTTCCCGACACAGCAGTTAACGACCAAAAGGGCGGCGTGGGGAAAACCAAGCTTCCATGATCCAAATACCAGGCTGCCCTTCAAGCATATGTCCCTTCCTGAAGAGTCAAGGCAGCACAGAGAGCCTTGAACACCTCCAATGTCACTCCTCAAGACTTAGAGGAGAGTTAGGAGTCTGATCTGGCGGAGCTTGCTGGCTCTCCCCAGTGAGCCGACCGTCTTTGTTTTCATTTTCATCTCATTGTTGTCTCAGTGGCTGCAGGCTCCAGACACAGGCCCCGGGTGTCATTTCCTCATGCGCCTCTACCACTGCACTGAAATAGCATTATGAACTCAGCAGAGCCTCCTTCCTTTCCTGTTGTTCCATAGCACTCCAGCCCAGGCAGAAAGCTCTAAAATGAGTTACTCGAGACGTAAGTATATTAAAGAAAAAGAAAGTTAATTTATCCCTATTACTGTGTTGCTTGCGACTCATGTGGGTCTGTGGGGGGAATTAGTTTTGCAAAACTCTTACAGACAAACAAGACAAGTTGGCAGTAACTTGATTGTCTTGATGATGTCAGAAGTCTACTGTTTTCAATCAAATCATCTTCTGGTCGCAGATCTTCAGAAAGGAAAATGACCGACCCTCCTATGTCCACTTTGTGGCTTTCCTATACATTTTCTTCACGAAAGTAAGGAATAGTTAGTTCATTTCTTTGAGGTGCCTGGGAGGGAGGACTGCAGCTACAATGATGATAAAAGAAAAAGAGCTGTTCCTAAGTGCAGACACTTAAGGTCCTCGGCCACAGCGCAACAAGTATCGTTTACTTGTTTAAGATAAAGCAATAGGTAGCATTTAAGCAAGAAGCTCGAACTGGGAAAATCCTTAAACCTTAAATGCTCGATTCAAGTCAAATTACTTGACATAAATTCTGTCCTAGCTTTAAAATATCCCTTGGTTTGTCTTCCACAGGCCCCCAGAAACACATAAATCACCCAGTATTACACACTGACACCATTTCCCAAAAAAGGACAAGCAACACAAACTTACGCCATGGTTCAGTGTCGCTGGGACTTAAACGAAGCCCGCAGGGGAGGGGAACCCAGGACAATAGCAAAGTCTCATGGCTTCACTTCTCTGCCCAGAGTTTCTCAAGTTGTCTACCGGATGTTTAACACTAATACACTACTCAATTCAGGGTTGACTTTCCTCCTGAGCTCTGCCACACGACAGGATGCCTGGCCTTTGAAATGAAACTGCTCCAACTACTACCAGGGAAACTTGCATTCTACCAACCGCCCTTCCCTTTTCTCATTAGGGAAAGAGCAAGATTGACCATTTAAGGAAAAATAATATAACTCAGTATGCTTTCCTGAGTTCCTATAATTTGGCCTTAGAACCTCTGCAGTGTATTTGCAAAACCAAGAACAGGGCTTTCTCCCCACCCCCACCCCTACCTCCAGCCTCACCCCCACCCCACCTTTCTACATGTATGTCTTCCTCCCCACTTCATTCTTTCCTTCTTCACACTAGGTCTTCACTGGAGAACAATAATTCCCAATCCCAGCTTGCCGCATCTTCATTACAAACCCTTCCTGCCAACTAGGGAGCTGAAGTAGAATTGGCAAGTCTAAACCATAGCCATCGCTCACAAAGCTTATTGCTACTCCCTTGACTTAGAAACTCGCCCCCCCCCCCCGGTAAAAGTACATCATATGTTTTTGTTAGATTAGGTGCATACGACATACCAAATATGCACACGCATCTTTGTAACATCACACCACTTTTGTTTGTCTGGTGGTAGACTTTCTTGTCATTTTCTTTAAGACTGACTAGAGTTAAGAGAAATGAATAGCAAGGATTCATGTCAACTTGGTAAGGTTGAAGTTAGCCTGAGGCGACCTTTTTGGGTTTTTTGGGTTTTTTTTTTTTCTTCAGTTTATCTGTTACTAGGTTAGTGAAACAAAGCAAACTATCTAAGGGAAGAAATAAAGAATAATAAATTGAATAGCATCCCCTCCATAGTCTTCACTGTTATGCATTACCCACTGTAGCTGGATATGGAAGAAACAGCCAAGCCCTAAGTATAAAGACATTTTATCTCCAAGTGCAAATATAGAAACAAGAACAGTCTATCCTGTGGGTGATTTCCTAACCTTTTTAGTAATGCTTCTAGAAGACACAAGACTGTTGAGTGATAATGGGGGTGGTGGGGGGGTTGCAGCATAAATTCCATCTGGAATTATTGGCTGCTCTTCAAATTGCGTCTGCTTAGGGCGCCCGGCAGCAGAGAATGTCCCAACCCAGATTCCAATGTAAAGAATGAGTTCTCCTGCCTTACTTACCATGGGGAGCTTCAGTTTACACAAGCTATCAGAGAACTTGGTGTGCAACTAGGATTAAAATAATTACACTTAAAATGTGACAGGAGGGGTGAGACTAGATTTATTGGACAACCTATCAGACACATACCTATGGTATTAGCTGTTCAATCTTCACACAACTCTATGAGGACAAAACACTGTAACCCTCAGGTAGGGAAACCGAAGCACAGGGAATCTGTCCAAGGCCAAAGCGAACTGAAATCTGAGCCCAGGTCACCAGGCTTGCCTGTCACTTGCTGTTCCTGACTCCTCTTCCATAACTGGGTCCTTACTATTAGATCTTTTATCAGATTCGAGGAATCAAAATTAATTTTATAAGCTTATCTTTTATTTTGTTGGCATGTATTAAAATATTGCAAAAATTAATTTATAATGTAGATTTTATATCACTTTTCTAAGTTGTTTCCAATAATTTTTCTTTTAACCATTCTTGTTAAAGTAGATATTAACCTCAGCTTGCCTATCAGACCCATAGCTTTTTATTAGAAAACATAAAGTGTGGATTAAACTCTATAACACTCTAAATCTGAGGCATCTATTATCCTATTATTACCTCTTATTTTAATGCTCATCTGTCGGCTAGAGAGAAGGCCCTGCGGATAAGAGTACTCCCTGACTTTCCAGAGTTCCATTCCCAGCACTCAATGGTTATGGCGTGAAGCTCAGGGTTCCAGGGAATTAAGTTCCCTCTTCTAGTTTCCTCAGGCATCATCGCCCATATGGCAGACATTCACACAGATGCAAACACACAAACATAAGTAAAAATAAGTCTTGGGCAGGGGTGGTGCATATTGGGCACATATTTTTCTTACAAAGGATATGAGTTCAATTCTGAGCACCTTTATCAGGCAGCTCACAATGGCCTACAACTCCAGCTCCTGCAAGATCCTATGCCTCTGGCCTCGCCAGGCACCTGCATGTGCACACACACACACACACACACACACACACATGAACACGCACACACACTAAAAATAATAATAATAATAATATTTTAAAGAGAAATGCTCATCTAAAACAAAAATAGAGTATAACACAATGTATACTTCTTAGAATGTATAAACCCCAACATCTCACTCCTAAAGAATAACTAAAATCTATAAACCAGGCAGAGATTACTGCTTAATGAATATATTAACTATCTCACAAATTCCAACAGAAAACCACCTTAGAATATGAAGAGAACCCGTTTGTTTTGGTGAATACGGAGCAAATAGCTTCAAAAGGCCTCGTGCATTCTTGCCCTCTCTCAGCAAGGCTACAGCTTTCACGAACGATTGAAAGTAGTACCAAGAAACATCTGTGTTTTAAATACGTAAGGAGAAAATATTTTAAATGACCATGATATTTAAATATTTTGTTGTTCATGGCCAGAGTTTAATCCATGACTCACAGAGTCGTGATTTAAGTGAATTGACCAAAGGTAACCATACACAAAATCTGGCCTTAAAAGACGACTTTAAAAATTTGAGCTACAGAATTTAGAGGTTTAGCAAGTTTAGGTTCATACACAGAATGTAGGTAAATAGATGTCCCTTTCGTATCATTTGTGAGGCGTGCAATATAGTCCTCACTGTCCGATGTGAAAACACTGCTAAACTTGACAAAACTATGAAGATTTTCCAGCGAGAAAAAAATTTAGGTAAGACACTTTTAGTCATACTTCTAGTTGGTTTTCTTGATTTTACACTTCTTCACATGGTCATCATTAGAAATCTGGAACCTAGGAAGTTAATAGATCTTCCACTGTGTACCTGGGGCCAAGACACCCCAGAGCTATCAAGATTTCATAAAACAGTCCCAGCTTGAATGAGGTCAAGTCTACCTTGTAACTCAAATAGTGTCTAGGGGTCCAAACTAAGGAGTCACTTCCAAAATCACTGTGAAGATGGGAGGTAATGGTCTGAGTCTGAAAAGATAAACAAGGTCTCTACAGGAGCAGAGTAAGTGTGCCCCAGGCAAGGCAAGAGGCAGGAGAAAGGTCAAAGTCTTCAAATGTCCTCTGTGCCTGTGTTTGAAGAATGGTTGTAAGTACCTGAAGCCAAGAGACCTTGCTGCTGAGTAGTGGGAATGTAACTGAAAAGTGGGTGTCAGGTGATGGACGGTTTTCAAAATGTCCAGCCTTGGTGTTTGGCAGCAACAAGGAGTTGGTTGTCCCCTGGATACCCAATGCATAGACAACAAGCACAGCAAAGTGGAAAGATATTTCCCCCAGTCACCAGCAGCATGGTTTCCATGGTAATGAGGCTGAAAGTGGACAGCAGTAGCATAGCCAGGCAAGAGCTAAGGAGAACACCAGTGGAGTCCAGCCACTCTTACGAGGGAAAGGAGGAGCGGACACTCCAAAGCAGCACACAAACGCGCACTCAGATGAATCAGGGAATCATGAGCTGTGCTCATCGACTGTGATATCTCCTTCAGACAGTGGAGCGAACCACGTGGTTTAACCCTAGCCCTTCTTAATTCTCAGGAGGAAACTTAGAGCCATGAAAACGATTAATGATACTCAAGACTCCTCTTCAGTAGCCATGGATTTCACTCAGGGTGGAGCACTGAGCTGGTATCTAAAAGGTGTCTCAGGATGCCAGAGAGTAGCGAGTGCTTCAAACTGATAGTAAGTAGATTCTGACCTTCCACAGGCATGCGGAAGCCAGCGATGTAACCCGTCCTAGGATTAAGACGAGAAAGATGCAGAGCATCTACTTCTGACTTTTTATAAGTCTCTCAAGACAAAGAGATTTCATCTCCAGCAAAATGCCATGAGTTTCCTCCCCAACCTGGATGCTAACAGCATACACACTTGTCATTTGCGTAGGTCAGTTACATAGGATAAGCTTCACTTACTTTGCAAACCAAGCACATAATCAGAACTATGTAGCATGATATGCACTGAAATAACAGCATCATTTCTTTTCCCTAAATGCACACTGTTTAATCATCAATCAACTATAGGAACATTTGCTAAAAAGACTTACATATTATCATTTGTCAAAAAGATTCTTTTCCAAACTGATTTATGGAAGCTCAGGGGTTTTTTTAAAAATGATTTTTTTTAAATTCTATTCTATGTGCATTGATGTTTTGCCTACCATGTATGCCTCTGTGAGGGTGTCGGATCCCCCTGGAAATGGAGTTACAACAGTTGTGAGTTGCCAGGGTGCTGGGAATCGAACCCTGGTCCTCTGGCATCCAGTGCTCTTAACTGCTAAGCCATCTCTCAGGTCCCTGGATTTTTTTTTTTTTTTTTTGCATTGACAACATAAACACAAATAAGTTTTTTGTTTTGTCTTATCTTTAAGCGCAGAGTCTTACTCTGTAGCCAGACTATACTAAAACCTACTATGTAGCTACTATATCACTCAGGTCAGCTTTGAACTCACAGCAATCTTCCTGCCTCAGTCTCTCCATTGCAGGGTTACAAGCATGAGCTTCCAAGTCCAGAATTCAACTAGTTTTTAAAAAATGTTCTTCAGTATTTTCTTTGATATTATTCTTAGATTTATTCATCCAAACTCTCTGAATTATTTGAAAAAAATAATCAATCCTCTTATGCAAATTTGGCCCCAACTACACACAACCAGGAATCAATATTGACTATATCAGTGGTTTGTAGCCACAAGCTCTGATTGAGACTCAACCTGAAATTCTTCTGTGTAAGCAATTCTGATTAAAGTGCATATCACCTCATGGGAGGGGAGACAATACACCCTCAGAGGATACCAGAACTTCCTTCACATAACTGGAAACACTTACTCACACCCACGCAGCTTACGAAAAGATAGGGGTTGGTTTTTTTTTTCCTAAAAATATTCTTAAAGCTGAATCTATTATCTGCACAAAGGCAATCTCTCAATTTAATTAGTTTAAGTAACACAACATTCTCAGTGAATCAGCAGCAGGCAGATTCTGTGCGAGTCAGATGCATGTGGGCAACTGCAGGCAAACGAGGTCAGAACCAGCACAAGGTGTCCCGGTGCAATCAGAGAACCCAGCAAACCGAGCCCAAAGGAGCAGGTCAACGGCACAGCAACGCCGGACAGCACGCAGGACTTTCCTCAGTTACCTCACAAACTGCTTAGCTTGTTTCAGTAAATAAAAGCTATTTTGTCCCTGGGGAAAAGTCCCCTCCATGGCTTAGCTACCCTGGCTGTACTTTCGTCATATTTCTATTACCTGCAGACACATGAATAACTCAGCAGGGCTAGCTTCATGACTCTTAGGACATCACAAAATGTTGTCTTTAGAAGGGAATCGGTATGACTGTGAGAAAGAAAAAAGTTGTTTGTTTTTAATAATTCACATTGATTCTAATAATTCCTACACGTGCAGGGGCCAAGCAAGAGACAAAGCAGAATTGGGGCGAATCTTCTTCTTGTGGAAACAGATTTCTTAACAGTAAATTAAGAACTTGGGGGGCGCGCGGGGGGGGGTTGTCTTACCTGTTGTCGGCTCTTTTAACCAAAGGTGTGTTCTTTCTCCGCTGGTTTATCCCTTGGAGAACCCAGTGGCTTGTCCCACAGCCCAAGACTGAGTCCTGAAAAACTAGCCAGCCCAAAAGAAGACTGAGGGAAAACGCTTTTCCCACTCTGCTGGGACTAGCCAGTAGCTGAAGTCATACAGGAAACGGACAGAGTAGCTGCAGCTTCTCCTTCAGTCAGGATCAGCAGGAATTGGAAGTCGCCTATCTCCCACCCTGACTTTTGTTTCAAAGTTTTTTCAACTGTTGCTAGGTGTTGTTGGGTTCTGAGATTAGGTTTCTCCGCTGCCTCCCGCACACTGTCAGCGCAGTGACTTTGTTGGGGCGCTGAGCTGCGCGTGCTATATTTAACCAGTGTTCTCAGCGAGGCCAGCCTGTCAACAGCTGAGAAGTTTGCAGCCGGCCCTGCTCAGTTCCTAGGCAGCTGGGTTATCAGCCCCGCATCCCCGCTCACCCCGGAAAGATCCCGGGAAGCCGGCAGACCCTTTTAAGGACCTCTGCTCATTTCACAGAGGTAATTACTGTTTGCAGACGGCGAAGTGGGACTTGGCTTTTTAAATCTGAGAAGAAACAGAGCGGCAGTTGTCTTGGGCAGAGCGATTTCCCAAGGCAATATTCTTCTCAATTAGACTCTTAGATAAGTGTTGGATTTTTTTTTATGATGCATTTAATAGTGCGCTGCAACGATTGAGAAAAGTCACAGTAAGAGATCCTATCCAAGCAGCTTTCATCATTAGAGAGTTATATTTATAGCTTGATCCCTTACTCTTAAAAGACGTGTCCTGCTGTATATATGAGTGTTTTCCAAATAAGGCTACCGTAAAGGAATGTCGAAAGCACTAGGAATATGAAAGTAAAGGCAGGAAGGAAACTCTTACTATTTCCACTCAAGCCATTCATTCAAAGAAGCACATGGCAAACACCCCAGAAACACCAGGACTGGAGACCTTGCTAGTGGTTGACAAGCTTGAGTCACCATTAACCCTCCATCCTCCAAAACCAGTGAACAAACACCTCCAACTTAAACTTCAAGTCTCGAGATTTTTCCTCTACTCCATTCTGTATCGGAGAAAAGTATGAGCCTCCCAAGTTTAAGATCTATAAAATATGTGTGCTTAGTGCTCTAATTTACTATGTACATATGGGAAATTAATGGTGTTCAGGGCTGCCTCAGAACCTTCCTTGAATGTTGTTCTGACAAAACTCTCTTTTTAAATCTCATTTGTTCAGGCTCAGTTTTCCTAGGTCTGAACTAACCGTAAGTAAAGGGGAGGAAGAAGGAAGGAAAAGTGGGGAAGGGAGAGAACACACAGATAAGATGGCTCCGCTGGTAAAGCATGAACGCCCAACCCCAACCCCAACCCGCAAAAGTTGGTAGGAATAGCCGGGCAGTGATGGCGCATGCCTTTAATCCCAGCACTTGGGAGGCAGAGGAAGGCGGTTTTCTGAGATCAAGGTCAGCCTGGTCTACAAAGTGATTTCCAGTACAGTCAGGGCTACACAGAGAAACCCTGTCTAAAAAGAAGAAGAAGAAGAAGAAGAAGAAGAAGAAGAAGAAGAAGAAGAAGAAGAAGAAGAAGAAGAAGAAGAAAAGAAAAAGATGGCAGGAATACACAAAGTTGCCATCTGACCTCTACATCTATGCCCTGGCACACATGCCTATATAGCATATACATACATTGACAATAAATAAATAAAATGTTTAAAGGGAGAAACTGCTGTTAAGCTTTTATGTGAAAGTAGCTGTATCTTCTAGAATAATTATCGGTACTTCACTCACAGTCCCTACAATGGACAGCCTATTCACAGTCCCTAAAAGTAAATTCTGATATAGGTGGAAATTATGAGACCAGGCTATGGATGATTCAGAACCATTAGGAGAGCAATGGTTGTTGGTGTTGTTGTTGTTGTTATGTGCCTGTAAGAGCCTAGAACATTCCAGCAAAAGAATAATGGGGCTATTTCTTCCACAAATATTCATAAAGAGTTTTTAGATTTGTTTTGTAGTATGGAAAGTGAATCTCCTGCTGTTATTTATTTTAGCCTTTGGATTAGATGACCACTATTGCTATTAGTTTTAAACAATGTGGTGGAAAGTCAAAGCATATAGGATATGACTTAAAATCAGATACTGTTGCCACCTTCAAACTATGTTCTTTGTTTCGTCTCCTGAGACAGGGTCTTTGTAGGGCTGACTGTTCTGGATGTGTAGACCAGGATGGTCTCTAAGTCACAGAGCTCTGCCTGTCTCTGCCTCCTGAGCTCCTGTGTGCTGAAGGAATGCATGAGCCACACACCCAGCTGATTTAACTGTTCTTAATTACACTAGGCATGCAAACATAATTGATTAGTAGTCTACATACAGCACATGCTCACAGGCTCTCTCTCTCTCTCTCTCTCTCTCTCTCTCTCTCTCTCTCTCTCTCTCACTCTCTGTGTGTGTGTGTGTGTGCGCGCGCGCGCGTGCACGCGCACGTGCATGAATTTATTTCGAAGACTTTTTCCCTCGGGAACAATTATTCAGACGAAAGCATTTCCTACATAACCCACAGAGGAAGCAGTGCCATTAAAAATTACTAGAAATTTGTGATTTGTGCACAGTCGATGAGGACCTGATTTTCGGCACATATTGTTCATACATGACTGTTCAGCTGCATCCTTTCCCACAGTCTTAAGTGTGAGCACTCTGGGAACCTATTGAAGAGTAAGCTTAATTTCCCAACTTCAAGAATGAGTCATGAAGATTTTTTTTTCGCAGATTGCTATCATTTGGAGAAAAAGCAAGTGAATGAAATAGCTGTCAGCAAACTATCTCTAGATCCATTTCTAAGGTCAAATCCCCCCCTTTGTTTATTTTAAAAACCATAGTGATTTAGTGATTTTCAAACCTGAAAATTTATTTTGTTCAATACATCCGTAATTGATATGTTTACATTGGCAACATACAGGACTAGGGAGGTTTCATTCATCATCAATTTTCCATACAGATTCTGTCCTGTTGATATTTAGTGCCCAACTGTGAGATTTGAGTATAAGCCTATCAGTAGCAGAAAATATCTCTTGTTCCTTGCTGAATATCCAATAATATCAGGGAATTCACTTTCTATAATACAAAACAAAACAAATCCAAAAACTCGTTATGGATATTTGTCCAAGAAATGTCCCCATTATTCTTTGGCTGGAATGTTCTAGGCCCTTACAGGCACACTGGGTTGTTTCCACTCTTCTTTGCTGCATTGTGGATTGAAGCCATAAACCAAGTCTACAGAGGTGAAATGATACATTCCCAGAGTTCTCTTTGGTGGTTTTCAACTTGGAACTGTTGTGTGGTATGGATGTTGGGAGTGTGTATATTTTGCAAAGCTATCTCTGCCTTTGCAAAAACAAACAAACAAACAAACAAAGCAGTGCACTCCTGATGGTTCTGGAAAGATTTTTGAAAAGAAAAGGAAAGTTTCGAGCATATGAAAGTGCTTCCAGGCTCTGTAGACACAGCTAGATCATCATTAGGCACAGATGTCCATAATGGAAAGAAAGTAAAGTGTTAACGGCACCATGACTGTTCTCCCAACACTTGGAAGGCTAAAGGAGTAGGATCAGCAATTCAAAACCAACCTCAGGGCTGGAGAGATGGCTCAGAGGTTAAGAGCACTGACTGCTCTTCTGAAGGTCCTGAGTTCAAATTCCAGCAACCACATGGTGGCTCAAACCCACCTGTAATGGGATCGGATGCCCTCTTCAGATGTGTGTGTTTTTGTTTTCTTTTAAAGATTTATTTATTATTATATCTAAGTACACTAGATATAATAATAAATAAATCTTTAAAAGAAAACAAAAACAACCTTAGTTTGAGGTCAGCCCATGACTACCTGAGACTTGTCTCAAAACAACCACAAAATAATAACAATAATAATAACAAATAAAATGATTAAAAGAGACTATCAGATTATGAATTAAGCATTTTTAATGTTGCTTAAATTCCCTGCAAAAACAATAGATTTCAGGATTAAAAAACAAAACAATAACAACAACAAAAACTTAAGTCACCACAGTGGTCATTTTTAATTGTCAGCATGACCCCAGTCTAGAGTCACCTGGAAAGAAAATCTCAATGAAGGACTGTCTAGATAAAGTTGCCCTGCATGCATGTCTGTGGAGGACCACCTTGATTGTGTCAACTAATGAGGGAAGATTCAGTCATCTGAGGAAGGTGCTACTCCTGGACCAGGTTGTATAAAAAAATCAAGCTCCCTCCTTTGCTGCCCATCTTGTTCATTCCGATGTGGTAGACCTGTGCTAGGTTTGCCACGGGGGAGGACCCCATTTCCCAGTGTTTTCTAGAGACCCAGCAGCAGCGGGGCATTCAAGATCCAGCATCAGCAGGGCATTCGAGAACAAACAGTTTGCAGGACATTCAACCCTTGCCAAATCTGCCACAGGGAAGACCCCATTTCCTGATATTTCCTGGAAAACCAGTTGTATGCAGGACATTTGAGAGAAAGGAAATCCCAGGAGTACAGATGTACAGGCTTGAAGGACAGAGATGTCACAGTCAGAGACAGCAGCACCAGCTAACACTGGAGATAACTAGATGGCCAAAGGCAAACACAAGATCATTACCAACAGAAACCAAGGCAACATGGCACCATCAGAACCCAGTTCTCCCACAACAGAAAATCCAGGATACTCTATCACATCAGAAAAGCAAGAGCTGGATTTAAAAATCACATCTCAAGATGCTGTTAGAGGAATTCAAGAAGGATGTAAATAACTCCCTTAAAGAAATAAATGAGAATATGGGTCAACAGATAGAAGCCTTTAAAGAGGAGACACAAAAATCCCTTAAAGAAATATGGGAAAACATGGGTCAACAGGTAGAAACACTTAAAGAGGCAACACAAAAATCCCATAGAGAACTATGGGAGAACATGGGTCAACATGCAGAAGCACTTAAAGAGGAATCACAAAAATCTCTAAAAGAAACACAGGAGAACATGGGTCAACAGGTGGAAGCCCTTAAAGAGAAAACACAAAAATCCCTTAAAGAATTTCAGGAAAACAAAAACAAACAAGTGAAGGAACTGAACAAAACTATCCAAGATCTAAAAATGGAAGTAGAAACTATAAAGAAATTGCAAAGTGAGATGTCTCTGGAGATAGAAAACCTTGGAAAGAATTCAAGAGTCATAGATGCAAGCATCAACAATAGAATACAAGAGATAGAAGAAAGAATCTCAGATGCTGAAGATTCCATAGAAAACATTGACTCAACAGTCAAAGAAAATACAAAATGCAAAAAGCTGGTAACCCAAAACATCCAGGAAATCCAGGACACAATGAGAAGACCCAACCTTAGGATTATAGGTATAGAAGAGAAAGAAGATTTACATCTTAAAGGGTCAGTAAACATCTTCAACAAAATTATGGAAGAAAATTTCCCTAACCTAAAGAAAGAGATGCCCATGAACATACTAGAAACCTATAGAACTCCAAACAGACTGGACCAGAGCAGAAATTCCTCCCATCACATAATAATCAAAACACCAAATGCACTAAACAAAGAAAGAATATTAAAAGCAGTAAGGGAAAAAGGTCAAGTAACATATAAAGGCAGACCTATCAGAATTACACCAGACTTCTCACCAGAAACTATGAAAGCTAGAAGATCCTGGGCAAACATCATACAGACCCTAAGAGAACATAAATGTCAGCCCAGACGGCTATACCCAGCAAAACTTTCAATTACCATAGACAGAGAAAACAAGACGTTCCAAGACAAAAGCAAATTTACACAATATCTTTCCACAAATCCAGCTCTACAAAGGATAATGGGTGGAAAATACCAACACAAGATGGGAAACCACACCGTAGAAAAAGCAATAAAGTAATCTTTCAACAAATCCAATAGAAGATAACTACACAAACAGAATTTCACCTTTAACAAAGAAGATAACAGTAAGCAACAATCACTTTGCCTTAATATCTCAACATCAATGGTCTCAATTCCCCAATAAAAAGAAATAGACTAACAGACTGGATACATAAGCAGGACCCAACATTTTGCTGCATACAAGAAACCCACCTAAGTAACAAAGGCAGTCACTACTTCAGAGTCAAAGATTAGAAAACAATTTTGCAAGCAAATGGTCCCAAGAAACAAGGGAGTAGCCATTCTTATATCAGATAAAATTGACTTTCAACCAAAAGTTGTCAAAAAAGATAAGGAGGGTCACTTCATTCTGATCAAAGGAAAAGTCTACAAAGATGAGCTCTCAATTCTGAACATCTATGCTCCCAACGCAAGGGCACCCACATTCATAAAAGAAACTTTACTAAAGCTCAAAGCACACATTGCACCCCACACAATAATAGTGGGAGACTTCAACAACCCACTCTCAACAATGGACAAATTATGGAAACAGAAACTAAACAGAGACACAGTGAAACTAACTGAAGTTATGGACCAAATGGATCTAACAGATATTTATAGAACATTCCACCCTAAAGCAAAAGAATATACATTCTTCTCGGCACCTCATGGCACCTTCTCCAAAACTGACCATATAATTGGTCACAAAACAGGCCTTAACAGATACAGAAATAATGAAATTATTCCATGTACCTTATCAGATCACCACGGACTAAGGCCAGTCTTAAGCGCAAACAAAAACAATGGAAAACACACATACACATGGACTTTGAACAATGCTCTTCTCAATGATAGCTTGGTCAAAGAAGAAATAGAAAGAAATTAAAGAATTTTTAAAATTAAATGAAAATGAAGACACATCATACCAAAACTTATGGGACACAATGAAAGCAGTGCTAAGAGGAAAACTCATAGCTCTGAGTGCCTCCAAAAAGAAAATGGAGAGAGCCTACACTAACAGCTTGACAGAGCACTTTTAAAAGCTCTAGAAAAAAAAAGAAGCAATTACATCCAAGAGGAGTAGGCGGCAGGAAATAATCAAACTCAGGGCCAAAATCAACCAAATAGAAACAAAAGGAACTATACAAAGAATCAACAAAACCAGGAGCTGGTTCTTTGAGAAAATCAACAAGATAGATAAACCCTTAGCCAGACTAACCAGAGGGCAAAGAAGCACCACCCAAATTAATAAAATCATTAATGAAAAAGGAGACATAACAACAGAAACTGTGGAAATTCAGAAAATCATCAGATCCTACTACAAGAACTTATACTCAACAAAGTTTGAAAATCAGGACGAAATGGACAACTTCCTTGATACATACCAGGTGCCAACGTATGTTTTCAACATTAAAACAGGATCAGATAAACCATCTAAATAGTCCCATAAGTCCTGAGGAAATAGAAGCGGTTGTTAATAGTCTCCCATCAAAAAAGAGCCCAGGGCCAGATGGGTTTAGCGGGGAATTCTGTCAGATCTTCAAAGAAGAGCTAATACTGATACTCTTCAAACTATTCCATTAAATAGAAACTCAAGGAACACTACCCAACTCATTCTATGAAGCCACAATAATGCTTATACCTAAATCAAACAAAGACCAAACAAGGAAGGCGAACTTCAGACCAATCTCTCTCATGAACATCGATGCAAAAATACTCAACAAAATTCTGGCCAACCGAATTCAAGTATGCATCAAGACTATAATTCACCACAATCAGGTAGGCTTCATCCCAGGGATGCAGGGATGGTTCAATATACAGAAATCCATCAACATAATCCACTATATAAACAAACTCAAGGAAAAAAATCACATGGTCATTTCATTAGATGCAGGAAAAGCTTTTGACAAAATCCAGCATCCCTTTATGATAAAAGTCTTAGAGAGAGCGGGAATCTAAGGCTCATACCTAAACATAGTGAAAGCAATATACTGCAAACCTGTAGCTAACATCAAACTAAATGGAGAGAAGCTTGAAGCAATCCCGCTAAAATCAGGGACCAGACAAGGCTGCCCACTCTCTCCCTATCTATTCAATATAGTACTTGAAGTTCTAGCCAGAGCAATCAGACAACCAAAAAAGGTCAAAGGTATACAAACTGGAAAAGAAGAAGTCAAAATATCAAATATCAAATATCAAAACCCAGAGAACTCCTAAAGGTGATAAACAACTTCAGCAAAGTGTCTGGATATAAAATTAACTCAAGCAAATCAGTAGCCTTCCTCTACTCAAAGGATAAACGAGCTAAAAAAGAAATTAGGGAAATGACACTCTTCACAATAGTCCCAAATAATATTTCATACCTTGGAACGTATGACCCTACCGAAGCAAGTGAAAGATGGCTATGACAAAAACTTCAAGCCTCTGAAGAAAGAAATCAAAGAAGATCTTAGAAGATGGAAAGATTTCCCATGTTCATGGATTGGCAGGATCAATATGGTAAAAATGGCCATCTTGCCGAAAGCAATCTACAGACTCAATGTAATTCCCATCAAAATCCCAAATCAATTCTTCATAGATCTAGAAAGAGCTATTCTCAAATTCATCTGGAAATACAAGAAACCCAGGATAGCAAAAACTATTCTCCACAACAAAAGATCTCCTGGGGAATCACCATCCCTGACCTCAAGCTCTACTACAGAGCAATAGTGATAAAAAAAAAAAAAACAAAACTGTTTGATATTGGTATGGTGACAGGCAGGAAGATCAATGGAATAGAATTGAAGTCCCAGATATGAACCCACACACGTGTGGTGATTTGATATTTGACAAAGGAGCTAAAAACATCCAGTGGAAAAAAGACAGCATTTTTAACAAATGGTGCTGGATCAACTGGTGGTCAGTGTGCAGAAAAATGCAAATTGACCCAATCTTATCTCCTTGTCCTAAGCTCAAGTCCAAGTGGATCAAGGACCTCCACATAAAACCAGACACACTGAAGCTTATAGAGGAGAAAGTGGGGAAGAATCTTGAACACATGGACACAGGGGAAAAGTTCCTGAACAGAACACCAGTGGCTTACTCCCTAAGAACAAGAATCGACAAATGGGACCTCATGAAACTGCAAAGCTTCTGTAAGGCAAAGGACACAGTCAGTAGGACAAAAAGGCAACCAACAAATTGGGAAAAGATCTTTACCAATCCTACATCTGATAGAGGTCTAATATCCAAGGTATACAAAGAACTCAAGAAGTTAGGCTCAAGAGAGTCAAATAACCCTATTAAAAAATGGGGTACAGAGCTAAACAGGGAATTCTCAAGTGAGGAAACTCGAATGTCTCTAAAGCACCTAAAGAAATGTTCAGCATCCTTAGTTATCAGGGAAATGCAAATCAAAACAACACTGAGATTCCACCTCACACCGTTCAGAATGGCTAAGATGAAAAACTCAGGAGTCAGCAGATGCTGGAGAGGATGTGGGGAAAGAGGAACACTTCTCCATTTTTGGTGGGATTGCAAGCTGGTAAAACCACTCTGGAAATCAGTTTGGCGATTCCTCAGAAAATTAGACATAGTACTACCTGAGGACCCAGCTATACCACTCCTGGGTATATATCCAGAAGATGCTCTTACATGTAATAAGGACACATGCTCCACTATGTTCATAGCTGCCTTATTCATAATAGCCAGAAGCTGGAAAGAACCCAGATGTCCTTCAACAGAGGAACGGATACAGAAACTGTGGTGTATACACAATGGAGTATATTCAGTTATTAAAAACAATGAATTCACGAAATTCTTAGGCAAATGGATGGAACTAGAAAGTGTCATCCTGAGCAAGGTAACCCAATCACAAAAGATCGCACATGGTTTGCGCTCACTGATAAGTGGATGTTAGCCCAAAAGCTCAAAATAAACAAGTTACAATTCACAGACCACAGGAAGCTCAAGAAGGTGGAGGACTGAAGTGGGGTGCTTGGGTTCCTCGGAGAAAGGGAACAATACACTTACAGGATCAACAATGGAGGCAAAGTGTGGAGCAGGGACTGAAGTAAAGGCCACCCAGAGACTGCCCTACCTGGGGATTCACCCTATAAACAGTCACCAAACCCCAACACTACTATGGACAACAAGAAGTACATATCAAAAGGAGCATGCCATGGTTGTCTTCGGAGGGGCCCTGCCAGCCTTATATCTAGTAATCAACCATTGGTCTGGGAGTGGGGTCCCCAGTGAAGGAGTTGGAGGGCGGTCCGGAGGAGCTGAATGGGTTTACAGCCCCACAGGAAGAACAATGATGTTGACCACCCAGACGCCCCAGGACTCTCAGGGACTAAACCAGCAACCAAGGGGTATATACATGGTTCCAGCCAAAAATGTGGCAAAGAAATGCCTTGTCGGGTATCAGTGAGAGGAGTGGTCCTTGGTCAGGTGAAGGCTAAATAGATGCCCCAACAAGGGGAAATTGAGGGGGGGGAGGTGGGAGTGGGTCGGGTGGAAGGGCATATACTTGGAGGCAGGGGGTGGGAGGAGGGGTGGGGGGGTTTGGGGAGGGGGGGAAACCGGGAAAGGTTTTACCACTTGAAATGTAAATGAAGATTATATTCAATAAAAAATATTTTAAAAAAAAATCAAGCCAGTAAGCGCATTCCTCTATGGTTTCTGCTTCAGTTCTTGTCTCCAGGATCCTCCCTTGAGTTCTGTGCAGTCTTCATGATAGACTATAAGCTAATAGCAGTAATAAACCCTTTCTTCCTCAAGTTACTTGAGAGTGAGGGGGGTGGGGGTGGGGGCTGGGGAGGTGGGGGTGGAGGAGGTTGTGGGGAATGAGGGGGATGAGGGGGTGGGAGGTGGGGGAGTGGGGGTGGGGAGATGGAGGGGGTGAGGGGGTGGAGGGTGGGGATGGGGTCTCTGTGAGTTTGAGTCCAGCCTGGTCTACATAGCGAGTTCTATTGAGGACAGGCACGCTACATAGTGAAAGCCTGTCTCAAACAAACAAACATATATTCCAGGCTGAAGAGGTGGCGGCAAGTACAGGCACTTATCATGGACACATGGACACTGATGATCTGAGTTCCTGGAACCCACACGCTGGAAGAAAAGAACTGACTTCAGTAAGCCATTCTCTGGCTTCTCACCTGCTCTGTGGCATAAACACACACACGTAGATAGATAAACATATTTTTTTTCTGAAAATCTTGAGGATAGAGAGATGATTTCAAAGTTAAGAACACTTGCTACTGTTTCAGAGGACCAGAGTTCAGTTCCCTGTGTCAGGCATCTTACCTGCAGAACTCTAGCTCCAAGAGCTCAAACCCCCACTCCTGACCTCCAAGGGCACACACACACACACACACACACAAGTTAAAAACTTCAAAAGAGAGAAAGTTGTATTTCTAAAAATAAACTACCATCTATTGAATGCTTGCTGAAGCTGGGCAGAGTTCTGAGCACTTGACAGGTACTGACTCGCTTAAGTCTTATGGCAATCTTACTATGTAGGAATGATTGTCTGCATGTGGTTGGCAATGAAACCTTGGTGCAGGGACCCAAAGCAAGTGAGTCAAGGTCACAAACCGGATGTTAAGTAGTAGAACTAGGACTTATGTCAGAGAATATGGTTGTGAAAATGTGTGGTTTGAACCTCTTGGTTCTCTCCTGTATTCAGTAATTATGGTAAATAC
Organism: Tokudaia tokunoshimensis; assembly: GCA_036184795.1. Taxonomy (NCBI): domain Eukaryota; kingdom Metazoa; phylum Chordata; class Mammalia; order Rodentia; family Muridae; genus Tokudaia; species Tokudaia tokunoshimensis. The sequence continues at coordinate 81,289,261 of BTHU01000008.1, forward strand.
AGTAATTACTTACATGGTCTCTGACAGCTAAACCACATGAACTTTGCTATCTCCAAATGCAAATACTTTTAACAACAACAACAAAAATGTTTTGTTTTATGGTACTGCAGCTTGAATTCAGGGCACAAGTGTTAAGCAAGTGTTCTATCCTCAGCTATGTCTAAAGCCCTAAAGAAGTACATTCAAATTCTCATAGCTTTGAAGACAGAAATTGAGATAATTTCATTAAAAGCATAGTTTTAAAGAAAATAAAAAGTTTCATTGTAACTCTAGTCCTGTTGAATACCAAAGAAGAGAAAACTGGACTGAAAAAAAATTGCTTTAGTTAAAAAAAAAAATACTGCTCAGGGAAATTCTAAAAATGTCTTTTAAAAATTCACTTTGGGTTTGTGGTTTGATAAGAATTGAAAACTGTTTGTGAGCTACATGTTCATAACCAAAACCTCACCAAGACACAAACGACAACAAGAAAAAACAAATAATCATTAGAGAGAAATTCACATTTGATTACTTGGTGTCAGAACAATGCTGGGTTTTTTTTTTCTGGATATAATCAGGTTTTCCATTTCCTGTTAATCTGGTTATTGTTCTATTAAGTCTTTTCAGAACTTGGGGCTGGAGCGATGGCTCAGAGATTATGAGCAAGGCTGCTTGTCCAGAGGACCAGGTTTTCATGGCAATTATCATCTGTGACTCCAGTGACAGTGGATCTGACTTCCTCTTCTGATTTCTATGGGCACCAGGAACACATGTGGTGCACATACATGCATGCAACCAAAACACCCATACACATAAGAAATAAAATGATTCTTAAAAAAGGTTACAGAGAGACGGCTCAGGAGCAAGGGCACTTGATGCCACGCCTGATGACCTGAATTTGATTCCCTAGACCCACATGATGGACAGAGAGAACCAAACGTAACCCTGGTTGGCCCCAAATCCTTTCGTTCTCCTGTTTAAGTCTCCCAAGTTAAAAACAAAAACAAACAAAAAGTGGGTAGGAGGGCAAGAATACAAGCAAGCAAGAAAGCAGGGCTGGAGAGAGAGCTCTAGAGCCAAGAGCAGCGGCTGCTCTTGCAGAAGACCCAGGTTCAGTTCACAGCACCACATGGTGGCTCTCACCTCTCCTTCACTGCAGCTCCAATATGTCTGATTCCCTCTTCTGTCCTCTGTAGCATGTGCCATGCACACACATAGTACACATACATACATTCAGACATATACACACTCATATACATAAAACATACATCATTTAAAAAGAAAAAAAAGGAGCATGAGAGCAAGAAAGAAAGGAGCATGAATGTGGTGACAGGATCATATCCTGCAGTCACAGATGCCAATATCCCACTTCCAAGGAGCTCAGACAACATTCTCCAGCGTCTGCTTCCTGCTCCTCCCTCTCTTTACCCCACAGCCACGCCCCTCTTACTCAACACACTTAACTGCAGCAGATGACTTCTAAGTGTTTGTGGTTGCTATTGCTCCCAATTTTCTAAGGCAAGATCTCACTATATATCAGGCAGGCCTCTGTCCACCCTCCTGTCTCCTGAGCACCAAGACTGCAGGTGAGCACTCCTGTGCCTTCTTCAATGGTTTTTGAAAGAAAGTGGAATTTGTAGGCAGTCTTTTACTATTTTGTGGATTCCCCTTTCTTCCACCCTTCTCCATCTTTTCAACTTCCAACACTAGGAGAAGAAAGGGATAGGCACTCACCAAGCCTTCCTGGGCCCCTAGCATTTATATGCCCTCTGAAAAGTCCCAAGAATTCCAAATGTCAAACAATCACAGAAACTATCTGCAGTTGGCAAAATCACACCCCTGCTAGAGCATGAGGCAAATCATAGTCAGCTGCTGTGGACAATCTGAAGCACCTCAATATCCCATACATGGGATTAAAATGAAAACACATTCTTATAACACTTCTGTGTTGTTTTTTTTTAAGAAACCAAAATTACAAAATTGTACAGAAACTCTCTAGGAAACAGAGAAAAAAATCTGAAAACTGGGAGCTGGGTACATAACTCCACATAATGATCATATTTTTTTTCCTTCACAGAACACACAGGCTTATATCAGAATGATATAGAGATACCTCGAGAAACCCAAACGAATCAACAACACCAGTTTTGGCTTGGGTGAAGGTAGAGCCATTAATATTTCTGATTCTGGAGTCAGGCAAAGCTAGCTTGAGTGTTCAAACGCCACTACTTGGGGTCTGCATGAATTTAGCAAATTATTTTCTCTTCAGCCTCATTTGCATATTCTATTAGAAGAATAGAGGAATTTAAGGTCATGCATGAGGATGCTATCAGAAAAAGGTAGGTTAGGAGAGTCACAAAATTGCATACTATGCAGCTTTGAGAATGGTATTTATCTACATGGTTACAATGACCATGTAGATAAAATTTCTCAAACAAAAGGTTGTGAAAGAATCCAAACTCAAAAAGTACGCTGTGTGACTTCATCCACATCAAGCTCACAGCCCGACCATGAGAATCTGCCGCATGGGAGCAGAGATGCACAGGGCCATTGGGAGGTAGGACACCGCTGGAACCGGCCCGGAGGAAGGCTCACACGGCATGAGTATTGCACTTCTTACATGTTGCAACCACTAAGATTAATCAAGATGATTCACGAATTTTTCTGTTTATAGGCTTTAATTTAGTGAAAAAACTAAGACACATGAATCCCTGAGGATACTTGACCTCTGAAAAAACTCACAAAAGAAACAAGATTTTTGTCTGAGATTTTCTTCTATCCATTCTATTTTGGGAAGAGGAAACAAAATGGCCACAGATGCTGAAGGCGAGCAGCAGCTACCCATGATGCTGCTCAACGGGCTCTCACAGGAACGCTAGGTTTTCTCCGATATCATGCATTTAAACACCGGTGACTATTGGCACAAAAGTGCACAGTCAGCAAATGTTACTTAAGTATAGTATCATTGTGAACATCAGAGCTGGGTGTGATAGTGCACAGCTTTAATCCCAGGAGCTGATGATGGGAAGACCAAGGGGTCATTCAAGGCAATGGAGTGTAAAGCCAGTTAGTCTCAAAATAGCAACCGATTATATATATATATATATATATATATGTGGGATGGATGGATAGATAGTAGATTAAAAACATTTATGAGCTGAACTCTGTGTCTAACTGAATCTTTCCACAGAAGACACATGAAATTTTACTGGTGTCTTGAGAACAATAAAAGAGAATTAGTTTTATAGTATTAGTACACTACTAATAATTGAGATTGAGAGAAAGAGAGGAGAGAGAGAGAGAGAGAGAGAGAGAGAGAATAAAAAGGGAACTAGAGAGGCCTGCCTGAAGCAGTTCATTTACAAATTACTGGAAAAGATGCCCTTCCTATTATTACAAAGCTCATGAGCAAATGTTTCTCCTGTTTGAAACTACAAAGGAAACTGTCAAAGGAGTTAGGCAGCCGGGGGTGGGGGTGGTGGGGAGAGCCGCTGCGGCCCCGCCTGTGCATCAGCACTGTGGTCACAAGATCAAACATTCAACTGAAAACAGGGGAGATGTCTTCTGAACATGTGAATCTGGCACTCATCTTACAGCTTAGCAAGCCTTCTTGAGCTCAATATTTGCATTTATCTTGTTTCCTTCTGCCTTAGTTAGGGTTTTACTGCTGTGATCAAATATCATGACCAAGCTAAGTCTTACAAAGGGCAATATTTAATTGGGGCTGGCTTACAGGTTCAGAGTTTCAGTCCATTATCATCAAGGCAGGAGCATGGCAGCATCCAGGCAAGTATGTTGCATGAGGAGCTGAGAGTTCTACATCTTCATCTGAAGGATGCTAGCAAAATACTGGTTTGTAGGCAGCTAGGAGGAGGGTCTTAAAACCCACACCCACAGTGACACACCTACACCTACAAGACCACACCTACTCCAACAAGGCTACACATACTCCAACAGGGTCACACCTAATAGTGCCACTCCCTGGGCCAAGCATATACAAACCATCACATCTTTTTTCTGAAAATGGGGTAGTAAGTCACCATCTGATGGAAATGAAACAAATAATCAGGAATAGAAGCATGTTTCTAAATGATCTGAGAACTTTGTAACTCTCATGTTTTCCTCTTGGTAACCCATCTTAAGGACAACAAGGCAAGTCAACAATGCATTGGAGTAATGGTGAAAGTTCTCTTGAAGCCTTGTGTTAACTAAGTATAATACAAACAGACACATTGAAGTTAGAATCACTCTGTAGGGTGAGACAATAAAAAAGTAAATAAATACTACAAAACAGTAAACATTTTAAAATAAAGTTGGTCTCTATAATCATGAGTTTCCAGATGCTTCTTTAAAAAAACTGTACAGGCTAAGGATATAGCTTAATGTGCAGCATCACACACACACACCTGTACTGCATTCCTTTAATCCCAGCATTTAGCAAGTATAGGCAGGGATATTTGAAGGTCAACACCATCCTAAGTTAAATAGTGAGTTCCAAGCCAGCCTGGGATACATGAAACCCTATTTCAAATATATGATTTGATTTTTTTTTAAGACTGGAGAGATAGCTCAATCTGTAAAATATTTGCTGTGCAAACATGAAGATCTAAGTTTGATCTCCAGAATCCACATGGTGGAAGAAGACAAGACTCCTGAAAGTTGTACTCTGAACCCACACACATATACACACACTCATATACGTGTACACCTAACTGCACACATGTGCATACATGCATTAACACACATAAAATTAAAATAACAATAAAGAAGATTATTGAGTTATTTGGTGAATTGGAAAGAACTGTACTAAAAGGTGTGTGAGAGCGGCAGGTAAGAAAACACAAACAGAAGACTGTGGCATCCATCAGGAGTTAGGCACAAATATGTATGCTTTCTCTGTGCATGCATATTGTTTCTATAGAAGTTCTTGAAGGTGTTGGGGTGGTGTGGTGTATATCTGTACATTTACATAACAAGAAGAGAGGATGGATATCTCTCCAGTGCTCTCTAAGCTTCTAAACTTCATATATTCACTATACTTCATGATGAGGGGAAAGATCACTCATTTCTCATTGGGAAATTTTTCAATATTTAACATAAAGGTTCATACTTAGGCCAGGTGTGGTTCTTGTCTGTAATTCCCACACCCAGGAAGCTAAAGCACAAGGCCAGGCCAGGCTGAACATAAATTGAGCCTGTCTCTGAAAAGCAAGGATTCACACAGTATTGCTTACCTTTCTTGTTACTACTCGGGATTTCAATGAGTTTGTCTCAGAATAATGTAATTAAGAAAATGGATATCAATATTTTTCCCTCGTGTGGGTCTGGATTCAAGTACACTAAATTATCCCTCTCATTTGCTACTTCTGTTGTCCGAGATAACCTTACTGTGTTCCTCTGACTGGTCTCTGCCTCCCAAGTACAGGAATTACATCAGCTTGCACTGGTTTATTCCAACTATTTGCTCATAGAAAAAAGGAAAAGGTCATCTTATAGTTTGGGGGTTTTTTTCTCAACAAACTAAGCTTCCTTTGATGGCCACACACAGTGTGGGTTTTCTGCTCTTTTATCTCCAATGTCTTAATTCTCACCTTCCCTGTGCATTTCTGCTGTGGCTCCTACTTTGACATTTCCTTCTAAGCCATGAGCTATGTTTTGGGATCTTAGTTTTGCACGGTGTGGGAAGGCATCTTTTCTCCTTTGTGGTTTACCTAAGGAAAGGGTGTAGTCATTCTGCTGCAGTTGACCTTAAGAGGACGAGAAATTCTTTTACCTTTTCTTACTAAGATCTAGAACATGTCATCACTATCTGAATATGTCATGTGGTTACAAAGAGCCTTGGGAAGAGGTGACCCTCTGACCCCACTAATGGGATGATATTTCCCCGGTATGATGGAGTTTGACCTCCAGAGCTCTCTCCCCTCCACTACCGCCTCTGCTTCCAGTTGTGTTCTTGTGGGTGACGGGGCACCAGTGGCCTGAGCTTAAGGAAGCAGCAGGAGGGGCCACAAGGGCAGTGAGCTGTAGGTTCAGTCCAGCCAATTTTCATTACCTAAAATGTGTTATTTGTTATAAGCTTTGTTTTAACGTAAACATCTTTCTTTACGAAACATATTTCACTGCTTAGGTTTTTCTACATAATTCTAAACTGTTGAAAACACTGTCAAATATATGAATATAAGAAAGGACAAATGTTTCTTTTTAAAAAAAAATCGCTGACTTAATTATCTGTAGCTTTGCTAAAGAAGAAAAATATGTCACAGTTTCAGGGCCAAATTTTTCTTGTTTATTCCTCCTACCCCACCCCCCAAAGAAAAAGATACTATTTGATTCTTTGGTGTCTCTGAATGCTTGGAAATCCAGTCATCCGTAAAACAAGTATATCCAAGTGCAAATTGACCCAGGACATGTGTCAGGAAATAAATCTACACATTATGGAAGCAAGAAGGCTTTATCCACACACCAACATTGTAAACCTCCAGATATTTTAAAACCGTAAACAAGTGGATGAGAAGGAGAGTGCAGACCTTGAGGAGAGGTTCACAGCGAGTGGAGTGAGGAACATAGCTCACCTCAGTACCAGTCCAGACCTGTTGACAGGACTAGCCCAACACCAGACCAGTTTCCCCCAAAACAACAAAACTCCCACATTATCTTTTTGTGGGATTCAATTAAAATCTGCCTCAGAAATTATGTCATAAATAGGTGTGAACGCTAACTTAATGCAGGGCTCTCAGATGCAGTGCTTCTGAATGGAGAGAAACTTCACCACCCAGCAGCTACTTGGCAATGTCCAGAAGCATTTTTCACTTTCACATGGAGGGTTGGGCTGGCATCCCATGCCAGGATGGCCCCTAGAGAGGAATTACACTGCCCAAAATATCAGTAGTGCGTGGGCTGACGAACTTTGCCCTAGAGGACTAAAGTAGTAATAATAATCAGACAAAATGACCAGCAAAAGTTTAGAGTCTGACAGACATAAACCAGGCAAAACACAAATGGCCACAAGATATACACATAGGAGGCTGCAGCTAGAACTCGAAGGTAAAGATCTTACCTGGCATGGATGAAACCCCACATTTGATCCCTAATACCACCACCAAGGAGGGGAAATGTTAAGCAATATAGAGATTTTAGGGGCTGGCGTGATAGCTCAGCAGTTAAGAGCACTGACTGCTCTTCCAGAGGTCCTGAGTTCAAATCCCAGCAACCACATGGTGGCTCACAACCATCTGTAATGAGATCTGGACACCCTCTTCTGGTGTGTCTAAAGACAGCTACAGTGTACTTACATATAGTAATAAATAAATCTAAGAGATTTTAAAATTACTTTTAGCCTTAAGGTCAGGGAATTTTTAAGAAAAAAATCCTTAATACCCATCTTAACAGTTTTTTTGTTTTGTTTTGTTTTGTTTTTTTGAGTAAACTTAGGTGCCAATGGGGGAGGGTGTTGGGAGTTTTTCTTGATGGTGGTGGTTTCAATGGTGGGTTTGGTTATTGTTGCTTGTTTGTTTACTTGTTTGAGACACGGTCTCCCTACATAGCTCTGTCTGGCCTGGAACTTGCTATATAGACCAGACTGGCCTCCACTCACTGATCTGCCTGCCCAGTGCCACGATTAAAGGTGTGCACCACCCACACCAGATACTGTTGGTTGGTTTTTTTGAGATGGAGTTTTGTTGCTTGTCCCCATTTCTAGAACTCACTATGTAGTCCAGGTTTGCCTCAAATTTGCAGTGATCCTCCTGCTTCTGCTCCAAGATTGTGCACATGCCCAGCCAAACAAGCTAGTGATATTTGTAGCTCTTTTTAATATAAATAAACTAAATAAGTGCAGAAACATTTGTTCTGTTCTACAATAGCACGGGATTCTGTGAGAAACAAAGTCCAGTAAATGAAGCCTTGAGTTCCATTCTAGCAGTACACACTCATTCACACACACACTCACACACACATGCACTGACTCATACTCATACCCAACATGTGCACACACACATATACACAAGCACTCACTCACACACATATGCATACTTACACACACCCACACACATGTGCACACTCACTCTCACAAACACTCACACACTCTCGACACAGACACACACATGCACTGACTCACACTCATACTCCCACACACATGTGTGCACACTTACACAAATGCATATACACACATGTACACACACTCACACACACACATGCATATGTACACACACCCACACACGTGCACATTCAGTCACACACACTCATTCACACACATGTGTACATACATACATACACACTCACACACATGTGCACACACACTCCCACATACGTACACACACACACACAGACAAGATTCAAATCTCAAGCTCAAATCTCTAGATAGCATTGGGATCTTTGAACTACAGGAAGAATTACAATGATAAAGACAAGAGACCATCTTGCTCTAGTTCTTTATGGGGACGGGGTAACACTAACATTCTTTCTCACGACTAGGTTTCAGCAAATTCGGTGAGCACATAGGCACCACCATGGTCCCAATGCAAGACACTGTATGTAGTAGGGAATTCCTCATTGGTAAGTGGTCAGAACACCTAGTAGAAGAACAAAAAAATGATGGCTTTCATTTGGTTTGTTTTTTTTTCTAATTTTATTTATTTTTGATAATTTCATACATGTAGAAAGTGAAACATGATCTGTCTACACCCGTCTCCCTTTCCAGTTTCCCCATATCATCCCACCTCTCCCCCTCTACAGTGTTGGATATTTGTCTGTCTGTCTGTCTGTTTTCGAGACAGACTTTGTCAATATCTAGTTGACCTTGAACTCTGGATCCTCCTGTGGTTACTGCATCCAGACAGATGAAAATATCCTTCAGATGTTCAGAGCCATGTAAGAGTTGTGTCTCTTCACAGATGATCCTGAAGCAGGTCACATGACAGGGCTCCCACCCTCCTTCCTTCTGCATTTCCTTGGTGTCTCAGGTCTTTCTGTCCTGAGATTACATTTCCCAGATAACAGCTGATACTGAATAATCATCACTGTCTTGATTCAGCCCTTGCTCACTAGGGTACCTGAGCCCTAGTTAAAGACATCTGCAAGAGGTCTACTTTAATTTCTGTCATTCCACAGAGAAGAAGAAGGATATGCAAATTGCAGATGGACAGAGGGATACTAGCAGAGGCAATAATCTGCCAATGGGCTGCATCATGGGAGAGCATAGAACCTTCAGGAAACGTAAAGATGGCAATAGAGGCCCAGGTGATAGAGAGGTTCAGAAAGCTTGAGCCCAGTACTGCAGAACAGTCTTAGACCTTGATCTGACTCACAGTGTTTTGTAAACTCTCTATTTTGGCTGAATTGTGATAACTCCCCCACCCCACCCCCCAAAAAACGACATTAAGTTGGTTTACATAACGAAAGTGGCTTGTTTGTCTACACGATTGTCCTCCCCAACCTCATAGCTGACTCAGACATAGCCCGAATCATCAGTCACATGGCCTGAAATGTGACCCCTTGCTGACCTCTTCAGAAAGGGACTCACACATACATTGTACCACATACTTGAACTCCACTCTGAGTCAGTACCATGCTGCTCTTTGCTGTCTATGGTGATATTAACTCTTCAGCAAATACCTTATCCCAAGAGACAATCCACCTCCCTTCTCCCCTTGAATCCCAAACTCAAAACCTTTCACAGAATAAGCTTATTATTACACAGCAGAGTAACAGGGTGAGTCAGAACAGTGTCTAGTGGGAACAGAGAGCAGGACCACTGATCTCAACTATCAACTGCTAGCTCGAAAATTCCCCTCCAGAAATTTTGAGAATGCCTGGGTCCTTTTTAAGATGCAAGGATAAGGAGAGGTCCAACACAGAAAGTTAATCCTTGAGAACAACTCCTGGTCACACTGCATGGTCAAGTTCACTTCATTATGGATGAAGCCTGGATTGTTTGGGGGGGTCACCCAATCTTTCTCATACAAAAATCAATATAGCTTTCCACACAGCTATTTAGTACATGTCTTGCTATTCAAGCCAATGCCCAGACAGGAAATTTTCTAGAAGCCAGAGAAAAGGCTGTACCCCCTCTTCCCTATGGGAGAGCTACAACTCTGAGCATGTTCCCAAGACTTTCCCTTTGACAAAGAAAATCCACATCAAAGGAGGTGGGAACAAGGTTCCTGCTCCCCTAAGCCAGGCATTTAACCTTTTTGCCTTGTTAAAGAAACTCATGGTCTTCCTTCCCATTCTTGGACATAAATAACCCTCAAGACTCACTGCAAAAGTCTGTTGGGAAATATGGTGCCAATGCCTATAATCCCAGCACTTGAGGCAAGAGGAGGCAGGAGACCACCCTTCAGCCTACAAATAGTCTATGAATGAGAAGCAATTTAAAGAAAATGGGTAGAAATAATGTGTTTAATATACTTCCAAAATAAAATCTGTTAACATATCAGAAGCTATCCATCCTTACTCATGTTCTATCAACAGTAAAATGATATTCAAAACTAATATTTTTGACAGTCCTTTTTTTTGTTATTTGTTTGTTTTGTTTCAGATGGTATCTTACTCTGGGGCCAAGGCAGGCTTAGAACTTTTGTTTTGGGATAACCTCAAACTCACAGCAGTCCTTTCAAGTGCTGAAATTACAGGTATCTGCCACCAGGTTCAGCTTCTATGTGTTGTCTTTTAAAAACAGATTTATTTCTCATGATATTTAAGTATGCGTGTCTGTATGGGGGTATATGCATAGCGTGCAGGTGCCTCTGGATGCTCAAGGCTGTGAGTCCTCCTGGAGCTGGAGCTATAGGAGGTTCTGAGCTTCCAACATGAGTGTCCAAACCTGGGTTCTCTGCAAAAGCAGCAAGTGCTCTCAACCACTGAGCCAGGTCTCCTGCCCTTTTATGACCTCATAAACTTGTTTTCATTAGGATGAAGTAGCTAGAGATGTTTTATAGAACTAGCTGTACTTCCATGCAATTTTCTTTTGTTAAGTCCCATCAGATCTGAATGTGTAATAGCAGCTGTATTTCTGGGAATATGCAATTGTGTAACGCAAATTCCCAGGAAGTTATTTTGGAAATGCTAGGACTCATGTTTGGAGAGAATAGCTTAACGAGTGAATAGAAATATTTGTAGCAAAAAATAAAATATATATATATATAAATAAAAAAATTAAAAAAAGAAATATTTGTAGCATGTTGAACTTAGCCTTTCTGAATAATATGGGTATGTGTGTGGAAGGGGGTGATGAGATCTGCCCTACCTCCATCCCTGACGTGATCCTGCTTGTAGAGGTTTGCTAGTCTTTGAAAGGCAGTTGTCCTCCGATTGTTCATTATGAACATTTCAGAGAAGCTTCTCACATTTGCCTTCAGTTTATTAATCATAAAAGCAAAATAAAACCTTTCCAGGGAAACTCCGCCTGGCTTCTTCTCGGTATCTGCACAGCCTGGACTCTCTGATTTGTATGTTTGTTCGCTCCTGTTTGGAAACTGCACATTGCTGTATAGAAGTTCTGATTAGACTTTCTCAAAAGCAGTCAAAGTAACAATATGCATTCTGTTGCTACTGTCTAGCACCACTAAATATAACAAATCCAATGGCAAGCCCATTAAAATGCATCAGGAACTTGACAATCCCTGCTGGCTACTGGAAAAGCATTTCATACCACTCTAAAACATTAAGACTCACAGTTCAGTTTGAGGAACTCTAAAGAGCAATCAAAGCCCTAAGTGGAAATATGATATATAATAGGTTTTGGCCTCTCAGTAGTTAAAAAAGAAATCACAGAACCATACAACATTGAGAACAAGGCTTTTAGTACTATAGAAGTTGACCTTCAACTTCTGAAGTCTAATGATTCTGTCTGTCTCGTGAAGGGCAGTTGTTTATTTGGCTTACCAAGAGCATGTAGGCCATATATAGTGAATCAGAAGTTCAAATTCATCCTTGGCTAGATAAAGAGTTTGATAAAAACCAGACTGAGCTACATGAGACCTTGTCTTTAAAGAAAAAATCCACAGAAATAAAAGAGTAAATCATTACTATCATACAGTCCTTGAGTACCAACATGAACAAGGCTTGTTCTTAGGAATGAGAAGAATTATATTATCTCTTGTTGTAGATGGACCTAGTGCTGTTCTTGTGAACCAATTCCCTAATGAATAAAGGAGCCAGTCACTGGGTGAGTAGGCAGGACTTCCTGGTTGAACTGAGAAAGAGAGGAAGCAAGAGAGAGTTGCTTCCTTTTGGAATCTGGACAGCAGAGGGGTAATATATAGCTGCCAGAGTTTCCTAGCCACCATCAGGGAAATCAGATTTTAATAAGGCTTACAAGATTAGGTTTTAGTTGTTGTGCCCAGAGATTGCGTTACCATTGTTTCTGAACTAAGTTTGTGTTGTGTTTTCTTTCATGCTGCAGCTTGTCTGGGTTCAAGAGAGAAAGGTATGGCAGCAAAGTGTGGGTTTGCCAGATGTGCACCACAAAGGCCATGGAGGATTTGAAGCATGGGGTTGGTGTGGTAGCGACTTGCCAGTGGGAACCTAGCAAGCTGGGTGAAGAGATTGTGGAGTTCAGAGTCAGAATCTCCACGAGATAAAAACAGGTCAGTCACTGCCTGTCAGTATATGGCCAACTAGGCTGCCAGGGCAGAGGCCCAAGCATGGGAATATGCTGGTTTTACTTTTTAATATTTCACTCAACAGTCTCTTACTCTACAAATATCATCCAGTGGATGTAACAAACATATAATTGGGATTTATACAAATTGTAATTAGAGCAAAATAAAATAATATAATGATGAAGAATCGGGAGCACTTGTATTTAATGCAGGAGCTTTTAGAGAAGAGAATCCTTCTCTGAAGGGTCTGGATAAATCATAGATGCAGACAAAGAATATATGACATATATAAAGTGGACGCTAGCCAGTTGTCAATTATATATGATTATGACAGAAAGTATATGTGATTAATACACATCCAGAAGATATTCAAATGTATATTATACATTAAAATTTCAAACATCCCAAACATTTATACATCATGTATAAAAGGACCTAAAATAAAATCTTTTAAGTCACTTGACTAAAAATCATTTAGGTGTTCACGAGGTGGTGCCACGTACAAGCTGTTCTCTAGATAAGAGGGTCTGGCCTCCATCAGAACAACAAGCCATGAGCCACTCATTCCTCTATGTCTGTAGCCTGCAGGTTTACCACTAGTATCCCATAACTGATAAAAGTCACAATCCTGAAGTAAAGTTCTACAGAAAAATGGGACCAGTTACATAAAGAAACAGATGATAGATAGGTAGACAGACAGATAAAGACATAGATGGATGATGGACAGATAGTAGATTCATAGGTGAGAGAAGGGAATGAAGACATTACTATGAAAATTAGCTCACATGATTATAGAAGCAGAGACATCTCTGGTTTGCTGGCTAAGGTAGAGAACTGGAAGAGACGGGGGTGGGGGGGGTGGGGGGTGGGATTCAATCCCCAGTTCTAAGAGCTAAAGAGTGGGAAAGAAATACTGTAGCCTGGCCCAGGTCCAAATTCTCAGAGCTAGGAGCATTTTCTGGAAGGAAAAGATGGAAGCTCTAGTTGGAGGGGAGGGACTTCCCCTGAGCTTTGTCTCTACAGGGGCCTCATTATATTAGATGGTGCCCACCCACGCTGGTTGAGGAAGACCTCCTTTACACATTTTACTGACTCAAATGCTAATCTCTTCCAGAAACAGCCTCACAAAGACATTGAAAAATAATGTTTTCCAGATATCCGAATATCCTTTAGCTTTGCAGTTCATATAACTCGGTATCTCCTGGGAAACACAAGACCCCCATCAAACCTATAGCGTTGTATTGAAGGCACACACTCTTGAAGATCTTTATTCACCATCTAGTTTACTTAAATATGGTGTGGGCAAGTAGTATTTGGTTAAAGTATATATTTAGGTAATACATACATATACATATATATATATATATATATATATATATAGAGAGAGAGAGAGAGAGAGAGAGAGAGAGAGACTATATGCATATATTGAAGACCTTCAAACATTGACGTTTTTGTTTTTGTGTTTTGAGGAAAGATCTCCATACAAGCAAGGCTGTCCTGGGACTCATGAAGCTGGCTTCTGGCTCATGATCGTCCTCCCTTCCTGGCAGGTCCTGTCCTAATGAGATTGCTGTGTGTGGAAGCAGGGGACACCCTTACAGAGGCTTTTGGTCACTCTCAGTGCACCTCTTTTTTTCAATGAAAGTTACTCAGTAGAGGAAGGGGGAAATTAGGCAAGCTTCAATCTGAATACTTACTATACCAATTCACAACGTTAAATCACACAAATACACAAAAAGGTGTGTGGAGTAGTTGCATTTCTTGGTAAGAATGTGGTTGGGTGAGGACAGAAGAGGAGTAGCAGCCTAGAGTGCCCACAAGTACATAAGTGACGCTGGATCTTGATTTTGGTAGGAGGTCACCAGGCAAGGTGACAGGTTCATCCTGGCCCTCTCTCTGGGGTAAAATTTATAAGAACCTGAACCAAGCCTGAAGTGGATGCTACAGTACAGCAGTGTGGTTCAGAGTGACCGTTGTCCACCAAAGCCTAGTTCAGTTTTGTTAGACACTCAGTTATCCAGCTAATACTTCCCAAGTGCATTGCAATCGCACACAGCTTTGTGGCTAAGGTCTGTCCTTCTGAAGGGAAGTCCTGTGTACCACTCAGGATCTAGGCCTGAGATAATAAGAACACACTCCTCTTTATTCTCTTCTCCTTCCCACTAACTGAATCTTCCATGTGGGACATTGTATCTGTCCCAGTAACATTGTCCTGGTAAAAGCAGCAAGGTAGATGGAACCCAGGTCCCTGAATCGCCATGTGGAACTGATCTGACATGCTGATTCAGATCGTTGTGTCCGGATTTTTTATTCTTTCACCACTGTACACAGGGTGCCAGTTATAGCGGCTTAGCCTTATAATGACTAACTTGGAAGAGGAAACATGTTATGAAGGAAAAGTTATGTCTTTCTTTAAAGTTTTTTTTTTTAAATGCAGATCGGGTATCCCTTCTCTGAAATGCTGTGACTAAAAGATTTCAAGATTTTTTCCTTTTTTTTTGTAATATTCATATATACGTAATGAAATATTTGGGGGGCAGGACCCAAGCCTACATATGAAATTCATTTATGTTTCACAGGCATCTTATACCTTAGCCTGAAGGTGATTTTATTCAGTGTTTTTTTTCTTTTTTTTTTAGAATGTCTGTTTTAACTTGCCACAAGTGTAGCAGCCTGTCAGTCTTCTGGTGTTTGCACACCTTGTCCCAGCTGGTGGCGCTGTTTGGGAAAGTTATGGAACCTTTAAAAGGCTCCAGCCTTCAGGAAGGAAGTATGTGGCCAAGGGTGAGCTTGAAGGCTTTCTAGCCCAGTCTAGTGGCTTTCCTCTCTGTGTTCAGATGCAGTATGTTCAGTGAGCTTCTGATTCTTGCCTTCTCTGCCTGTTGCCGGGACAGGTTCTATCCCTGTGGAAGTCAAACCAAGCCTTTTCTCCCCTAAATTGCTTCTTCTCGGGGTAATCTGAGCATCAGAGGCAGACACACTGGAAAAACACAAATTTTACTTTTCCTCAGCTACTTTATATTCACCATTCCAGCCTAAGTCAAGTCTCAGTAAAGCCACCATTATGGAGAATACTAGCTAAAACTATGAATGGACAAATTTCTAAGTTAATTAACTTGACAAGGCTTCAAGTCAGAATGAGAAACAATGTCAGTGACTCTTAGAAGTTTCTAAGTCCTCCAAAGCAAGTGGACTTCCCACCAAAAGTAGTTTTCCATTTTCTATGGGGGCAACTCTGTCAGTGGCAGTGCTGACGGTTTCATAGGAAATTAAACAAAGCTGGCTATGTTAGCCTAGATACATTACACTAAATAAAACTTCTCTGATCCACTTTTTGTTTAACGAACTTGGGTTTTTTTGTTTGTTTGTTTTTTAAAGCCTGGAAGGGCTAAAGAGGCAGGTTCAGGGCATTTGCTAACATGACTTTATTTTACATTATGTAGTCAGTCAACTCTTAGCCAAGGCTAACTCTGCTGAACAGGTCGACTTAAGATGATCTACATCCCTTCCTCCTCCCAGGATCCTGGCGCTATGCACTTCCTGTTGAAATTGTGTAGAGAATAAAACAGGTGACTATACATGGAGATGTTAGTAATTCATAATAAGGCATGAAAGGCACAGCTTCTTATATGCATTTGAACAAAGAATTGGGACTGGATCTGTGGAAGACCGAGAATTTTAACTTTAGAATTTTAGTGATTAGTGAGCAAATAAAATTTAAGGATTCTTAAGGAGATAAAGTTACCTACCTTGTGCTCTTTTGTTTTATATTTTAAAAAGCACATATACTGAGAGGACAGGAAAAATCTTTATCCTTACTCCAGTAACAGTTTCATCTATACAACGTTTCAGGTTTTAAGGTAATAACTTGACTGGGAAAACCCTGTGAACCTGTCACACCGGGGAAAGACTCCCTGTTAAAATAATGACCACAGAGCCAGAGAGATAGCTCAGTGGTTAAGAGTTCTGTTGTCCTTCCAGAGGACCCCAGTTCTGTTCCCAGCATCCACACAGTGGTCAGAACCACATGTAACTCTAGCTCAGGGGACCCAACACTCTCTTCTGACCTCCATGGGTACCAGGTACTCATGTGATACTCATTAAAAGATGATTTTATGAACAGCACAAAAGCATGTCAACATCTTAATGGGGAGGGAGACAGCTTTCTGTTTATTCCTTAGCACCTTCAAATAGAAGTTAAAGATCAGGCTCCCAAGAAGACACTCAGTGTCACTCACATTCATCCTGGAAACTGCACTCCTCCTGTGGTCAGCTGAACTGTGTAATGCGATCTTAAGCTTTGGCTATTTGAGGAAGCCCGTGGTCATGTCTGCTTCGGCTGAGTCTGATGGGCATGGGGAGCCCAATTGTCTTTAGCTATGTCCTGCATCAGTTCCCAGTCTCACTAATGGCAGATTTTTACAAGGAACATTGCTTCACACTAAGTCTGAACAAGGATGAAGACGAGAGTCAGAGAAGCTGGGCATCCGAATGTCTTAAGTAGACACACAGTTTAGCTAATGTAGTTACAGTTAGATGATCCTTATTTACACAGACTCTTACTAAAACATAGTGGGCAGGTTAGAACACACTCAACTTACAAGCAGAAATAACTACACTGGAACACATTTACCTAACTTAAAGTAGTACACAAATTTCACTTGAGTAAAAGGACCTAGTCAGTCTCCAGAAACATGTCATGATTTTCATCTGTCTAATGTCTTACACATGAGATATATAAAGATGCATAAAGTTTAATTAAATAATGAACATTTACACACTAAAAAAGTTTTCACCTTTAAAATCTGCCTACTTGGTCTCCCATTAAACCTTCTGCAGTATATTATTTTAAAATTTCAAGATTAAGTGCTTTTCCTTGAGGATGCCCCCTGCCTAGCTGGGCCCTAACACAGTTGCTCCTTCTGTGCTCCAGTGATATGCTGCGAACACATGGGGAAGGGGAAGGGGCAAGTTCTCTGTTTGCTCCACAAACTTGATATTTACAAGCAAATGATAGGTCCTACAGGATTTTCAAAAAAAAAAATCCCAAAACTCTGAATACTTTTGGAAAATTAAGGTTATAGATCATAGAATAGTAACACAGAATTTTCATATCTCCAAAGCTGACTGATGCTCATATGTTACCTCTCCCTCAGTATGTATGTAAGATACACTCTAATAGATATAGCTTAATATAAGTAAAAATGATTTTATGCTTTAAAATTATCATCGTAGTTATTTTGTGATATTATTAACTCAACATAAGTCTACAAGACTTTAACTGCCTTAGTAAAATTGCAAATTTCCCTTCAATGTATGAAGACGCTATCTTAAAGTATGTATTAAAGATTAGGGCCAGTGAGTCTGCCTGCTGGGTAAAGGTACCTGATGTGCAAACTTGGTCACCTGAGTTTGACCCACAGAATCCACATAAAGGTAGACGGAGAGATGGGTTCCACAGGACTGTCCTCTGAACTCCACAAGTGTGTGCTAGCGCTCTCTCTCTCTCTCTCTCTCTCTCTCTCTCTCTCTCTCTCTCTCTCTCACACACACACACACACACACACACACACACACACACACCAAATAAAAAATTAAAGTATATATTTAAAAGTATGAGAATAAAAACAATTTTCTTAGAAAATTGGTATATTCTCACGTTCACCAATTCTCCATATTTTGTGAGGTTGCTGGCTTCTTTGCTGTTTTTTTCATTATTTGGTTGGTTGGTTTTTATCTTTTTGGGGGGGATGGGGGGTGTTTTGTTTTGTTTCGAGGCAAGGCTTCAATATGTTGCCCTGTGTAGTCTAGGATTCCTTCTGCTTCTACCTCCTCAGAACTTGGAATTAAGGTATGCTATACCATGCCCAACTACAGTGGTTACTTTTTCATTACAGTATTCTTTTACAATTATTGTCATTCTTCTATCAAGAAGAGGTTTTTCTTTCCTCTTCTTTCCCTTTCTTTTGCTTTCCTTCATTCTTAAAAACAAGATCAATTCAAGCTCTCCTCAAATTCCCAACACTTCGGCCTCAAGCTTTGAAGTTCTTGGATTTCAGGCGGGCCTGTGCCTCCTCCCCTTGCCTTTTCTTTTGAGTCACACGATGGACTGCATTTGTGTCTCATGTGCTATGTTTCTTTAGTATTTGTAGGTTTGTCCCCCACCCCTTTTGGAGATAGGGTCTTGCTGTGTAGCACTGGATGACCTAGAACCCAGTATGAGGCTGGCCTTGGACACTGGTGATCTTCCTGTCTGTGCCGCTGGAGACCGGAATTGCAGGCATGAGCCACCAGCCTAGTTTTCTACACTTGGGAAGAAGCTTGTAAATTAGCCAGCGTCTGGAAAGAAGCAGCACCGCCACCGTCCTCTCTGGCGGAGGAGTTCTGAACGCTATTGACAGCAGGTCTTAGGCCCAGCGCACTGCTGTTTCCAAGCCCCAGTCTATCAGTGCATAACCCTCCCTGTCTCATTCTCTGCATGAAAGAGGGGGAAAGCACAACAGACAACTAATAAAATTTTATTTTCATTTAGATGAATTTTAACGATGGATTTTTTTTCTGTATTAGAGTTCATCCACATATGAAGTTAAGATTAATGACTTTTTCAACAAAACAGATTTTTACACCAACGCACCCTAGGGCTCTAAACTGAGTACTTTTGTCCATCAGTGGATGGTGTTTGAGAGCCATCTGGTGGCTCCTTTGCTCTCTGCAGCATGGGATTTTATCAGCTATGAAAATGGTCCATCACTAGGGCTGACACTGCAAACACTGGATGGAACACCAGCTTAGAGGCTATAGAATACCAAAACACACAACATGACTACATGCATAAAACATGCTTTGAAGTACATAGATGGTTCCTTTCTGCTACACTCAATTACTCCCTAATAATGAAAAAATTCAAAGTAAAAAGTTAAAAAAAAAAAGTAACTAGGGGCCTGTGAGATAGCTCAGTTGTGAAAAAACAAAAATACAATGTGGGTTATGGCTCAGCTGGTAGAATGCTCACCTATCATGCCTGAAACTCTGGGTTTCAATACCCAGTAATATCTAAAAAGAAAAATCTAGTAGTGCTTTATTAATGTTTAAAAGTTAAGACGGAAACAAATTTCTTCATGGCATTTTCATAGCAATTTTGTTCTTACTTGTGCCCATCCCACTGCCCTTCCCCACCCTCACCCCACCCCCTCCCCATTTTCTTTTGCTTTTAATCTCTCTCTTTTACCAACCCTCCTTTCTACTTTCATGCCACACGTACTCCATTACTCTCTCCTTTACCCACTCCAACCTCCCTTAAGATCTCATCTTCCAGTCGGAGGGCGCGGGGTCAGGGGCGGGGGTGGGGGGGGAAGGTTGGTTAGCGGAGGGCGCAGGGTTAGCTGGCAGGGGCATGGTGGGTGCCGGACTGAGGCTATAGCTCACCTCTGGCTGCGGTGCAAAGGCCTCGTCCTCACCCTCCAGTCCTCACTGTGGCCCACCGGGTCCCGGAGGCCTCTGCTCCAACATCCCATGCTCCCTGGCCGCAGACAGCGGGGACCTCAGCAAACACTTGTGGGCTTGTTACCAGGACATGTCTAGGCTGGTGCATAACCTTCTGCCCTGACATCTACAGCCTCCTTTACCCAGCAGCCATCTACGCCAACAATAACATCGCCCGGCTTCAAGTCTGTGGCTTTGACTATGACTACACACTGGCCCAGTATGTGGATATGCTTCACTCTGAGATCGTTAGTATCTCCCGGAGCATCCTGATAGAGCCCTGCACAACCCTGCGAGGATCCGGAAAAATTATAATGACCCCAACTTTGCCATCTGTGCCCTCCGCTATGACATTCAGAGTTCTCTGATGAAAATGGATGCTTTTCATTATGTAGAACTGGAAACAGCCTGTAGGGGCCTCCCGCCTGTGCTGGATAATAAAGTGACTGACCTCGTATGGTAGGACCCAGCATATGCCACTATAACAGATGAGCAGCTTTATGGCAAGGGCCCATTCATCAAGCAATTCATGGACATCGTCTTACTACCAGAGATGCCACTGCTGTCCTATATGGTAGACTGCTTTCTGGGTCATGGCCTGGAGTTTGACCAAGTACACCTCTACAAGGATATGAGAGATGGCACCCAGGATGTGAAGGGCCTCCTGTACCCGCGGATTGAGCAAGAGATGGCCAAGTACATCCTGTGAGGGAACGAAACATTTGCAGTCCAGAGCTGCAGGGTAGCCGTGTAAAACAGCGGCTCCTCGTCACGAAAAGTTCCTTCTGCTTTATAGACAAAGGCATGCGGCACTTGCTAGGTCCTGATTGGCTCCAGCTCTTCGACGTAGTCATCATTCAGGCCGACAAGCCCAGCTTTTTCACTGGCCGAATCTTTTTGGAAAGCTTTATGAGAAGGGCTCTCTCCCCCTGGGACTGTGTCACTTGCCTGGAAAAGAGTGATATCTATCAAAAGGGAAACATTTTTGACTTTCTTCGTCTGACAGAATGGCAAGTGCTGCGTGCGTCCTAGTTTGGTGACCACCTCTACAATGACATGGCAGATCTCATGCTGCGGCCTGGCAGGCACCCAGGAGACCTCATTTCTGAGTTAGAGCATGAGATCTGCATCATCAACATACAACAGTATGTGCGTTTGTTGGCCTGGCCGCAGGTGCTCATTGGATGGATGGCTAGAGCCGGTGCAAACTTGACAGGATGCGGACTCTCGGCTGGTTCTGGCTGTCTGGATGAAGGAGCCGCAAGAATCGAGATGCAACACCCTATTCAACGCTCAGTTTGTGAGAAACTCCCGCACCTTCCATAACCCACTTCTCCAGGAACCTCATATGCTTCTCTGACCTGTACATAGCCTCCCTCAGCTGTTCGCTCACTGCCACGGGTTCACTTTCTAGCCATGCCGCATACCCCTGCAGCCTGAGGATAGACCTCTGGATAGACCAGCTCTGCATTGACTACATAAAGATAGATACCCATTCTTGATGAAAAATGGCCCACATCCACTGGAGGCACTTTTATTGCCCTGGACAGACCATTCCTTTTAGCCCCAGCCACCTTGACAAGCAACAAAAGTAGTCTCTTTAAAAAAAAAAAATCTCATTTTCCTGTCCCATGGTCTACTTCAAGCTTCATATCTGCCTATCTGTCTCTGTCTCTGTCTCTGTCTCTGTCTCTCTCTCTCTCTCTCTCTCTTTGTGTGTGTGTGTGTGTGTGCGTGTGTGTGTGTGTGTGTGTGTGTGTGTGTGTGTGTGTGTCCATATAGGATACCCACTTCACATAAAATGTGGTATTTATTACTCTGAGTATGGGCTTACTGCACTGAACATGATGGTTTCCAGTAGTGTCCATGAATTTCATGCCATGGGGACAACTTTATGGAGTCCATTAGCATTCTTGGAAATTCTGCATCAAGCACCTCTACCTAGTTAGCCATCTTGCCCAATTTACATTTTCTTTACATTTGAGTAAAATTCCATTGTGCATATACATTGTATTCATTCATTTATCTGTGAATAGTGCAGCAGTACAAAATGATATGTAAATATCTCTGAGGTAGGACTTTAGAGTTCCTTGACCAGGAGACCTGCAGCTGGGCTGTGTGGTTGGTCTATCTTGATTTCCACAGTGGCTGTTCTAGTCTGTAAGGATCCCTCTGTCACCACATCCTCATTGACATTTCAACCATTTGATACCATTTGCTTTCTTGATAGTAGCAATTCTAACTGGGGTGAGACGTCATCATAGAGCAGTTTTAACATGCACCTCTGCGGTGGCTAAGAATGATAAACATTTTTTTCAAATATCTACTGGCTATTTGCAGTTCTCTTAAAAATGATAAGTTCATTAGCCCATTTATAGATTGGATTACTTGTATTTATAGTATTGCTTATATTTGGTGTTTAATTTTTTTAGGTTTATTTATTTATTATGAATAGTGTTGTGCCTGCATGTATGCCTGCACACCAGAAAAGGGCACCAGATCTTATTATAGATGGTTATGGGCCACCATGTGGTTGCTGGGAATTGAACTCAGGACCTCTGGAAGAGCAGCCAGTGCTCTTAACTTCTGAGCCATCACTCCAGCCCTAATGTTTAAGGCTTGCTGTTCTTTACATAATCTAGATAAAACTCCCTGTTCAGTGTAGCTGGATAATGTTTTTACCACACTGTATCGACTGTCTCTTCATTCTGTTCACTTTGCCTTAATTGCAGAAGCTGTGTGTGTGTGTGTGTGTGTGTGTGTGTGTGTGTGGTTGCGCACGTGCGCACATGTGTGTAGCACGAGAACATAGAGTGTGTATGGAGGTCAGAGGACAACTTTGTAGAGTCGGTTCTCTCCTTCCACTTTTACAGACTCTGGATTTACCTCAGGTCTCCAGGCTTATGCTGCAGGCCATTTCTCCAGCCAAGAGCTTTTTAATCCCACGTGTCTCATTCGTCAGTTCTGGAGGGGGTATTTGTGCTACTGAAGTCCTTTTCAGAATGCCATTATCTATGCCTATATCTTGAAGTATTTTGCCTATTTTCTTCTAGCATTTTCATTTTTAACTTTTATTGAAAGGTTTTTGATCCATTTTGAAATGATTTTTGTATGGAATTCTTCTAAGGTGTCCAGCTTCTCCAGAATCATTTGTAGAAGAGGATCTCTTAGTCCAATGTATGGTTTTGCATAATCTTTTTAAATTTTTTAAGATTTATTTATTTATTATGTGAAAGTACACTGTATCTGACCTCAGACACTCCAGAAGAAAGCATCAGGTCTCAATACAGATGATTGTGAGCCACCATGTGATTGCTGGGATTTGAACTCAGGACCTTCGGAATAGCAGTCAGTGCTCTTAACCACTGAGACATTTCTCCAGCCCTGTATAATCTTTTTTTCAAAGATTAAGTAACTGTTACCATGTGGGTTTACTCCTGAATTCTCTCTTCCACTGATCTACAGGGGTTTCGGGTTGTTTTGGGGAGAGGGGGAGTTGTTTTTTGTTTTCTAAGTTGGTTTTATTTTGCTTTGTTTAATTTTTTGGTGCTAGCACTATCATACAGTCTGCTCTTAGGAATACTTTGGTATCTTCTTTTCACATTTCTTTCCTACCTGTGCCTTTTCTACATCTTTTGAGATGATCCTGTGATTTCTGATGTTCATATGCCAGATTACACTTGATTTAGTTCTACATGTTGAACTAATACTGCATAATCCTTGGAATGAAAGTATCTTGATCATCATCTTCTCAGTGTGTTCTTGAATTCAGCTTGCAAAAATGTTATTGCGAATTTTTACATGTGTTCATTGTGGGAAATTGGTCTACAGTTTTTTTCCTCATTTTTTTTTTGTCATTATCCAGTTTTGGTATCAGGGTAACACTGGGATCACAGAAAGAGTTTGGTAGTGTTCCTTGCTTTTCTGTTTTGTGGAACATTTCAAGAAGTATTGATGTGGGGCTGGAGAGATGGCTCAGTAGTTAAGAGCACTGACTGCTCTTCCAGAGGTCCAGAGTTCAATTCCCAGCAACCACATGGCGGCTCACAACCATCTGTAATGGGATTTGATGCCCTCTTCTGGCATGCAGATGTACATGCAGACACAACACTCATATACAAAAAATTAATAACTCTGTACTGATATTAGCTTTCTCAAAGGTTTAATAGAATTCAGCACTGAGTCTGTTCTGTCCTGTGTTACCACTCAGGCAATTCCACGAGGCGTCTCTCGGGAACCTAGCAACCACTTAGGTAATTATTTGTCAAAGTCACAGCCAGGTGTGCCAGCAATCAGGTTTTGGATCCCCTGGAGCTCGAGTTATAGGCAGTTGTGCGTCACTGGCGTGGGTACCTGGAACAGAACTCTAGACCTCTAGCCTCCAACCACTCTCTAGAGTGTGGAAATTTGTTTCTGCTTTGCATGGATACAATTTTCCTCAATATTCACTTTGTTTTCCAATTCCTTTTTATGTCCTCATATTAATCAGGAAAAAGTTAAGCCAAATATGCAAGAACGAGTCCTTTCTCAATGTGGTTTTAGTTTTACTCAGTGCTTTACAAAGCATGTCCCGAATGAAGTACATCAACTCCACAAATTCTTTCTGTGATCCCAGTGTTACCCTGATACCAAAACTGGATAATGACAAAAAACAACACGAAAAAAACTATAGACCAATTTCCCACAATGAATACATGTAAACATTCTCAATAATGTTAGGATCCATGATTCGGTTAAGAATGACACCCCAGACTCAAATAGCATGTAAACACAAAGAGTGTTTTATTCTGCAGAAGTCCAGCATGCTGGGGTCTCCTCATTACCAAGATAGAGAGACAACCAAGTAAGCTCATAGGCTCAATTTAAAGCACATTGGAATTCCATGGTAAGTGGTCTTATCTTGTTCATCTCTTAAGGACATTCTGGAACTATTACTGGGGTGTAAAGGCTGGAGTCTGGGGTTTTCCCTATTAGTGACTGACTTAATCTCCTTAACTGCCAATTTGAAGTCTGTCATGGAATCAGCCTAGGCTTCTCGATAACACTGAGCAGCATTGGGCAACAGGGCGGCATGAGGTTCTGACTCTAAGGGACAAGAGCTAGCAAAGTCCAGACCTGCTGATTTGTAAATTTCCTTCCACTGAGCACTGGGCTCTTGTTGTGGTTTGCTGTTTGTATTTTCTGCTCCCTCAGGAGGGATGACCCTGACAAGAAGTGGATCGCTGCTCAGGTGAGGTCGGATGAAATCTTAATTGGTCATATAAGGCTAGAGCCTGTGATGGGGCAGTGGAAGGAAAAGGAAGAGTTGAAAGTTTTAGAGAGGAGAAAGAGGAAGAGAAAAGATAGATGAGATGGAGGATGGAGGGAGAAGGAAATGAAGATGAACCAGAACCACGTAGTCTGAAGGAGCCGCAGTAGCCAGGGATTTCATAGCTGGGCAATAGAGTAGGGTCCATTTGCCCAGTCTAAGTGTGCAGCTTGCACTTATATGAATTGAGTTTTGTACTCTTTGCTTGGGCATTTTGGGGTTGGAGATTTATCGTTATAAATCTGGCTGGTATACGTCTCTAGTGTTATCTAGTGAACTGAGCAAGCGGTAGCTGGCTTTCTGCAGGCCAGCCACAGGGGTAGATGGCCTGCCACTTGCCAGCTGCTTGACAACAGGCTGGTCACAGGAACTAGGGCAAGATGGCAAGACTGCCAATGCGGGTGCCTAGCTGAAACTACAGGCAACAGGCTCTGTTCTTCCATCATTTGAAAATCAGAAATGTACTAGGGAGGTTAACGCATAGCAACTGCTGTTTCCAAAAGTAAACTTTCTGTTAATCCATTATGTGAACAAAATCCCCTATTATTCTAAGAGCATGAGATGCTTTTCTGCCCCCACTGTCCCCACAGACACTGAGTCTTGTGTGTAGTGCACAACTCAGTTGTTCTTGTCCAGTTCTCTGTCATTGCCAAAACCATTTTCATCATTGGTTCCCCTTCCCCACTACTGGGTATTGAACACAGGAACCTATGCATATTTTCTGGGCAAATACTTTACTGCTGATAAGTTCCCAGCCTTTTAAATCTTTTTGTGTGTGTGTGTGTGTTGAGTCAAGGTCTAATGGAAACCACTACAGAAAACCACATTGTTCAAAGTGCATAGATCCATTGATTGTGAGTGCCCAGCCCCAACATACACACACACACACACACACACATATATAAGGAACTAAGGCTATAAAAGAGGGCAGCAGAAAGATTGTAAGAGCCAGAGGACCAGGAAATCTGCTGTGAAAGTGTATCTCCTGGACTATACACATGCTACCTCAACAATATGACTACCAGAACGACCTAAACAAGACCAATACCCGTAGACATGCTAATGTAGAAGGGGGAAATCTCAAAGATCTACAAGCAAGTGATGACTGTGAAGAGAGGGAGGATTATCTCTTTTGTGGGATGAGCCCCCTGATTAGTTTATTCAATACATCGTGGTCAGCCAGGAATCATACACATTCAAGCAACACTAAGTGGATTCAGTGGGATGCATTTATACATTTATGTGCATATTCATACGTAACAACAATAATCAAAGAAAATGAGGCCATCCATCTGAGAGGGAATGAGAAGGTTGGGGAAGGAAAATGAAGGGGAGAGATTATGTAGTTAATTATATTTTAATTACAAATTTATAAAATAATAATTGTTGATCCTCCTATAGGATTACAGCCCCGTGCCTCCCACACAGCAAGTTCAAGGCTAGCCTGGAACACATGAAATTCTGTCGCCAAAAAAATAAAAAATGTTCTAAGGTCTCAAAAAAAGTTACCTTGGAAGCATGAGGACCTGAATTCCATGTCCTGAATCTACATTAAAAACAAAACAAATCAAAAACCAGCTGGACTCGGTGATGCACACTTATGACTCCAGCACGGAGAGCCAGAGGCAGGAGGGTCCCTGGGCCTCACTGTCCAGCTGGTCTAGCCTAAACTAGTAAACTCTAGGCGGAATAGAAACTGTTTCAAAAGTTAAGGTGCAGACTGGAGAGATGGGTTAGAAGGTCAGAAGGTTTGCTGCTCTTGTAGACCAAGGTTCAGTTCCCATCACCTATATAACAGCCCACAACTGTCCTTCACTCCAGTTTCAGGGAGCCTTTGTTGCCTCTGTAGGTACCAGAAGTACTTACATACATGCAGGCATAAATGTTCATACACATAAAATATAAATTAATCAATTAATTAACATTTAAGAATAAAGCGAATAAAGAATTAACTCCTGAGATTTTCTTCCTTACTCCACGGCATAGCGGGTGTCCTTGTACATACGTCTGCACATGCAGAGAGCACAGAAACTTAATTATTCTGCTCTCGATGCAGTATTTCCTAGAAATAGATCTTAAAGAAACCATACAAAATGTAACATTATAGAATAGAAAATTTCAAAAGTTATAAAAATAGTTTGTGGGTGATCGTGGGTCTACTTAGTAGAATAGCACGTAGTTATCAAAATGTTTAAGAACAAAAAGCTGAGCATAGTGGTCCACAACCATGATCTCAGCACATGATCTCAGGGTCAGACAGAAGAAGATCGTCATGAGTTCAAGGCCAGCCTGGTCTATAAAGCAAGTTTCAGGCCAGGTAGTGTAAGGAGTAAAAACCAAACACAGGTTATCAATATGCATGGACAAAATCTAAAAGAGGCCATGCATGCAAGAAATGCAAGAAGAGAAAGGCTGATTTGTGGTGGCGCTTGGGTGCCTTTAAAATGGTTTAAGCTAACATTGTTGTTCAACAGATAATGAGTCAGGGTTTCATGAAGCCAGGGCTGACTTCAGACTCATTATGGAGCCGAGGCTGGTCTTGACTCCTTATCCTTGGGCTCCGGCTCCTGTGCACTGGGGTTGCCAGTGTGCTCCACCATGCCACAGCATGCCTGGTTCTAGGACTGGGTTGAGCACCAGCGTTATCTGGTACCAGCTGCGAGGCCTTCCATTTTCCTTTCCTTGCAGGCTGTTCCC
Organism: Tokudaia tokunoshimensis; assembly: GCA_036184795.1. Taxonomy (NCBI): domain Eukaryota; kingdom Metazoa; phylum Chordata; class Mammalia; order Rodentia; family Muridae; genus Tokudaia; species Tokudaia tokunoshimensis. The sequence goes on from BTHU01000008.1 coordinate 81,317,329, forward strand.
TTGAGGTACAATGAGAATAAGCAACTGCTTTCTATGCTGCTGCTGCAGGAGGTGAGCAGAGCATTTCACACAGTGCCTCACACTGACTGAAGACCAGCCTAGTACGTATGTAGGATTCCAGATGTTAGTCTCTGTATGCTTAAACTGTTTCTGCCTTGTTAGCACTAATTCTAGACACATGTTCAATATGAAGGCATGCAATCTTAGTTCATAGTCACCATCTGAAAGATCTAAAAAGAAATCTCGGTTCTGAGGTGAATGGTTTGAGGACTGATAAATGCACGAGTTGCAGGTTGCATCTCTTCATTTTCTTTCAACCAAGTCATAAGTCTAATTGCAAACTCAAATAATCGCATTCAAACCTCTGCTATCAGTTTTCAAATCCCAAATCGAACTGCATTCACACAATACATGTGGATCAGGGGTCATTGATGAGCCAACAGCAACAACAAACTAGAGAAACAATGTGACATGAAGAAGTGGAGACTTACCACAGCCACTGTCACTGCCTTCCAGAAGCTTCTGGGCATTGTAGTTTGCTAAAGACATCGAAGATGGAAAAATCGTAGAAGTTACTTCTCTATTTTCAGGTCTGCGGCTGAAGTGTTTTCAAATGTCTTTCTTTGGTTAGCTCAGAGGCAAAATAAAACACAATAGTGTACAAATATCTCCCTCTCATTGGCAGTGTCTCATTATACATTAAACCTATCTCAAAATGCTGCTCTAATTATACATCTGTGGGGGAAGTATTGTCTTCCACCAAGGCATGCTCTTTATTTGGTCAGACAGGAGATTTGGGGTGGGGGGAGGACTAGAAAGACAATTTTTGTTTCCCTAGTCGTGGGAGTCAAGTACGCACTGAGGAAATATTTGTCATGCTTGCCACATTTTTGTCATAGCCTTGTCTAACAGAACTAGGGGCCAGCCTAGATGAGAGAAGAATGGTTGCTGTGTATGGCAGCGGGAAGTTGCCCTGGCTGCCTGACTCTCCTCCTCCAGGACTGCCAGGACAATCTTTGTAAATCACTTCTCATGATGCTATTAGAGGATTTCAAGAAGGACACAAATAAATCTCATAAAGAAATACAGGTGAACATGAATCAACGGGTAGAAGCCCTTACAAAGGCAACTCTTATAAGGACAACATTTAATTGGAGCTGGCTTACAGGGTAAGAGGTTCAGCCCATTATCATCAAGGCGGGAGCATGGCAGCATCCAGACAGGCATGGTGCAGGAGGAGCTAAGAGCTCTACATCTTCATCTGAAGACTGCTAGCAGAATACTCCCTTCTATACAAGTAGGACAAGGGAATTAAAGCTCACACCCACAGTGACATACCTACTCTAACAAAGCCACACCTCCCAATAGTGCCACTCCCGAGCCTAGCATATACAAACCATCACATTCCACTCCCTGGCCCCATAGACTTGTTCAGACAGATGCGTCTATGGGGGCCATATGTAGCCATAGCATAATAAAAAAGTCCAACTTCCAAAGTCCTCATAGTCTATAACAGTCTGAACAATGTCAAAAGTCCAAAGTCTCTTCTGAGGTTCATCCAAGTTCCAGCTGCTCTACGTGACCCCTTCATACCCTCAAAACCAGTACCACCTAAGTGAATCTTACACATTATCAAGTCCAGCTACAGCATGAGGAACAACCTTTGCTTTCTCTGGAACACAACTTCTTTGTGCTCTCAGAAAACACTTCCCAAAAAATTTCACCTCAGTGATGCTGGTCTCTTCTTAATCACCTATAATTTCTTAGCTCCAGGTAACCAGCATCAATCATCTCAAGTGTCCCTTCTGTTCTTGACTTTAAAGCCAGAGCCACATGGCCGAAGCTGCCGAGTTCTGCTGCTTGCTGGGGTTGGAACATGCTCTCCCCCCTTATTGTATTACATTATCACCAGCTTTCTATTTTTCATCTCCCTCACTCAATGTTTGGCTGTCCTGGAACTTTCTCTGTAGATTGACCTTGAACTCAGAGATCTGAACGGCTGTCTCCTGGGATTAAAAGTGTGTACCACCAGGCCTGAACATAAGTCTTTCTCAACCTAGAACTTGTTCTGTCTCAGGCTGGCCTTGATCTCAGAGATCTACTTGGCTTTTTCTCCTGGGATTAAAGGTGTGTACCACAGTGCCTGGACCTAAATTTAGCTGGGTGGAATCTTGCCCCAAAGCCCCACTCCCTTAATCTGTTAATTCCTATAACATAAGATTTGGCTCCATTCTACTTCCTGGTGCCCCTTTAATATTCCAATCATATATTTTATACTTTTCCTTTCTAAGTTTGCTATACTTGTTCAAAACACTCTTCATGAGACTTAACCAGAGAACAAAGGCTCTGCTGGGCCTTTTTTGAGACTTCCTTTGTCATGCAATTAGTATACATCTCTTTACCTTAGGCTCAGGCAGACTCTTCAGACAAGGACAAAGAGCAGCCTCGTTCTTCATCAAAACACCACAAAAACAGTCTCTAGGCCACACACTGAAATTCTCTACTGAAACCTCTTGAGCCAGATCTGCACAGTTCAAATCACTCTCAGTCACAAAGTCTTCTATATTCTTACTAGGATAGTCCATTTAGCCCCCACTTAAAGCATTCCACCACTTTCCAAATCCAAAATCCCAAACAAAACCATAGTCAGGCCTATCACAGCAATATCCCAGTCCCTGGTACCAACTTATGTCTTAGGGTTTTACTGCTGTGAACAGACATTATGACCAAAGCAACTCTTATAAGGACAGCATTTAATTGGGGCTGGCTTGCAGGTTCAGAGGTTCAGTCCATTATCATCAAGGCAGGAGCATAATGGCAGCATTTAGGCAGGCATGGTAAATGAGGAGCTGAGAGTTCTACATCTTCATTTGAAGGTTACTAGGAGAGAAGACTGGCTACCAGGCAGGTAGAACAAGGGTATTAAAGCCCACATCCACAGTGACACACCTACTCTACCAGATCACACCTTCTCCAACAGGGCCACACCTCCTAATAGTACCACTCTCTGGGCCGAGCATATACAAATCATCATGGCACCCAAATACCAGAGCTAGACTAGCTCAGTCAGACTAGTCCAGTCCTGTACCTTGGCACTGCTTACAACTTATCTACATCCTCATTGTTTCTCAACATACAACATGTGGAAGTCTCAGGTACTTGAAGACTTAGTTCTCGGTTGATGATGCTGTTTGCTGGAGGCAGTCCATCACTGGACATGAGATTGGAGAGATCACAGTCTTACTTCCAGTTCACTGTCTGCCTTGTGTCTCGAGTTAAAAATGTGATCTCCGAGCTTTCTGCTTTGGCCCCTGCTACCATGTCTCCCCTGCCTTACTGGACTGACTCTCTCTCTGGAAGCAGAAGTCAACATAAACTGTTTCTCCCACAAGTTGTTTTTGGTCATGGTGTTTTACTTACAGTTAAAAAAAAAGAAAAAAGTAGCCGGGCAGTGGTGGCGCACGCCTTTAATCCTAGCACTTGGGAGGCAGAGGCAGGCAGATTTCTGAGTTCGAGGCCAGCCTGGTCTACAGAGCGGGTTCCAGGACAGCCAGAACTATGCAGAGAAACCCTGTCTCGAAAAACCAAAAAAAAAAAAAAAAGAAAAAAGAAAAAAGTGATGGGCACACAGCACAGCAGTTCCTCATTTGTGAAAACTCGTCCAGGCCTAATCCATAATCTCTGAACGCCCCCTACTCTTGCCTGACATCCTCCTTAGCTGAGTCAATACTCCTTTGTGCTTCTGACATTTCAAGTCTTAAAGATGAGGATGCAATCAATGGTAGAGCGCTTGTCTAATATGTCCATGTCCCCGTTTCCACCCTAATGTGCTAAAAGACAATTAGCTATGTCTTTTTCATGCTATATCTCTTCCAGTTAGAGATAGCAGCCATTGTATCATAGGAACAACAATTATGAGTACCATTGTTGTACATTGTTTTACTGTTTGCATTAATCATTTCTTCCCCCTGGCAAATATATTTACAAATCCCTGTTGACTTTGATCTTGAATATATTACTTTATACATGGAATATTCACTATGCATCATTTCTAAACAGAAGCTGTTAGCTGCATACTAAGATTTATAGAGTCCCCTAGTTCCTGTACCCTCTACCATAAGAAAAACATGAGATGGACCAAGAATATAGTTCAATAGAGGAACATTGCTTAGCATGTACAAGGTTCTAGACGTGCTCTTCAATACTAGAGGGGGAAGAGAAAGGGAATGGAGAAGGGGAAGAGGGAACCCCTGAAGTGAGCCCTGAAATAAAGTCTCACCTACAAGCAGTTCAGAAAGCACGTCTGGTGGGACTGGAGAGACAGCTCAGCTGTTAAAGACTCACTGTTCTTCCAGAAGACCTAAGTTCAGTTTCCAGCACTTTTGTCAGGCAGTTCCCAACTGCCTGTAACTCCAGCTATGGAGCATCCAAAGCCCTCTTCTGACCAGCAGCTACCTGCAATCACAAGCACTCACGCCAACTCACAGACACACACTTGTATACATATATGAAAATAAATCTTAAGGAATCCTGGTTAGGTAGTGAGACAAGGAATAAGAAAAGCCCTGGGATAATCAGGTTCCAATTGGGAAAACAGGCTCAACTGCACTAAGATAACTTCTGGAAAAGCTTCTGATGCCTAAGTAAGATCTTACGAGGCCTAACTCTTATTCAAATAGGAAGTCATCATTCTTTCAAGCTCTAAACAAAACAATAAACGATGGAAACAGGTAAAAGCAGCGACCTGAAGTCACTGCACACTGAGCATAAAGCACATATACTCTAAACAACCTAAGTCTAAGGACCAGAAGAAGGTGAGCTTCTCACAGCTCCGGGTTTTAGTCTGAAGGTCATGTGCAAGCAGGCCCATCCCATTTGACTAAAACTAATGAAACTCAGTGTTGCTACTTGGGTGAATGGAGAATGAAGTTCAGACCAGCTACAGACCCTGGAAAGTGTCAGAAGAGTCAAAGAGGAATTCAGGAAAGGAGATGCCTGAACAGTTTATAAATCTACCTATGTCACTGTCCTGTGCAGGAAGAAAGCCAACTAGCATATCTTACCTAAGGACCAAAAGAAGGAACGACATCTGCGCTGTGGCCATAGAGAGTTCACCTTGACAGTGTTAATTTCTCACCTTTTAAAAAAAAAAAAGAACAATCTTTGGAGAAACAGAACTAAGCCTCTTAACAACATAACATTCGACAGCACCCAGGAAGTGAGCACAATTGCTCAACCTGTGAGAACCCAGAAAATGTGGCAATTTTCAAGAGACAAAACCAGTAGCCAAGATCAACTCTCAAATAATCCAAAAGAAGATATTAGTAGGCATGGATCTATCTATCTATCTATCTATCTATCTATCTATCTATCTATCTATCTATCTATCTACCATGCATAAAGATCAAACCCAGGGCTTTGCACATGCTAAACAAGTGCTCTGTTATCGAGTACATACCTAGCAGACATCAATTTTCAAACTCTGCTCAGTATAATAAAAGGAGATATGATTCTATTGATGAAAACATAGAAGAATCTTAGTAAAGTATTGAAACCATAAAATCAAGAGAAAGTTTTTGTGGCTTTTTGAGACAGGCTTTCGCTTTGTAACCAGAGTATTTTGAAGTTGACTCGGTAGCCCAGGCTTGGCTCCCACACACACTTCTGCCTTGGCTGCATGCCAAACCACCTCCAGTAGGATCTGTGTGACAAGTTCCTCAGACTGAGGCGATTGACCTCAACAGGGGGAGGCCTCCTGGAACCGGTTGTGGAGCTCTTCAGCAGAAAAAAATTATTGAGCTGTAATTCTCTTGGCAACCTATCTGTCTTACGCTTCCTATTCCTTTTCTAATTTACAAGATGTTCCTGATAGCCTAGGCTAAGATATAATGGGTACTGGGCTGGAGAGATGGCTCAGCAGTTAAGAGCATTGACTGCTCTTCCAAAAGTCCTGAATTCAAATCCCAGCAATCTCATGGTGGCTCACAACCATCTGTAACAAGATATGATGTCCTCTTCTGGAGTGTTTGAAAACAACTACAGTGTACTTAAATTTAATAAATAATAAATAAATAAATAAATAAATAAATCTTAAAAAAAGATTTTGTTTAAAAAAATAAAATAAAATAAAAAAGTATAATGGGTACGAAACCATCTCTTGAGATGGACTCATTAAAGATTTATTTATTTATTATATGTGAGTACACTGTAGCTGTCTTCAGACACACCAGAAGATGGTGCTGGATTTCATTATAGGTGGTTACTGGGATTTGAACTCAGGACCTGTGGAAGAGCAATCAGTGCTCTTAACCACTGAGCCATCTCTCCAGCCTGAGATGGACTCATTAACCATGACCTCATCTCTGAGAAAACCAGCACCTCACTTTATAAATCATCTATAAGATAGTATTGATAAATATAAACTTTCCCAACAATAATATTTTATGGCTACGTGTGTGTCATCGGAAGTAGGTTTTGGTATATTGTTTAAGAAAGCCTTAAATAGAAAAGAATTAAAACAATTTAAATTTATGCATTGAAGAGGTATAGAAGAGCAGGAACTAGAAGTTAAGTAGTAACTGATCATAAAAATTTATTAATTTATTTTTGGAAATTTCCCACTAGTCTTAGGTGATTTTTATATTTTGATGTATCAAATGATCATAATAATATCTGTTCTACCTCATTGGATATGTCTTTTTAAAGTTGTAATATTTAAATGATTTTGTAGTTTGCTGTGCCAAATGATTACTACAATGTCCGTTCTGTTGTATTGCTTCACTGAACATAGCTTTTCAGTGTTGAAATACCTGTTTCTCTATGTATAAAAACCCTTGCTTGAGAGCTGCAAAATACACTCAGATTCAAACTACTTCTGTGTTTGTTTCTGTTTGTGACCACCGAATCCTAACCCAACCTGGCTTTGAGAACCCACATCCAAGGAACCCCCATACCTGGCTGGGGTGGTCTGTAACAGCAGGTGCCAAGCATGGGGCTTGAAGCAGGTAAGCTTTCTCTCTCTTTTTTTCTAAAAAATACTTTTTCAGGCAAGGATAGGTCCTCATCAGAGTGCTGCAGACTCCTCAATAGAGACACATCGAGTCAAGACAGCAAGAAGGTAAGAATCATGGGGCATTCACAGTCTAAGAACAGAGGCATGTTCCTGGCAGTGTTGAGTCATATGTTAGAAAACAGAGGTGTTAAAACCTCAAAGAAGAGTTTGACAGCATTTTATGACTGTATTGAGTGTCAGTCCATGGTTCCCAGAGGAAGGAAGCCTGTCTTTAGAAAATTGGAAAAAGGTAGGACAAGAGATGAGAAGATTATATGAAAGCCATGGCCCTAAACAGGTTCCAGTTCAGGCAATTTCATTATGGATACAAATTAGAGACCTGCTTTCAGAAAAACCAGAACTGGAATTCTTTGAAGAAGAAGTGTCTTCAGAGGATAAGGTAACTCCTCTGAGAACAAAAACTAAGTCATATAATACGTCCTCATCTATTGCTAACCTCCTCAAGGCACAACCAGGGGATAGTTGGTTTAATGATGAGGAGCAACAAGAACTAGATGATAAAGCAGAGGAATGTGATCCTGATAGAAAAAGGAATTGTTTTTATAATAAAAATCCTAGGACAGAAATAGATGATATTTTTGTTACTGCCCCTCCTACTTTTAAAACAGGATCAGCTAAGCTTGAAAGAAAAATGCCTACTAATAGGGAATTTCTAGGGGCTATAAACAAAGCTAGACAAAAAGGAGATTTAGATTTTTCTTTCCCAGTAACTGTTTTTGAAGGAGAGACACCTGAATGGAAACCTCTTCCTCTAAAAACTCTTAAAGAACTACAATACTCTGTTAAGAATATTGGACCAAGTGATCCATATACTTTAGAGATTGTGGAAATGTTGACTAGTATGTGGCTAACTCCTTATGACTGACATCAGACTACAAAGTTCACTCTTAGCCCAGGACAGTTCATAGTATGAAGAGCTAAATATGAGGACACAGCAAGGAAATTGGTTCAAAAGTTAGCTTCCAAGAAAAAACAGATAAGCCTACTATGCCAATGCTCTCGGGTAGAGAAGACTATGCCTCCCCCCAAGTACAAGTTGGTTTAAAAAGGAAAGTCTTGGAGGAAGTTTCCAAGATAGCAATAGCTGCTTGGAAAAGGCTCCCTCCTATTGATGGTAAGACAACTATATTGACAGGAATCAAACAAAAACAAGATGAACCGTATTAAGATTTTATTGCTAGATTGGAGGAGGCATTAGGCAGGATGCATCCTCCCTCTGAGGGCTTAGACATATTATTAAAACAACTTGCCAATACTCGCTGCCAGGAACTAATTAGACCAATCAGAAAAACAGGGACTGTGTAAGATTCATCAAAGCGTATATAGATGCCTCACCAGCAGTGGTCGAGGGCATGGCCTATGCTGTGGCAATGCAAGGGCAACATTTTTGTGCATATGTTCAGAACTTAAATGTAGGAAGAAAGCAAAAGGTTTCATGCTTTTCTTGCAGCCAACAAGGACATATGGGCTGTGACTGTAAAAAAGAAGAACAGACTTCAAAAAATAAAAATAAGGAAAACCAACTTCTAGGGTTATGTCCTCGGTGTAAGAAAGAAAAACATTAGAAAATAAATGTAAATCAAAATTCCATAAGGATGGAACCCCTCTAAAAGATAAGAAGTCAAAAAACGGTGTGAGAGGCGTGCCCTCTGCACTGAAATAAGAAAAGGGCAAAAAGGGGACCCAGAGGAAGATACAGGTAAACTGAATCCTCTGGCCCCCGAGTTTAACATATTAAGTTTACCCAGGGCAATACCGGGAAGTACAAGATTAGATCTTGCTATAGATAAAGATTACATATTCTATCTTTATGAAGGAGTGCAGTTAGTAGATACAAGATTTAAAGGGCCATTACCATCTGGCACCTTTGGTCTTATAATAGGCACAAGTCCAAGTTATAAGAAAAATTTTGAAGTACTTCCTGGAGTAATTGATTCAGACTTCCAGGGAGAGGTAAAAGTTATGATTAGACCATTAAAAGAAACAATACAACTACATAAAAACCAACGGGTAGCTCAGATAATACTACCCCTTTATATACACCTCCCCAATCCAATATTAAAACAAACTAGAAGGGATGAAGGGTTTGGCTCCACAGAAGTGATAGCTTGGGCTCAGAAAATTACTGGACAAAGACCCTTAAAAACTAGAACAGTAAAAAGAAAAAGTATCCAAAGATTATTGGACACAGGAGCAGATAGGTCTTACATTGCAGGAAAGGATTGGCCTTAGGATAGTTCATACCACCACTACTTTGGTGAGATTGAGACTAGCTTCTAATGTAGTTCAAAGTTCAAAAATCTTGACATGAAAAATGTAAAGGCAAAGTGGATACTTTTCAACCTTACATTGTTTCCTCTTTACCATTCTCCTTATAGGGAAGAGATATCTTGGGACAAATGAAGATAAAATTAATCACAGATGAAAAATGGGCTGAACAACATTTTTTATTGGAGCCTCTGATGAGTTATATACAGATAAAATTTCATGGATCAGTGATGAGCCTGTGTGGCTAAATCAGTGGCCCTGACTCAGGAAAAGATACAGGCTTTAAAACAGCTAGTAGAAAAACAATTACAATTAGGACGTATTAAGGAGTCCAACAGTCCATGGAATACTTCTGTGTTTATCATTAAGGAAAAATCAGGTAAATGGAGACTCTTACAAGATCTTAGGGCTGTTAATAAAACAATACATGATATGGGAGCTTTACAGCCAGGACTCCCATCCCCAGTAGTTGTTCCAGAGGATTATTATGTTATAGTTACAGATTTAAAGGATTGGTTTTTTAATATAAAATTACAACCAAAAGATACACAAAAGTTTGCCTTCAGCATTCCCTCTGTTAATTTCCAAAGGCCATTTCAAAGGTATCAATGGAAGGTTCTCCCTCTAGGTATGAAAAATAGTCTCACTCTGTGTTAGAAATTTGTTGATCAAGCCCTAAGATCCGCTAGGGCTAAGTATAAAGAGGCTTTTACTTTACATTATATAGATGATATTCTTATAACAGAAAAAACCAAAGATTTAACAAAATTAATTTTGAAAAATATGATTGAGGTATTGACCCAATATAGATTAATTATTTCCCCTGATAAAATTCAACATAATAAGCCAATAAATTATTAGTAAAACACAATTCATAATAAATATATCATATCTCAAAAGTTACAACTTTGGATTGATAAATTAAAAATCACTTAATGATTTTCAAAAATTGTTGAGAAATATTAATTAGATTAGACCTTATTTAAAAATTACCACAGGGCAGTCACATCATTTATTTGAAATTCTTAAATGAGATCCTGATCCAAAATCTAAAAGACAGCTTTCAAAAGAAGCTTTAATACAATTAAAACTGATAGAACAAAAGATGTTAGATACAAAAGTAAAACAAATAATTTATTTAAAACCATGGTCTCTTATTATACTTAAAACATCGAATACCCCTACTACATGTTTGTGACAAGAAGGTATATTAGAATAGATTTATCTTCCTCATACTCAAGTAAAAATGATATCTTCCTATCCTTTTATGTGTAGTCAATTAATTATTAAAAGGAGGTTGAGACCCATGAAATTATTTGGTAAAGAAATACAAGAAATTATCATTCCTTATAATAAGGAACAATTAGAGTATTTACTTCAAACTACAGATGATTGGGGAATAACATTAGCTCATTATATGGGACAAATTAAATATCATGTACTTCAACACCCTATATTAAAGTTTGTAGAAGAAACAGAGATAATCTTTCCTTCTAAAACAACATTGGAACCTATTTCCAATGCCCTCTTGGTATTTACAGATGGGTCATGCAATGGAACTTCAGCTGTCTATATAAAAGATAGACCTGTAATTATTAAAAGGGCAAAAGAAATTTCTGCACAGCAGAAACATATCTAAAAAGTTTAATCTTTATACAGATTCAAAATATATAGTTCGTTTATTTCCTGATATAGAGACAGCTCTTACATCTGGGAGTTCCAAAATTATATCACTCTTGCTTCAGTTACAAAATATAATTCAATCAAGAAAAAAAAGTTTTTCATAGGACATATCAGAGGACATACTGGCCTGTCAGATCCATTGGCTTTAGGAAATGCTACGACAGATTTATTAACAAAGGAACATTTAATTACTAGTATAGTTTTTTTTTAATAACAAGCATTTTATTTTTTTTTTAATTTACATTCCAAATCACTTCCCCTTTCCCGTTTCCTCCCTCCCCGAAAGTCCCATAAGCCCCCTTCCCTCCCTCTTTTCTCCATTCAACCCCCTCTCGTTACTCTGTCCTGGCGTTCCCCTACATCCAGTCTTTCCAGGACCAGGGGTCTCTCCTTCCATCTTTTTAGAAATCTATTGATATGCTGATTGTGTCTAGGGTATTCTGAGATTCTGGGTCAATATCCCCTTATCAGTGACTGCATACCATGTGTGTTCTTTTGTGATTGGGTTACCTCACTAAGGATGATATTTTCAAGTTCTGACCATTTGCCTAGGAATTTCGTGAATTCATTGTTTTTAATTGCAGAGTAGTATTCCATTGTGTAAATATACCACATCTTCTGAATCCATTCCTCCGTTGAGGGACATCTGGGTTCTTTCCAGCTTCTGGCTATTATAAATAAGACTGCTATGAATATAGTGGAGCATATGTCCTTATTGCATGCAGGTAAAGTCTCTGGGTATATGCCCAGGAGTGGTATAGCCGGATCCTCCGGGAGTGTCATGCCCAGTTTTCTGAGGAACCGCCAGACTGCTTTCCAGAGTGGTTGTACCAGCCTGCAATTCCACCAGCAGTGGAGGAGTGTTCCTCTTTCTCCACATCCTCGCCAACAACTGCTGTCTCCTGTGTTTTTGATCTTAGCCATCCTGACTGGTGTGAGATGGAATCTCAGGGTTGTTTTGATTTGCATTTCCCTAATGACTAAGGATGATGAACATCTCTTTAGGTGCTTCTCAGCCATTAGATATTCTTCAGGTGAGAACTCTTTGTGTAGCTCTGTACCCCATTTTTTAATAGGGTTACTTGCCTCTCTGGAGTTTAACTTCTTGAGTTCTTTGTATATCTTGAATATTAGCCCTCTGTCGGATGTAAGGTTGGTAAAGATCATTTCCCAGTTAGTTGGTTGCCGCTTTGTCTTTTTGACAGTGTCTTTTGCCTTGCAAAAACTTTGTAATTTAATGAGGTCCCATTTGTCTATTCTTGATCTCAGAGCATAAGCTATTGGAGTTCTGTTCAGGAAATTCTCCCCTGTGCCCATATGTTCAAGGTTCTTCCCTAGTTTCCCTTCTATTAGTTTCAGTGTGTCAATTCTTCATAGAGTTAGAAAGAGCAATTCAAAAATTCATCTGGAATAACAGAAAACCCAGAATAGCTAAAACTATTCTCAAGAGTAAAAGAACCTCTGGGGGAATCAGTATCCCGGACCTCAAGCTGTACTACAGAGCAATAGTGTTAAAAACTGCATGGTATTGGTACAGTAACAGACATGTAGATCAATGGAACAGAATTGAAGACCCAGAAATGAATCCACACTCCTATGGTCACTTGATCTTTGACAAAGGAGCTAAAACCATCCAGTGGAAAAAAGATAGCCTTTTCAACAAATGGTGCTGGCTCAGCTGGAGGTCAACATGCAGAAGAATGCAAATTGACCCATCCTTATCTCCTTGCACTAAGCTCAATTCTAAGTGGATCAAAGATCTCCACATAAAACCAGATACTAGTATAGTTAAACAAACATTAGAAAGTCACGCTTTATGTCATCAGAATACATTGGCTTTGAAAAGGATGTTCAGTTTGACGAGAGAACAAGCTAGACAAATTGTAAAAGACTGTAAACATTGTCCTGATATATATCATTCATTAAAAATGGGAGTTAACTCAAGGGACCTTAATGTGAGAAAAAAAAAAGCGGGGGCGGCGGTGGGGTCCGCATAGGAGAACACTGACAGGCGGAACCGCATAGGGGATAGGGGAACACTGGCTAGGCCCGAGCACCACACCAGGCTAGGGACAGCGGGCACCCAAATACCTGGGGAGCGAGAAGCTGCCTGGCTAGCGGGAAGGTTTTTGCCCAGAAGGCAGGGCAGAGAGAGAGTCTTGTTTCTCAATCATTGTCCAAGGCCCTGTTCTACTGGAAAAAGATTCTGTGTTCTAATGTTTTGGTTTTGCTGTTTCTGCTATAAGACTATTAAGTTGGATTTCAGGTGACAGAAGGGAGATGTTCGGCAGGTTGGCTGATGTCTGTGCATGTCTTGGCTGGGTTTGTGTCAGTATCATCTTTCTTCCTCCATCTTTCAAATCCCTTCTATTGGCTTTTGTCATAAAGATCTTTTCCAAAGCAAAGCATATACAACCTTGGGATTTTAGTTGTTTCTTTTCCAGCAAACAGGAAAGCCTTGCTTTTCCTTTTTTTTTTCCATATTGAACAGAAATACTGGGCATGATTCTAATTAGTGCAAATGAGATGGTGTGTCCTTTGCTAAGCCAATTACTTAGGAAATTTAATATTCTGATTTTCCAGTTAAATCATATTCTCATTCTGGAACACAAAGTGAAATCAATATTACTAAGCTCCAGAAACAGACCCTGGTCCCCTGTGCTACAAGCCCTCACGCTGCCTCGACCGAGCTGCTGACTTTCCCACTCAGCTGCTCTGGGAAGTTTGCTTCACCGGTAGCTAACTTACTCCTGTCTCTTCAAAGTTCCATACTCTTTCCATTCAGGTAGCCACCTCTGCAAGGAAATCCTTGCATTTGAAACGGGTTAGTCTTCCTTTTTAACGAGAACAACAAAATAACCACTTGTTTCCTGTTTTCATTGACTTATCTATTATGCATATATTATGGGTCTTAGCTAGTCGTCATATGCACATGTGTATACATAGAATGATGTGGTCATCATCAACTAAATCAACTCAAACTGTCCCCTCAAAAATATTTAACCTGCTGCCTTTAAAAGGCATCCAAAAGCCAGGTGGCGGTGGCACACGCCTTTAATCCCAGCACTCAGGAGGCAGAGGCAATTAGGTCTACAGAGTGAGTTTCGGAACAGCTGGTACTATGCAGGGAAACCCTGTCTCAGAAACAAGACAAGACACCAAAAGCTACCAAATGTACCAATTCAACACCAGTGTTGTAGGCGGACTGAGTCTGCATACCCTGACTGGCAGCCCATAATGGCCCAAGCATGCGCAAGAGCTGTATCTGCATTTTACAACCTTAAGCTTTGCCTGGCGCAAATGATGACAGAGCATATGGCCTGACCAGCCAATCAGACGGTGCCAGCAGCAACAAAGGCCCAGCCTTCATGGACCAATGGCACATGGGTGGAGGGTATAAAGGCACTCCCCAATTCTGCAATAAACAAGTCTAATTCTGCTTCTTACCTGACTCCTGGAGTCTGTCATTGATTTCAAATCTTCCTACCTCCTACCCCCAAGGTCCATCCATCTCCAGGGCCAAGGGCTAGGACAACACCAATGTGTTTGAGACATCTTATGTCTCAAAAGTCATCATGGACCCAAGTCTCATTCCAGACATAGAAAACTTATCTCTGGCAGTATTGCCAGGTGATTCCCCCTAAAGTCATTCCTCCAAGTGAATGTCTTTCCAGCAGAGCACACACTCCCCTGATAAAAGCATTACTCAATGCAAAAACAAACAGATAAAACCTTTTGATTTTTTGGGACAAAAAAGAAAATTGTGATAACCAGTTTAGAACAAAAGGAAAGGCACAGACATATATGCACAAGCAATCAAGAATGGCAAACACATTTACTAATAGGCGCAAAGCTGCCCTCTAGTGGAGAGCCTATTAGAATAGTCATGTTCTCTCTCATTTCAATGTTGAGAGGTAGTTCAATTACAGAAAATCAAAGACTGAAAGTGTACCTCAGTGGCAGAATTCCTGCTTATCATTGGGATACCCTGGTGTGGTCCTAGTGTCGGCACATCTGTACACATGGTCTCTCTCTCTCTCTCTCTCTCTCTCTCTCTCTCTCTCTCTCTCTCACTTAAGTACTTAAAAAGAGAAAAAGAAAGGAAAGACGAAAAGAAGGAAGAAGTAAAGATGTTTTGACCATTTATTTCCAAAGTGTTCGCTGTTTTGTTTTGCTTTTATAATATCCCCATGTCTTTGTTGGGCTAATAACCTCAAAATAAGTTTAGTACACATGAAAACAGTAATGTTCTTACTTAGTTTGACCTCACTTTCTACTTTGATGCAGCGTGTGTGAATTAACAAATTCACGTTCTAGACATTGGTCTTTGAGCCTGGAATTAAATTTGCTAAACAAGTCCTAAGGCCACCATTTAATTTATGTCTGAAAATCTTCCTAAAGAATCTTGGACTGGACCTCTAAGACATCTCAAAAGCTAGTCTAAGGATATGAATCAGGCCAAGAAATTATTTTCACAATGTATCTATAAATTTGGATGCTTTCTCCCCCAAAATTGGGAGTAGCCATGAAACTAAGCTGTTTCTCCTGCTGTGTCAGCTTCCTGTTTAAATGTTCAATGATATTCTAGTAAAGACTTGAAAGAAAAGAAGCTGGTTCTCACTGAACATGTGCAAAATCTGTTGCCAGGAAGAGGACGGCAATGCTCATCCCAGGACGCTTCTGTCGCTCTCTGCTTCCTGTCTGCGGACAGCCAGGCATCTGCTCCACCACACCCTTCCACCATGATGTTCTGCCTCACACAGACCCAGACCCACAATGGAACCAGCAACTGTGGCTGATACTGTGAGTGGAAATAAATATTTCCTCCTGTAAACTGCACCTTCGGTATTTTGTCAGAGGGGAGGAAACTGACTAGAACACCTGGGTAAGACTGAGGATCTCCTCTGGTTGAAGATATCTCCCACGGAATTAGCCTTCTGAGAAAGGGGAAACAATCCAATGGTTTTATATATACTGCTTTAAAAGGAAGACGAACCAGGGAATGGGGAGATGGCTCAGTGGTTAAGGGCGCACACAGCTCTTACAAAAGGACCCGGGTTTAGTTCCCAAAACCAACTTCTGGTTATTCATAATTGCCTCTAACTCCAGATGCGGGGAATCTACCACTCTTCTGGACTCCACAGGCACTCCATTCATGTTCACAAACCCACCACAGACACACAGACACATTTAAATTACAAATAAAAAGGTTTTTGAAAAAAATGTAACCATGCATAGTGGCACATGCCTTTAAAGCCAGCATTTGGGAGGCAGATGCAGATGGATCTTTTTGAGTTCTAGGCTAGGCCAGAATGCATAAGGAGACCCTGCCTTTAAAAAAGGGGAGGGGGCTGCTGAGAAAATGCAATGGTTAAGAGCACGAATGCTCTTCCAGGGGTCCTGAGTTCAAATCCCAGCAACTACATGGTGGCTCACAACCATCTGTAATGAGATCTGATGCCCCCTTCTGGTGTGTCTGAAGACAGCTATAGTGTACTTACATATAATAGATTAATTAATTAATTTTTGGGCCAGAGCAAGCAGGACGGGAGTGAGAGCTGGAGAGATGACTCAATGGTTAAGAGCACTGACTGCTCTTCTGGAGGTCCTCAGATCAAATCCCAGCAACCACATGGTGTCTGTAATGAGATCTGACGCCCTCTTCTGGTATGTCTGAAGACAGCTACACTGTACTTACATATAACAAATAATTAAATCTTTAAAAACAGCACAAAAGAATCAAATTAAGTAGTGATATTCATCATATTCATCTAAATTGAAAAATAATATATACAAGAAAAAGTTAGTGATCGTACTAATTGTGTTATTTATTTTTACTAAACTATTTCATTGTCTTTACAAACAAATGCAACATACCTGCCTCCCCCAATATGTCCTTGGTATTATTCATACTAAACAAGCTTTGAAGCACTCCCACAGGCCCGGGAGTGCTGGGCGTCAGGCAGCACTTATGGGACAAGTGGGTCAAGGCACCATTTTGACTCTGATCCATTCATATCTCGCAATTGCACTAGCTCAGTGGAAGCTGCAATACACCAAACCATTTTTCTGCTCCGATCTCAAGTAAGAAAGGACCACAAACAAATTTATAAAACATTTGATGTGACTATAGAATATTTGTGAACTCATTAGTTAAAGGTGAAAGGGGGCTGTTTCTTGACAGTGGCAACTGCTGAATTTATACCTTGTTGGTTTAATCGCCACTGACCTGGCAAAGCCACGGAGCCCTTTAACACTCAGATTAGCTTACACTCTCCCACTGTGAACCCCGTTCTCTCTCTCACAGCATCAGTCTCCACACCTGGGTTTCTTAGCTTCAGGTGCAGTTTCTCTGCCAGCACTTCTTCAGGCATGACCCCTGACAGTTTGCACTCCAGGAAGTGCTCTGCAAGCCTTCTATCACTGGTGGTTCAGCACTTCTGTGCTCGGGGTGTGGGTGTGAGGAGGCCTGCAGAAAGTGCAAGTCCCCAAATCTAATTCTTTCTGAAAACATTAATTAGTATGACTGAAAGAACAAATCTTGGGACTTTATCTGGGAATCTTCAAGTCTAGTATATAGCATCAAAGAGGCCTTAGTAATTCGTCTTTCTGTGTGGCACATGTGTGCATATGAACATTCATGCATATGACTGGGTGCATGAGTGCCGGAATGTGCAGTGGAGTTCAGAGGACAGGCGAGCAGGCTAGTGAGCTTCCAGGGCTACTGTTGTCTCTATCTCCCAGCTCATCATATGAGCACGGAAATTGCAGAGTCAAGCCTTTGTACTTGACTTTGCATGGTCCTGGGAACCTGAACTTTGGTCCTAATTCTTGCTCAGAAAGCACTTTATCCACTATGCCAATTCCTTAGCCTGATAATTTTGTTTGTCTTTTATTTAGCAAAAATCAATAGATTCAGAAAAGGTTTGGGCCTTTGATTAAGACTGAATAACAGCAGAAAAGGGAGCACAAGAAGCTGCAAGTTGATGCTTGGCTAGCTATTTAATCAATGACAATGAAGTATCTTAAAATAGATACAAAATAACATGACCGTACCAGACCTTCCCCCTTAGTAAATGAAGAATGTGGTTTTCTATTTTTAAAAGGACATATAAAATCAATATAAATTACAGAAAAATAGAAAAAGAATCTGTAAAAACTGAGAAGCTGGGTATAATGGCACTTGTCCAGTCCCAGCACTTGGAAGGAAGATTAGTTCAAGGTCACGCTCTGTTACACAGGGAGTCCGGGCCAGCCTAGGCCATAAGAGCATAGCTGGGAGGTCTGACTGTTCAGAGTGTGTCTGTCCCCAGCCCCTTCCTCTCCCTCTTATCCTGTTCTCCGCCTCCACGAGGGGCAGCTTTGCTGGCCACATCCAGCCTGCAAGCTTGGCTCTATACTCAACACTACAAGAACATACACACTCAAACTAAAGTGCAGAAGATGATTCTGGAAAAACAGAGAGCTAGAGATAAAGTGGGGAAGTCTGCTCTCCAGGCAGATTTCACAGAATATAAAGATAAAGGGATTTAATTATTTTTCAGTGCTGGGGGTTGTGCTCAGGGCTTTGCACATATTACACAAGCTAGGCAAGCACAGTCTATCCTCTTCTGAGTTTTGTTGTTATAGATAGTATCTTGCTCAGACTAATCTTGAACTCATGATGTAGCTCAGATCTGTCTCACTTTGATTCACTTGTTTCATCCTCCTAAGCTGGGGTTATTAACCACATGCCTGGATGTAACACTTCTTATTTAGGTAAAGGCCCCACTCAGAAAGGCGGTGGGGGTGGGGGCTGGGGGTGGGTAAATCCATCAAAACTGAGCAAAGTCTGACAAAATATTAAGCTGTTGTGTGCATCCTTTCCAGATTGATGTGCCAGAACCAAATTCACTTCCAAAGTTTCACATCCTAGAATAAATTCTCCAGAATTGATTGATACTCCTGCTCTTCATAAGTTTGTAATGAAATTCTTCTTCTTCTTCTCCTTCTTTTCTTCTTCTTCTTCTTCTTCTTCTTCTTCTTCTTCTTCTTCTTCTTCTTCTTCTTCTTCTTCTTCTCCTTCTTCTTCTTTTTTTAAAAGATGTATTTATTTATTTTATGTGAGTACACTGTTGCTGTCTTCAGATACACCAGAAAAGAGCATCTGAGCCACCATGTGATTTCTGGGAATTGAACTCAGGACCTCTGGAAGAACTGCTGAGCCATCTCTCCAGCCCCCCTGTAGTGAAATTCTTAAGTCCTACATGGTATGTAGCATTACATAAATACAGACAGTAATCTGACACTAATGCTGTAGGTTCAGTTGTTTGTTTGTTTTACCAAAATATAGGGATTTACAAAGCTTTAAAGCAATACAATTCATCCAATATTTTTTGACATCGCCTCATTATATGTCCCTGGCTAGCTCAGAACTGATGATGTAGACCAGGCTATCTTTGTACTCATAGAGACCTATCTACCCGAGTTTCCCAAGTGCTGGGATTAAACCATATGCCACTATTCCCAATCTACACTTCATATAATTTTATTTTTTTCATTATTTTAGTGTGTGGGGTCTGGACAGGGGTATACATGCTACAGTGAGTATGTGAACTCAGAAAGACACTTCTGGAAATTGGTTTTCTCTTTCCACAGTGGCCTCCAAGGACTGAACTCTGGTTGTCAGATTTGCTGCAGCAAGTATGGGTTTTTTTGATTTTGCTTTTGTTTGGTTTGGGTTATGTTTTTTGTTGTTGTTGTTGTTTGTTTTGGGTGAATTGGAACTTTACTGATGGTATTCAAGAAAGTAGGGAGGGCTCCCGATGCCCCTCCTGTTATTATGAGGGTCTGGGATGGAAACTGTGAGGGAGATGCTCAGTGTGGGGGCCAAGTTGGGACAGGGACTCCCCAGCAACTGAGGGCCTCTCTCTTGTTCTCTTGCTGGGGTGGGTGGTCTGGGGCTTCTTACTCCTTGGAGGCCATGTAGGCCATGAGGTGCACACCCCTGTTGCTGTAGCCATATTCATTGTCATACCAGGAAATGAGCTTTACAAAGTTGTCACTAAGAGTAATGCCAGCCCCAGCCTCAAAGGTGGAAGACTGGGAGTCGCAGGAGACAACCTGGTCCTCAGTGTAGCCCAGGATGCCCTTCAGTGGGCCCTCAGATGCCTGCTTCACCACCTTCTTGATGTCATCATACTTGGCGGGTTTCTCCAGGCGGCAGGTCAGATCCACAATGGGTACATTAGGGGTAGGAACATGGAAGGTCATGCCAGTGAGCTTCCCGTTCAGCTCTGGGATGACCTTGCCCACAGCCTTGGCAGCACCAGTGGATGCAGGGATGATGTTCTGGGCAGTCCCACGGCCATCACACCACAGCTTTCCAGCGGTGCCATCCACAGTCTTCTGAGTGGCAGTGATGGCCTGGACCATGGTCATGAGCCCTTCCACAATGCCAAAGTTGTCATGGATGACCTTGGCCAGAGGAGCTAAGCCGTTGGTGGTGCAGGATGCATTGCTGACAGTCTTGAGTGAGTTGTCATATTTCTCATGGTTCACACCCATCACAAACATGGAGGCATCGGCAGAAAGGGCAGAGATGATGACACTTTTGGCCCCACCCTTCAAGTGGGCCCTGGCCTTCTCCATGATGGTGAAGACTCCACGACATACTCAGCATCAGCATCACCCCATTTGATGTTAGCAGGATCTCACTCCTGGAAGATGGTTATGGGCTTCCCATTGATTACAAGCTTCCCATTCTCAGCCTTGACTGTGCCGTTGAATTGGCCATGGGTAGTCATAGTAGAACATGTAGACCATGTAGTTGACGTCAATGAAGGGGTCGTAGATGGCAACAATCTCCACTTTGCCACATGCAGAGCAGAAGGCAGCCCTGGTAACCAGATGCCCAATACGGCCAAATCCGTTCACACCACCTTCACCATTTTGTCACAAGACGAGGCTGGCACTGCACAAGAAGATGCGGCTGTCTCTGAAACAGGGAGGAGCAGAGAGCCTATACTTTTTAATTTAATTAATTTTTACTAAATATGCTACAATCAGTTCATCATTACTACTTCACAAGAGAATGCATTGATTTTAATTTCCAATACAGTAAATGTTGCTCAATAAGCCACGTTGTAAACAAGAACTCTTCAGTTACCTGTCAGTGTTTTAGGATGTAGCTGGGTGTGGTGGTGTATGCCTGTGACCCCCATACTCAGGAGGAGGAGGCAAAAAGATCAAAGTTCAGTGCTGTCCTTGCTATGTAGGAAGTTTAGGCCAGTGGGGATAATGTGAAATCCTGCTTTAAAGAAAAAAAAATGCCCATATTGGTGGCACATACAATCACTTTCTAGGCAAAGGGAGACAAGTGCAGACTGAGGTAGCATAGTGAATCCCTGCTTCAAAAAATATTTTTTTTAGGAAATAAAAGGGATGCTAAGACCAAAGGACTTGAGAATATCTACAGTACAATAAACTAGTCTCTAGCCTCAGCAAATAAATAAATAAATACACAATAATTCCACTTTTCTACCACCTATATCCACAGTATAGTCACAACCCACATTATTACTTTTAATTACTTTTAATCAAAGTAGTTAATGTCTGCTTTACATAGAAGGAAGAAAAGATAAAGCTGCTTAATGAAGAGCAGACTAGAAAAGCCCACCGATGCACAGTGCATCATCTCTTTCAGCTACACACATCCCTCTTACATCCTGGAGTGGCGAAAGTATAAATTCGATGGAAAATGATCAAGATTGCAGCCCTTCTATAGCACACGTCAAACATAAGAAAAGCATGAAAATATATTACAATATTCAGTTATCAAAATCTCGGAATTGATTCCTCATATGCTAAGTATTAACTAAAGATCTCCGTGTTCTGGTTAATATTATCAACTTCATAGGATTTTGAATCACCATGAAAATAAGCCAGTGGGCAGCTCTGTGAGGATTATCTAGAGATTAACTGACAAGATAATAAAATACTGATCAGATATATACACACAAAACAAGAACAAAAGTAAGAACAAAACCAGAAAATATGTATGGAGGGATGGGGAAAGATCTCTAAGACTATTAGGTTGGAGGGGGAGTAAGAAGCAGAGATGGCCACATACAGATAAGGATCAGTATGCCAGTATAGAAGACTCATGTGTTGCTGTCCACAGGAACAGTCTATGTTTTTATTTTTACATTTTGGAATTCAGTTACATTGCTTCTTCAATTTTTTTTTCCTTTGTATGTTTGTTTGAGACAGGGTCTCCTATAGCCCAGTTGGTCACAAATGCACTATATAGCTGGGATCACAGACATGTACTAATATGTCAATATGGGTATCCTGCCCAGGCACTTGGGACCGAGCAACCATGGAGAGAGTTTTCTGAGACCAGGAACAAAGTGAATCCTTCCTCCTTTGATAGTTCTGGTGGGTATTTCGTCACAGTAACACAGAGCTCACTGACTCATCTTCCAGGCTGGTTGCAAATGCAGTTAACCTGAACGTATCAGAGAAAAGAGAAATATTCCTTCTGATTAATCTCACAAAGAGCACAGTCATGTTCTCAAAAGCCTTTAAGCAGAAAACAAACTCCTTAAAGCTCACAGTGAACTCTACAAGATTTCCTGAATTAGCTAAGGTATTCATTCATGTAGCGCAACCCTGACACCTAGTGGTGAAAGTTGAACTTACACACTCATGGAACCGGCTTTCTAGGGGGAACCTGACAGTCCCTGTGATCTTATCGTTGAAGTTCATTGCTAAGGCCGTTTTTTTTCATGTGTGTGTGTGTGTGTGTGTGTGTGTGTGTGTGTGTACAAATTATATATATATACCTATATATAAACCTATCAGGTGATAGATAGATAGATAGATAGATAGTATATTAATCTAGGTGGTGGAGTTTGTCTTTAATTCCAGCCTTCAATATGCAGAGGATATTCTCAAGCTCAAGAACAGCCTGGATTACAAAGCAAGTTCCAGGCTAGCCAGGGCTACATGGTGAAACCCTGTCTCAAAATTAATAAATGATCAAAAAAATAAAAATAAACCACGCTAGCAATGTTCTATGCACAGAGCTGTTTTAATAATTAACCAAAAGAAATATTAATTCCTGATATATGTGTCTAATAAATAGTGGCCCTTGATAGTCCTTATTGCTGAGACACCATGCACTTCAGTGGCCCCTGAGCTGGAATTGACCTGAAAGTCCCCAACCTGAGGACTAATTTTCAAGGTACCAGAAGGTGTCAGGTAAGCTTCCAAAGGGGAAGAAACCTACCAGTGGATTTGTCATCCATAAGCCACGATGACAGCCAGCATGGCAGGATAACCCTAAGGGTGCAATGGTGCCGTGAATACGTGGGTGGTAACCAGCAGCTCTCAAACTGTTCTTAAGTCTTGCTCAACAGGAAGGAACTCAGACCAAAAGAAAACAAAAGGTGAAGGCAGAACTCCTATAAAGGAGAAGAGCGCCCCAAAACGGAGTGCTACCAAGCTCAGCCCAGATGCTTTTTATAGGACTTGTGGCAGGAAAATTAGATAAGGAACTGGGGCAGGGGCAGGGGTTGGGCATAGAGAAAGTTCAGTAAAGTAAATACAGCAGGTTTACCCTAAACGTTCTCTGCCACCTCATGCTCAGAGCACACGTAAAACAACTCTGAGCTAAGACTTCACCTATCAGTTGGTAAAATAGAAAACTGATAAACTGGACACATCGATTCTTGGGTGCAGTTTTGTACAACCCCTGTGGAAACCAACTCAGTGACTTAGTGTGAATGTTCAGACAATTTGACTGGTGGAATTTATCTTTCAGTAAGATTCACTGATTTTCAGAATAACAGCTATCCAAGATTAATCCAAATAGTATACCAAGTAATATATTAATATGATATTAATGTAATATTTGTTTACATTTTGAGACAGGATTTAATGTGCCTCAGGCTAGCCTCAAACTCTATATAGTGGAGGATGACCTTGAACTTGTAACCCTTCTGTTTCTTGCTTCTTTAGGCTGGAATTACATGTGAATGACACCACACCTGTCTTCCTATCAGGTTTTTTTTTTTAATAACTCAAATGCCTCCCAGTAAAAGTGCCTAATAAACTATGGGGTTTTCATATCAAGTCTAGTGAGGCAGCTGGAAAAGTGTAAGCTCCACCCCATGGATAACAGAACATCTCACATATAGTGGCTAAATGAATAAATTTCTGAGCGGAAGGAAGAACAAAAGAGACAGGGAGGTAGGGGACTGGTTCTGTGTATTCCTTAAGATAAACACTAAATGGAAAGGTTATAGGATCCTAATCCAGTATGCTGTCTAAAGATTAGCACAGCACAATTCTTTGTTCTTCACTTGACCTCTGGAAAGTCATATAAAAACTTGATAGCAGCAATTGCCTGAAGCAGGGAACTTTGGAACCCAGGCATTGGAATGTAGCTCTAACATAATAAGCAACATTCATATTAAGAATGTCATTGTGGGGGCTGGAGAGATGGCTCAGCAGTTAAGAGCACTGGCTGCTTGCTCTTCCAGAGGTCCTGAGTTCAATTCCCAACAACCACATGGTGGCTCACAACCATCTGTAATGGGATCTGGCGCCCTCTTCTGGTGTGTCTGAAGATAGCAACAGTGTATTCATATACATAAAATAAATAAATCTTAAAAAAAAAAAGACTGTCATCATGACATTTCTGACTGTGAGGTAAGGAAGGTCCTGAGTCATTTTGGGTGGAAAGCATGACTTGGTAAACCATATCTGTAACCTTAGCATATAAAAAATAAGAGGATTTGGAATTCAAGAGACTGTCTTAACAAAACGGAAGACAGGGAAGGAGGAAGCCATTTTGGCAGAAGAGGGGGTGTCTTAGCTTTGTTTCTATTACTATGAAAAAAAAGGCACTGACTGATGTGTAGCCAGTGTAGACTTTTGGTCACTTTGTGGGTTCTTTTTCACCCCACCCTTTCAGTCCTCTTTCACTAGATAAGAGAGAAGGAAGGATAGAAAGGAAAGGGGACATTGTTATCTTTAGACTACTTCCTGATGATTAGGGGCATCAAATTCCTCGAGGCAAGTTGGATCTTTGCTGTCAAAATATCTAATCCTTTTTTGCATAGAACTATTTAACAAACAGCAACCGATCAACAACACGCAGAGCCTCTCAAGGACCTGATATTTATCTACCCTCTGAAAAGCCCCAGAAGTCCAAATATCACACACTCGAAAAAACTATCCACAGCTGGCAAAACCACACCCTGCTAGAGCACGAGGCAAATCATAGTCAGCTGCTGTGGACGATCTACAGCAGTCCCAGATCCCACACCTGGATGTTTTGTTTAAAACAAAAATATATCCCCATAATATTTCTATATTTCTAAAGAAACCAAAATTCTCACTACACCAAAGAAACATAGGAAGAAAGGATTTATTTGACTCATGTATCCTGTGTCACGGTCCATTGAGGGAAGCTGAAGCTGTAACCCAGAGTTCCTGGAAATGAGACCTGAGTCCATGGAGGGACTCATCGTGGCTGGCTCCGCCTACTTTCTTATATCTTCCCACAGGTGGCACTGCCCCAGTGGCCTTTCCATGTCAACCATTAATCAAGACTTGCCTACAGGCTACTCTGATGGGGACTTTTTCTCAATTGTGGTTCTTCTTTCTGGAGGAATTTAGCTTTTGTTAAATTTAAACACACACACACATCAAACAAAAAGCAACAACAACAAAAAAAAACAAAAACAGGCCAGAAACTAAAGATATAAAAATCAAGAATCAAGATGACTAATGATTGTTCAGCTTAAATTATTAGTTAATTTATATGTCAGACTTGAATTCCACCAAACCTGCAAACTAGTGTGGAGGTAAAAAAAAATATTTTCAGACATTTAAGGGCTCTGTATATAATGTAGTACTGTATAATAATTTCCCCTAACATCTAGCATTTTATTTTTATTTTTTGCAATTTTGTTTTGTTTTAGTTATAGGATCTTTTAAAATTGTATTGCTTTGTAATGCATACATATATGTGTAATGGTTATCCCTGGTTGTCAACTTAACTATATCTGGAATGAAATACAATCCAGAATCAGAGGGCTCACCTGTGATCTAGATCTTGAGGCTGGAAGACAAGTTTCTGACCTGGATCTTGGCATGGAGATCTTGAGGCATAGTGGCCATGAAAAGCTTAGGCCCAGGCAAGGTATTACACATCTTTAATCCCAGGAGAGTGAGGCAGGGAGATCTCTGAGTTCAAGGTCAGCCTGGGACAAAGCAAGTTCCGGACCAGGTATGGTGGTACACACCTTTAATGTGGGCCACACCTTCCATTGGAGGCCTACATAAAGATGTTGGAAGAAGGAAGATTCACTCTTCATCGCCTGCTTGCATTTACTTGCCAGCACATCTGTTGGAATCTACTTCTTCCAAAGACCAGCTGAAGCAAGTCTCATGGAGCTGAGCAACTAATAGATTCTTAGACGTCCCATCCACAGCTGCCCATTTGCCTATTAGATTTGTTGGACTACAGACTGTAAGTCATCACAATAAATTTCCTCAATATTGAGATATTCCTTAAGTTCTGTGACTCTAGAGAGGCCTGACTAATACAGTGCTTATATCAAATGCACCACTCATTTCTTCCCCCTCCAATTTCTCCCCATCATATAGCAGTAGCCTCTTACACTGTAACCCTAGCTAGCTCTGGAATTCATCACCCTCATTCCATGATTCTCTGGTTGCAGATACAGTTCAATTCCTAGAATGCTTATCTAATATATACAAGGCCCTGCTATGTTATTGCTTGCCTATAATTCCAGCACTCCAGAAGTAGAAGGAGGAGTAAGGAGTATCAGGAGTTCAAAGACCATTCTCTACTATACAGTAAAGGGAGGGTATTTAAAAAGGGGGGGGGATCCTAACCATCCTATCTCATAGTTTCAAGTCAGTAGGAAGTATCAATTTAAGATTTAATGAAAGTATAAGTAGAATATTTACACATATAATAACATATGTCAGCTAAAGACCTAGAAGATTTGAACATGTCTTAAGAAAGGGAATCTTGGGTAGGAAAAGTGGCAAAAGAACAGAGTGTCTTGCTTGTATGTGCATCTGTGTACCACACAAGGGCAGTGACCGAGAAAGGCAGAGCAGGCATCAGATTCCCCGGCACAAGAGTTACAGGTGGTTCTTAGTCTCCACATGGGTGCTGGAAACTGAGCCTGGGTCCTCTGCAAGATCAGGAAGTGTCCTTAACTTCTTTTTTTTTTTAAGATTTATTTTATTTATTTCATGTATATATGAGTACACTGTAGCTGTCTTCAGACACACCAGAAGAGGGCATCAGAAACCATTACAGATGGTTTTGAGTCACCCTGTGGTTGCTGGGAATTGAACTCAGAACCTCTGGAAGAGCAGTCAGTGCTCTTAACCACTGACCCATCTCTCCAGCCCCTGTGTTCTTAACTTCTAAGACATACTTCCAGTCACTATGATTTAGATTTTCAAAATAATTTTATTTTATTCATTAAATACAATTTTAGATTCAATTCGATTTTACATTCAACATCAGTTAAGTAGAACTTAATTTTTCTGATAATAATTTTGTTCCATTGTAGACATTATAGACTTTCTCCCTTCCTTACTTCCTTCCTTCCTTCTTTCCTTCCTTCCTTCTTTCCTTCCTTCCTTCCTTCCTTCCTTCCTTCCTTCCTTCCTTCCATCCTTCCTTCCTTTCTTGCTTTATATTTTTCTATCTTTATTTCTTTCTTTCAACAGAGGCTCACATAGCCCAGGCTGGCTTCAAACTTACTATATAGTCTAAAAAGGTATTTAATTAAATGTAATGAAATATGGTATCAAATGGAAAATTAACATTTTTCCTTTCTAAGAAAATAGGGTCTCACTATGTAGTCCTGGTTAGCCTAGTACTCGCTATGTAGACCAGGCTGGCATAATACTAAGATCTGCCTGTCTTTTGTCTCTCGTGTGCTAAGATTAAAGGTCAGTGCCATTATGCTGGAGCTGGGAAATTGTCTTAAGTTAAATTGTAATGTTTGAAGTAAGTTGCAAATGTGCTAAATCCCAAATGTAACATGATCAAAGGTTTCTGGTTTGGAGTTCAAGAGGGACAATGAAGGTTATTCCTTAGAGTAAGAGATTTTTTTCTAAGAGTTATTAATGCAGTCATGGTTTAAACAAAATGGAGGAGCTTCACAAAACTCCATAGCCCTGGCCCATATTCTCTACTTTTGAGTCT
This sequence comes from Tokudaia tokunoshimensis, assembly GCA_036184795.1. Lineage (NCBI taxonomy): Eukaryota > Metazoa > Chordata > Mammalia > Rodentia > Muridae > Tokudaia > Tokudaia tokunoshimensis. Next base: position 81,345,600 of record BTHU01000008.1, read on the forward strand.
ATTTGGTGAAGAAGGAGACATGGTTATTGCTCTCACAGCATTTTCCTACTGGACAAGGGTGACTTCATCAATAGAGTCTTCAGACAGTCTCTGGGAGAAGTTTTGGAGGAGAAGAATACTGCTAATATGTCTTTTGGCAGAGTCCTGGATAAAAAAAAAGTTTAGTCTCTGGGATACAAAACTGAATAGGAAGTTAAAAAGACAAGCCTTTAAAGTTGAGCCATTTAAGTTAGGGTCCAAGTCCGTGTGCAGGTTCAGTAGAGGAAGTCAGCCAACAGCTACATAGCAGGCAAGCAGCCATTCAGCAGAAAACAGGGAGACCTCAGGGAAGGCCTAGAGGGTCAGGAAAAGCATGTAAAATTCACAGGAGAAGGGTCATTCCTTAATGGCCTCCGAGCCTAATGAGTTGGTAACCTAAAATTATTTAGCAAATGGATGGCAAATCACGCTAGCTGTTTTTGCCTGAAATTTGGCACAGAGAAGTTTAGGGTACCCATTTTTGCTGACTTTCAGGCATTGGAGGGTGATCAATTGGGCCAAAGTAAATGGAGTTAGAATGATAGAGGATCAACAACCAACTGTAAATGAAATCAGATAAAATGAAGACGGCAGTTGAGTACGCAGTGTCCTGAGATTAAAAGCATGACTACTGAGGCTATATGGCAATAACAGGCGCAGTCCATTTTTACTATGAAGGTCCAAAGATCCAATTTCAAACATGTTGAAATGCGTTTGGCATAGTCCCAGTCTCACGTTGACCTTCTAAAGCAAAGGAGAATTATCAGGAATATACAAATAGTATTTTGTTTATGTTAGGAAAAGTATGGGAGCCTAACCTGATTGCAGATGGTGAGACTGTAATTACCCCACTTGACCTGCCAATACTCAGGGCTTACCTAATGGAGAGGCATTCATGGCCTAGGTCAATTGTACTTTTCAAATCTAGTTTAGTTTTGTTTTTGTTTGTTTTATATCATCATCAACGTTTTAATCTTTGGTTGTACTTTCCTTCTGAGTGTTAAAGACCACGTAGCCAAATGGAAGTGCTTCATGAAGTAGCAACCATCATACACACCATCTTTAAAAGTAATTATTTTGAAGGGTAGAGAGACAGCTGAGAGGTTAAGAGGACATGAGTTCAATTCCAAGCACCCAAATCAGGTGGCTCACAATTACATGTAACAACAACTCCTAGGGACCTAACAGCCTTTTCTGTCCTTTGGGGACAACTACACCCATGTTTGTTCACACACACAAACACACACACACACACACACGTAAAATTTTTGTATTAAATCTTTAAAAATATTTAACAATATGAACACAGTTGGCCTAGAGGATTCACTCTTATTATTAAAATATAAGCCAAGTTTTAAACTCTTTTCTAAGAGAATGCTCACTGAGGAAAATAACGTTTAATAGTTCTTCCCTTTGGTATTTATCTGTGTGGTGTTGCATTCAGCATGTCCATTTCTTTTCAGCTGCTTGGCTGCCAAAGCTGAGAGCAGGGTCTGCCCAGCATTTCTGTAAGAATGATGACCAATGTATAATACATCTGCTTCAGGGAGCTTTGAATATCACATCTCCTTTTCCTTCATATTGTGGTTGACGCCCATTCACCTGTTTGTGAACAGAAAATCCTCGTTTTTTGTTTTTTTTTTTTCTCAACTTTTCCAGGCCTGACAACAAAATGCACAGACTGGGGACTGCCCAGCACTTCCAGAAATATGCTTCCGGGGAGTCAGCTGTCAGAGTTGAGGACAGAACGACTCTTTGTCTTTGTAGTCTTTTTACTCAGCCTGGTGCAGTGACAGGTGTGAACACCATTCTTCTTCCCTTTTTTATATATAATACGTCAAAGTTGGTTCCTGACACTTTGAAATGGTCACACTCTTTGCTCACCCTCTTGAATGGAGGATGTGAGGGGGTCTGGCTGCCATATCTGTCACCTCATTGATCACCAGGGTTTATTTAGATGTTCTAACTCCATTAGCAGTGACCCGTTCCTCCCTCACATGTCTTGGCCAAAGAGGATGACATGCCTACAGAGGGGAAGGTCTTCAGTCAGTGGTACTCATGTAGCTGTTTCTCTGCTAGAACCTCCAAACGAGCTCTCATTTCCTTGGATGTAACATAATCTTCCATATATTTTGTGTGATAGTTTGAATAAGAAATGTCCCCTTGTAGGCTCATACATTGGAAAACTTGGTGCCCTGTAGCTTGTGGCACTGCTTGTGAAAGGTTGAGAAACCTTTAAGAGACAGAGGCTTGCTGAAGAAAGTATATCATGGGGGGAGGAGTACACTCCGAGAGTTCATAACCTCACCCCATGTCTACTACATGCTTTGCTCTGTGTTTAGTGTTGAAGAAAGAATCTCTTGGCTTCCTGGTCCACAGTATGCTGCTCTGCCTCTCTTACCACCATAATCTCTCTTTGTGGAACCGTAGGCCAAAAATTCACTCTTTCACAAGTTGTTCTTGGTTGCGGTATGTTATCACCATAAAAAAAAATTAGCAAATACATTTGGACATTGTTTTAATTACTGTTCTATTGCTGATCAAAACAACACTTACAAGAAAGCATTTAACTGGAGAGCAGCTTACAATTTCAGAGTATTAGTCTATGGCCATCGTAGCAGGGAGCTTGGTGAGGTGGCAGGTAACCAGGCACAGCGCTTGAGCAGTAGCTGAGAGCGCATTTCTTCCTTTCCTTCCTTCCTTCCTTCCTTCCTTCCTTCCCCTCTCTCTCTCTCTCTCTCTCTCTCTCTCTCTCTCTCTCTCTCTCTCTCTCTCTCTCTCTCTCTCTCTCCCTTTCTTCCTTTATATTTATTTATTTTGCGTATGAATACACTGTTGCTGTCTTAAGGCACACCAGAAGAGGGCATCGATCCCATTACAGATGGTTGTGAGTCATTATGTGGTTGCTGGGAATTGAACTCAGGAACTCTGAAAGAACAGTCAGTGCTCTTATCAGATCAGATCAGAACAGATCAGAGCTCATTTCTAATCTGCAAGTTGGAGAGTGTTGTGATTATAAAAAGATAAAGAGCTATTACGATATGTTCTATGGGGGTGTGGTAAGGTGTGGGGGAAGGGGAAGTGCCAGCGGGCTCATGCCAAGGCATCCCTTCCCCCTGAGGGACCAGTCACACAACGGTATAGCAAAGAATAGAGTTTATTTAGGGCATGAGGAGGAGAGTTAAGAGAGTAATAGAGGCCGGGTAGTGGTGGCGCACTCCTTTAATCCCAGCACTTGGGAGGCAGAGGCAGGAGGATTTCTGAGTTCCAGGACAGCCAGGGCTACAAAGTGTCTTGAAAGAACCAAAAAAAAGACAGTAGTAGAGGCAGAGAAAGGCAGAGAGAGAGTAGAGAGAAGTAGAGGCCATGACCACGTGGAGAGGGGGCGGGGAAGGGGAGGGAATCAGGAGAGAGGAGGAGCAAGAGGGCAAGAGGCAAGAGAGAGAGGCAAGAGACCAGAGAGGGAGAATGGGGTAAACAGTTCCTTTTATAGTGGGCAAGACCTACCGGGCTGTTGTCAGATAACTGTGGGGGTGAAGCTTAGAATCCTGAGAGAGAGGGAGAGGGAGAGGGAGAGGGAGAGAGAGGAAGAAGAAGAAGAAGAAGAAGAAGAAGAAGAAGAAGAAGAAGAAGAAGAAGAAGAAGAAGAAAAGAGAAGAGAAGAGAAGAGAAGAGAAGAGAAGAGAAGAGAAGAGAAGAGAAGAAGAGAAGAGAAGAGAGAAGAGAGAAGGGGAGAGAGGTGTGTAGAGGTGGAGGCAGAGGGGGAAGAGAAGAGGCAGAAAGAAAGTTGGAGAGACAGATTGCCTGCCTGCCTGCCTGCCTGCCTGCCTGCCTGCCTGCCTGCCTGCCTGCCTGCCTGCCTGCCTGGTATGGGCTTTTGAAACTTCAGAGCCTGTCCCCAGTGACACATCTCCTCCAACAAGGTCACACCTACTCCAAGAAGACCATACTACCTAATCCTTCTGATACCAGTTCACCAACTGGGATCCAAGCATCCAAACATATGAACCAACGGGGCCCATTTTCATTCAAACCACCACCATGGTCGTTTAGATTTTTTTTTTCAAATAAAGTCTATATCAAGAGAGACAGAGTAGCTGGGGGAAAAGAAAGAGAAAAATACACAAAAGAAGGAGAGTAGGAAGAGAGTAGGAGGGAGCATATTTCGGAGACTCCAAATGCTTGAGTGTAAGTCAATGCTTTCCCAGCCATAGTTAACCAGGACTCCGACAGCCTGTTTTACTCAAGCCTCAGTAAGTCAGAACTCGAGCAAAAACCACTAACCATGTATAATATCTAAATGCTGCACTGGAACAGTAGAAAACAGTCACGTAAGTCATCAAATTTTCGAGGCTAAGCTGCTGGGGCTGGAGTTTGGGATTCTCGGGGTCCTGTTTAAGGATCAATTCACTCTGTCTATTGTTTCTTAAAACTTCAAATGACCTTTAGTGTTTCTGCCTTTCCCTTCCTTCCTAGCTTTCAGGATACTGGGGATGGGAGGGAATGCTGACTAGGGTATCAGAGTAGGCTAGCTTCCGGAGGGAGTCTGGAGAGGCAGGGCCAGGGGAGGTGGATCTGTGGGGCTAGCTGTCCCTGGATGAGAGGAATGCTGAGAGATAGGTAAAGAGGGAGATAGTTGGTATTTAGGGCAATGGCTACAAATATCTTACAGTACAAGAGGGCTAACCCTTCCCCTTTTCTCTTAAAGACCAAAGAACAGAATACAAAATTGAGACTTTAAATAAAAAATTTTAAGAAGGAAAAAAATCCAAAGTGATTCCAATTTGTTCAATGCGTATCTAATCATGTGTAGTAATTTTCTGTCTGTTCAATATGTAATCATGCCTCAGTACTTCTCTCGGGCTATGGCAAATGTCATCCAAAATAGCCTGATTAATGCAGGGGAAAAAAACACTCAGTGGAAGTTGAAAGCAATATTCTGGCTGGAAGTAAAATTGCACAGCTGGCACCATTTGGGGAAAAAAAAGGGAAAATATTTTTAAAGCCCAGTGATATTTTTAGACAGCTTTAAAAATAAAACCTAGTTTCTTTTAAAAAAAAAAACAAAAAAGAAAAGAAAAATTGTTAACTGGAAGCTTTCTTCCACAGATTGAATAATTTCAATTTTCTAAGGTGAGTTTTACTTTAGATAAAATAAAATGCTAAAATTCTGTAGTATATGCAAATAATAACAATCAGCAGTGGGGGAAGTAAAAGCCAATGAATCAAATATGTTATTTAAAAACTATAATCTGGGGCTGAAGAAAGTTAAAAGCATTGGCTGCTGTTGCAGAGGTCCTGAGTTCAAGTGCTATTCTGAACGTCCACAAGGCTCTCTGCCGCCATGCTCTCTGCCATGTTGATAATGGACTAAGCCTCTGAAACTGTAAGCCACTGTTCAGTTACATGCTTTGTTTTGTAAGACTTGCTGTGGTCACTGGCTTCTGTTCACAGCAATAGAACAGTGACTAATACAATGGCATAAACCAGGGATAGTGGCTCATCCCTATACTCCCAGCCAGGAGAATCAGGAATTCAAGGTCATTCTCAACTATATTGTGAGTCTGAGGTTAGACTGGAAGAGAAAAGAAAGAAGGAAGGGAGGGAGGGAGGGAAGGAGGGAGGAAGGGAGGGAGGGAGAAAGGCAGCAACTGGAATATAGAAAAAGCTCAGTTGGTAAAACATTTGCTATAGAAGCTTGAGGACCTGAACGGGATACTGAAAACTCATGTGGAACACTGGGTATGGTGAGGTGAACTTGAAAACCTAGTGCTTGAAAGAGAGGCCAATGGATCCTTGGGGCTGGCTCACCAGCCAGCGAAAGAGAGAACCTATCACTCCCCTGCCACAACACTCAAGATGGTTCTACTTTGCATGTGTGTGTGTGTGTGTGTGTGTGTGTGTGTGTGTGTGTGTGTGTGTGTGTAGTTGTGCCATTAGCCTTTCTTCCTGAACACTTGGACCATTTTGCCAACCTGCTGGCCTTTGTAATGTCCTCGAACAACCTGAACTTCGTCATCCTTTCAAATGTGCATAGACCAACATTCTACTTGTCTCAGCTCTTTGGAAAGAGGGGAAGACGTGATCTTCCACCGAATGTGAGAAGGTGTATTAAAATGCTATTTGCGATTCTTGCTTCTTTCAGAAGTCACCAGGCAGTGGCAGCACACGCCTTTAATCCCAGCACTTGGGAGGCAGAGGCAGGTGGATTTCTGAGTTCGAGGTCAGCCTTGTCAACAGAGTGAGTTCCAGGACAGCCAGGGCTACCAGAGAAACCCTGTTTTGAAAAGCCAAAAAAAAAAAAAAAAAAAAAAAAGCCTTCATAGGGTTTTATTGATGTGAAGAGACACCATGACCAAGACAACTCTTTTAAAGGCGAACATTTAATTAATAGTTTACAGAGGTTCCATCCAGTATCATCATGATGGGAAGTATGGCAGCCTGCAGGTAGACTTGGTGCTGGAGGAGCTAAGTTCTACATCTTAATCTGAAGGCAGCCAGGAGATGGGAATTCCACACTAGGTGGATTATTAGCATAGGAGACCTCAAAGCCCACCTCCACAATGACACACTTCCTTCAATGAGGCCACCCATACTTGAACAAAGCCGCACCTTGTCCTAATAGTGCCATTCCCTGTGGGCCAAGCATTCAAACACCTGAGTCTATGAGAGCCAAACCTATCCAAATATTTTTAATTAAAAATATTTTCATATAAGAGAAATATTTTCTCTACGCTGGTAACCTTTGTAGTAATTTTAGTAGAATTCTTCACTCAGCAGTTAAGAGACTCCACCCCAAGGACCTTAAGATATCAAAACCAAAGGAGAAATAAAAAGTGAATGCTTGTCCAACATGTTATGAAACCTATTGAGATTATAATATTGATGGTAGAAGAATGTTATACATATGTATCTGGAAAGACTATGACATGGAAGAAATGGTAGAACTCTAAAGTAATGGTCTAGGTCATAGGGGTGGAGCAAAGTAGTATAAAACAAGTGATTAATTTTGCTTTTGAGATTCCCCAAAAATATCATAGAGAGGAAGGAGGTCCTGTCTAAGTTCATATACATTCAGGTTTTATACCTGCTTAATGATATCTTAGCATTTTTAATTGAAAATGTTTTCATATAAAAGAAATATTTTCTCTACGCTGGCAACCTTTGTAGTGATTTTAGTAGAATTCTTGACTCAGCAGGTAAGAGACTCCACCAGTTGCTGCAGTGAGGATCTCCTTTTCCTTCCCACATCTCTTAAGTTTTATTATCTTTCTAGTTTCCCTCAATCCTAATGCTTTTTATGAGGATTAAGAAACCACTGAGGAGTCTGGAGAGATGGCTCAGTGGGTAAGAGCACTTGCTACTCTTGCAGGACCCAGGTTCAGTCTCCAGCACCCACATGGTGGCTCACAACTTGTAACTCCAATTCCAGGGGGTCCAATGCTTTCCTCTGGCTGTTTGGGCACTAGAGACACACGTGGTGCACATACATATATGTAGGCAAAACACTCATATACATAAAATAAACCTAAAATAAAAGAAAGGAAAAGAAATGAAAAGAAAAAAGAAAGAAAAGAAACCATCCAAGCCCGAAGTGGTCTATACCTTCAATCCCAGATCTCTGTGAGTTCAGGACCAGCCAGGGCTACACACTAATACCATACCAGCAGTAGCAGCAGCAGTAACAATAGACAAAAAGACATACTAAAGGCTGAGGTTACAGTTCAATGGTAGAAGAACTGCTTAGGAAATACAAGGCCTTAGTGTTTGGTTTCTGACCTGACATGGGACAGAGGTGCATATTTTATATACCAAAGCAGACCTGGCTTCAAGGTTCTCCTAGCATCTTTCAGTCCCCACCTTGCATACCCTGCCCCGAACCTTGAACTTTCCCTCCAAGTGGAGGAGCTGGGCTGTCCTTCCCCCAGAGGCTCCTCCCTATATAATATAGACATTTTGGTTTCCCGTTCTCTCCTTCTCTCTTCCTCTTCTCTCTTCTCCTCATTCTTTCTAGCTCTCTTCCCCATCACCTCTCTCTCCTTTCCCATGGTGACTCCCCTGGCCTCAGTCCTTAAGGCAAGTGAACATGCCCCAGAGCTGCTTCCCAACAAACCTGCATCCCATCCCGTCTCGTCTCATCTTGTCTCATCAGGATTGAATTGGCTCATTTCACTCTGGGCGGAGAAATAACTTACCCTTGTATGAAAATGTTTTTATGAGGACTGGAGAGATGGCTCAGTGGTTAAGAGCACTGTCTGCTCTTCCAAAGGTCCTGAGTTCAATTTCCAGCACCCACATGGTGGCTCACAACCATCTGTAATGGGATCTGATGCCCTCTTCCGGTGTGTCTGAAGACAGCAATCGACAGTGTATTCACATATATAAAATAAATAAATCTTTAAAAAAAAAAGAAAGAAAAGTGAAAAGAAACTGTTGGGTATTGGTATAAAATCCAGGGGACTGGGACTGGAGAGATGGCAGCAGTTAAGTGTGCTTGTTGCTCTTGAAGGACCTACGTTCGTGGTGGTTCTGGGTCGAGCTCCCAACCTCTCCTCCTTCAAGCTGAGGTCTAGGATTATAGTCTTCACTCACCATACGGGGGTCTGGTTGGCCTTTCTAACAGTTTGTTATGTTGGTTTGTTTTATTTGACTGACCTTTTGAAATAGTCCTTTAGCTACACTTGATTTAAGCCTATAATCCTCCATGTTCTGGATCCTGAGCCTGGAGCATTGCCAATTCAAAATCTGCTTGGGCTATGACGAATGAGTTCAAGGCCAGTATGGGCAACTTAGTGAGGACCTATGTCAATGTAAAATGTCAAAGCCAGGCCTGACTGGCAGGCCTGTAGTCTGAGCACTCTGGGGGTAAGGGTAGAAAGATCAGGAGTTTGAAGGTAGCCTAGGCTACATGAAACCTGGCCTCTAAAACAGAAGAACGGGGGCATGACTAAACACATGGGTCAATTAGTAAAGTTCTTGCCTTCCATGTGTAAAGACCTGAATTCAGAGCCTGCTGTTCTATGCGGTGAAGCGACACCATGACCAAGGCAGCTCTTTTCAAAGAAAGCAATTAATTGGGGGTTTATTTATACTTTTAGGTTAATCCATGATCATCATGGCAGGAAGCAGACATGGCAGTAAAGCAGTAACTGAGAGCTTTTCAACCTAACCCCACAGGCAGTAGACAGGGGCAGGGGGAGACAGAGATAGACAAATAGACAGACAGACAGACAAACTGGGCCTCGCTTGGGTTTTGAAACCTCAAATACCCGCCCCAGCAAGGTCACACCTCCTAATCATTCCCAAACAGTTCCACTAACTGGGCATTGGGCATCCTCACTCAAACTACCACAGATTCCCAGAGTCAATGTTAAAAAAAAAACAAAACCAAGAAACCAGGCATGGTACATACCTTTAATATCAGGGGTGGCAAACTGGAAGGCAGGCTGGTCTAATTGGCAAAATTCCATCAATTAAAGACTCTGTCTCAAATGGTAGAAGGCACCTAATAACCAATATCTAGGTCCTTTGACCTCCACCACGTGCAGACCTGGAACCACTCAAGTTTTCTCCCATCCCAGACAGAAGAATAAATACAAATAAAAACAAAGGAGGTGTGTTTGTGTTGTTAGAGTGTTCCCGAGCATGCAGGAAGCACTGGATTCCATCTTAAGAGCTACTGAGACTCCATCTCCACAAATCTGGGCAGGGAGGAGCACAGGAGAGAGCACTGGTAGAGAATGATTGACACACACTGATCCATATTTATAATAAAATAGCATCTTGGTTTCAGTACACGTGTTTTTGAGGACACGGTTATCAATCTTTGTGGTTTGTTTTCATCTTCTTGAGACAGGTTTTCATTATTAGGATAGCCTGGAATTCACTATGGAAAATTAAGCCAGGATTGGCCTTGAACCCCTGGGTGGTTCTCCTGCCTCTCTCTCCCAAGTGCTGACATTATAGGACTGCAACACCACACCCAGCTTCACATGCGTGCTTAAACAATTTACGTAGGCTACAGCTATGCTTGCCACTTGTCTGCAATGCTCTGAAGTGTATGCAGTGAGAAAGCATCCTAAGGTTACAATCAGTAATGCTTTCTGATACAGAGAAGATATAATCTAATAGATTATGGAGAGTGAGCATCTCTTCTTTAAATCAGGACATTTACACTAGGATTGGGTATGTGCACAGGCAGACAATTCTGGTAAATTAGGGGAATGCTCAGCTTGTGTTTTGTCTACAGTTAGCACTGAGGACCTCATCTGAGAATGGTGAGAGAGGCTGAAGAGCACAGACGTTCCTTGTGGTAGGACTAGAGCCAGGCCTCAGATGTCCTACGTAAACACCATAAACTACACAATACATAATACATAAACCACACAAATACGGTTGAGCTCTATCCCCAGTCCTCAACATCTTCTCTAATGAAATAATTTAAAATAAGTAAAACAAAATTTCACATTATTTGATATCAGTCGCTCATGCATATAAGCTAAAATAATCTAACTTTTCTCTTTTATATTTTATGTCAAAAGTAAGGTTTCCTGAATAAGTTATCTGATAGTTGAATGGCATTTGTTAAATTTAAGTGATAAAAGCATGTTAATAGAAACGTTTTAAATAAATGTATATTTTACTTTGGCATTTATTTTATTTTTAAATATTTATTATGGGTAAGTACACTGTAGCTGTCTTCAGACACTCCAGAAGAGGGCATCAGATCTCATTATGGATGGTTGTGAGCCACCATGTGGTTGCTGGGATTTGAACTTAGGATCTTCGGAAGAGCAGTCAATGCTCTTAACCACTGAACCATCTATCCAGCCCTACTTTAATGTTTATTATTACTTTGTATTAAGTGTGTGGAGGAGGTCAGAGGGCAACTTTCAGAGATGGTTCCCTCCTTTCACTTTGTTGTAGGAGTGATGGATGACACTGCATTTGGGCTGCTAAAAATATTTCAGGTACCATCATTTTCTCCATGTGTACGTGAAATGAGTGTGCCTGTGGAAGTCAGAGAACAAGCTTGTAGAGTCGCTCTCTCCTTTCACCTTTCCATGGCTTCCTCGGATCAAACTCAGGTCATCAGGCTTGTGCAGCACGAGTCTCACCATAGTCTACCTTTTGAGCTGTATCAAGTGATCTTCTGGGATTGAATTCTGTTCACCAGGTTTGCCGAACAAGTGACTTTTCCTGTAGAGCCATTTTGCTAGCGCATGGCTGACTTTAGTCAAAACTGAATCACTAAGATAACTGGTTTTGTTATTAGTCATTAGTCCATGAGCTTCAAAATGTATGCTTAAGGAAGGGCTAATCCGGGCATAGAAGTACGTGCCCTATGCCATCCAGCACCGAGGAGGCCAGGCCGAGACAATAGGGCCTCAGCTCTACAGGGAGACCCTGCCTCAGAAAAGGGGAGTGGGGGCAGGAGGAAAAAGAGGAGGGGGAGGAGGTCTGCCAACTTAGTATTTTTGTTAATATATTGAATATATAGTTAGAATCTTCTAAACATAAAATTTTCTAGACCCTGAATGCTGTTTAAACACTATTGATCTTAGTTGATCGGACTCATTAGGAGTAATGGTGAGTTTAGAGACTACCACTACAATATGCCTGAGTACGGAAGCTGGTTTCTAATTGCAGGCTCGGTACGAGAATGACTGACTAGAAAAGAACTTAAGAGAATGTCGAAATCTCATTCTCAAAAGTAAAGCCTCCAACCAGCAGCAGCCATGTCTTGGGAACATGTTAGAACTGCAGTCTCTCTAGTCTCAGGCACAATGGGTTAGGGTGGACCAGTGTGTTGTCAGGAGCCGTCCAATGGATGATGCTTCAATCTATACTTCTGCTTTATGGTTGGAACGATGATGCTCCACAGACTAGCTGAAATTACTAACACTTAAAGAAATGCAGGGTGCAGTGGGACATACCTTTAGAAGGGAGAGCAAATGGATCTCTTCTTGAGTCTAGCCTGGTCTACATTAGGGAGTTCCAGAGCAGAACAGGATACATAGAGAGAATCTGTCTTAAAAAAACAAAATAATAATGAAAGCAGTGGCCTTTGTCTGAGAAGGCCCAATTCAGTTCTCTCCTCTCCTCCTCTCCTTCCCTCTCTCCCGCCCTCTTCCTCCTCTTCCTCCTATTCTTCCTGCCCCTCCCCTTTGATTTCACAGGCTGGCCTTGAACTCACAGTGATCTGCCTGCCTCTGTCTTCCCAGTGCTAGAATTAAAGATGTGCCCCGCTGCACCTAGCTCAGTTAAATTCTCTTACAGTGATAACACTTTCTAGTTTCCCACTCCGTGTGTTTGTTTGTTTGGTTGGTTGGTTGGTTTTTTTGTTTTTCGAGATAGGGTTTCTCTGTGTAGCCCTGGCTGTCCTGGAACTCACTTTGTAGACCAGGCTGGCCTCGAACTCAGAAATCCTCCTGCCTCTGCCTCCCAAGTGCTGGGATTAAAGGTGTGTGCCACCACTGCCCTGTGTGTTTTTGTTTTGAGGCAGTTTTACTGTACAGCTCTGGCTGGCCTGGGACTCCTTATGTCTACCAAGCTAGCTTCAAACTCACAGATATTTACCTTCCACGTACTAGGATAACAGGAATGAGTCACCATCATGGGATAAATTAATATATCACCCAAGCTGACAACTTACCACACATTTATCATGGCACAGTTCTGTAAGGCCAGAAGTCAACAACTGTCTCACTGAGCTAAAATCAAGGTTCTAAGTTCCTCTTTCTCTAGGATCAGTTTCTTCACCTTTGCAATGCTGAGAGGCTACCTGTATCCCTTGGTGCCTTTCTTCACAAAGCCAGCATGTTTAAACAAGAGGCACACTTTCTTTATATTTTGTAGGTCAGACCAATCACCCCACATCAACCAATCTACATGCCTCAGTATTATAGTAAGTCATTCTCACAGACTCTATCATTCAAAGACTTTCTGTACAGGATCATGTATTTCCTTAGGCAATAAAAATACAAATTGTAACACATTATACCCATTATGTTAATTTTATGAAAACAGGATAGATTACTGGTGTTACTATGGTACAAGATATTGTGTTTTTGTTTGTTTGTCTGTTTTTGTTTTGAGGCAAAGTTTCACTGTGTAGCCCTGGCTGGCCTCGAACTAACTCCCTTTGGATAACCAGGTTGGCTTTGAACTCAAGGAGGTCTGTTTTCCTTGGCCTTCTAAGCACTAGGATTACAGGGGCACTACAGTGGGATAAGATACAAAGTTATCAAATTCCTATATGAGTCCTGATTAATAAACAACTGCATTAGAAAGTAAGTGCTCAAAGGGCTGGAGAAATGGGCTCAGCAGTTTGGTTCCAAGAGCCGACTAGCCGGGGTACCCCCTTCTGGCCTCAGAAGTAACTACAAGTCGCAGCTAACCGCAAGCAAACCACCCTCCCCCAACCCCCACCCACTTTTTTTTTCTTTTTTATTAGCAGACCACACACCTAAGGGGCTTGAATTTCTGTAACTTTTTTTTTCATCTTCTACATTTTCCATAGATGTTTTTGTTTTTGTTGTTGTTTTGGAGACAGGTTCTTACTTTGTAGACCAGGCTGGCCACCCTGCCTCTAGCCCCTCATGGGCTGGGATTAAAAACACCACCACGCCGGGTTTGTAAGAAAAGAAAAGGAAAATAAAAAAAAAAGCCTCAAATTATATTATTGAAACATGATCTGTTATAGAGTGTGGTGTTTGAAGTATCAAACACATAAATGACAAAGCTCTCTCCCTCTCCCTCTCGCTCCTAACACACCTAAAGTGTACTGGCTCAGTCATATACATTGTTTTGAAGACCGATGTGAACACAATTTAATTTCCAAAGTGGTTGCATTACCTGGCTACATTTTTTTCTGCACATGGCACGTTTTAAATTCAGGTTTAGGCAAGAACTTGGAGCGTTTCTTTAGAATTTGTGGTGCCACGGGACCAAATAGAATACCTCACCGGCAGGCCTGCCAGCGCTCACAGGCCAGGTCTGCCATGGGGCCTTCTGAGGCGGGGATTTTGTCCGTATCCCGCCAAGGCCGGGCAGACGACGCCACGCCAGGCAGACGACGCCACGCCAGGCCGGCCGGCCGACAGACCGACAGACCCCGGGTTGGGTTCGGCCGGTTCCCGGGGGGCAGCGAAGGGGGACGAGCCGGGACCCGAAGGGAGAGGCTCTGGGGCGGCGGCGGGGCGGGCCCGGGGCCCGGTGGGGGAGGAGCGGCGGCGGGGCTGCTGTGGCGACCGACGCGCGGCGGTGTCGGAGACCCACCCCCGTCCACATGGACAGTCGCCGAGGCCTGGGCTGATGCTCTGACGCCTGGGCGGGGTGGGCGGGCGGCGGCGGCCACTGCTGGAGCAGCGAGGGGTCGCGGGCGCCTGACGGTCGCGGAGCTCTCGCTCGGCTCGGCGCTGCTGCGGCCATTTTACGGCCCGGGACGCAGGAGGCGTGTGAGCGTTCGCTTCGTTCTCCGTCCTCCGGGGCCAGCGGTGGGGCGGAGCGGAGCGGAGCTTCTCGGAGGCCGGCGCGGGCGGTGGATGGGGAGCCGTGTGCCGAGGGGAGCCGGGCCCGGGAAGCGCCGCCGCCGCCGCTCACGCTCCCCGGTAGGCGCCTGAGGAGGAGCCAGGCCGTGGGCCTCGCCGCCTCCCGTTAGCCCGCGACAGGCCCGCTTTTGTGTGGGGGTCCGGCCGGCGGGGAGCGCCCCTCGCGGACGGTCGAGCCCGAGGCCCGCCACCCTGCAGCTGCTACCCTCCCGACGCGCGGCCCCCATTCCCCGCGAGCACCGCGGCGGTGCCGGCCATGGAGTAAGAAGGAGGCGGCGTGGGAAGAGGAAGATGGCGGCGGGCAAGAGCGGCGGCAGCGCTGGGGGTGTTTTCCTGAAAGGTACGTTCGGGTCTCCCTCCGGGGAGAGTCGGGGCGGGGGGAAACTCGCGACACTGGGGTCCCCCCCCCGGGCCGTGATACTCAGCGGTGTGCTCCGGGTGGGCTTGGGGCGGCGGGGGTCCGGACGGCCGATGGCGGGCAGGGAACGCGCTGCGGGCGCGCCGGCTTCTGGTCCTCCCGGGCAAAGGCTCGGGCAGGCCGGCGCGAGGCGGCGCGGTGGCAGCGCGGCGAGCCGAGGCCCAGGGCGGCCTGCGAAGTGCACGCCGAAGGCTTGGACTAGCTCCCACCTCCACATTCTCCATGGTCGTCTAGTGGGTGAGGAGCAGACTGCGTTCGGGTCTTTCTTAGTGTTCGTGGAAAGTTTCAGACCTAAGCTTGGTTGGAACTGGCCGATCCAAGTAGGCAGGGGGAGAGGTAGTTGTTGTTTCACTGCCTTCTGGTAAAAGCTCCTAGGCTGGCCGCTGCCATCGGGGTGCAGGTTAGACCCGGCCAGTGAGATGTGTTTGGTTATACTTTGTAAAGCAGTTTATGTGAAGAGAGAGAGAGAGAGAATATGAGCTTCCAAGTGTCAGTTTGGAGACAGCCAGGGAAGGTGAAAGAGTTAGGGTGTTCCCATTTTTAGCTTGTGGGGCAGAGTTAACTTTTAGTGTTAAAGGTGTGTTTTGGTTTGGGGTGGTGGTAAATGGATAACGATACTGGTTTTTTGCCTATGGCTGTGTAGGGACCTCCATAATACAGGTACATTTAGTTGCAATTGTGGACTGGGTACGTAAACGTTCATACGACTTTAAATTTTCTGGTAATCGTATTTATAAATATGTTTAGGAAAAGAAGACAGCGTTCAGTAATTGTTAAGAATAATTACTCTTTGAGGGTAGTTTGCAGGGTGTTTTTTTTTCTCTAGATGAACTCTATCCAGGCCATGCTTTAAGATATGATTTAGAAATATTACAGAATTAAGAAAATGTAGTTTAAAATTAAGACTCTTAGTGGTAATGGGAGGGTGGCTTATGCCTTGTTTACTCCATGACTGAGTGGGTCATGAATGGGACTAAGAGAAGAGGAAAAGTAATTTTCTTTATTCTTTGTACTTGAGAATAGGGAAGTGGGGGGAAAAAAAAGCTTTCTTTACTTTGCAGGCCAGACTTTATGTAAGAAGTGAGGAATGGTTTTCCTCTATGATAAGGAAAGCTAGATAGTGTGTTTTCATGACTTCATATTACCTCCATACTAATTTGACCACGGTGGGGAACCCCAGCCAACAGGCGGAGAGAGTAGTTCATATTGCAGGTAGCCAGTGCTGTGCCCAATTTTTGTTTGGAAGTTGGAACTTCACCAGATGTTTTTCTGATGTTCATACTCACCAGGAAGATGACTATACTTGAAGGCTTTTGTAAGTTTTGGGCTTCTAGGGGCTTCTAATTGAGGTTAGATTCTGAGTGGATAAACATAGCATAATACACATAGCATAACAGCACAAAGCCATCACTAAGAGAGTTCATCTGATGCCCATTGCTGTTAGTTTATTCTAACTTACTCGACTGTAAATGTACAGATGTGAATGTTTGAGTTTCACCTTGTCTCATTCAGTAAAAAAAAAAAAGAAAATTGAGACAGGATCACATTATGTAGGCCAGTCTTGAACTTCTGGAAATCCTCCTGCCTCAGCTTCTCAAGGACTAGGATTACCGATATGAAGGTTTTAGAATTTACTATTTTATTTATTTATTTTTGTTTATTTTTGAATCTTTGCCTGCATATATGTGCAACATATACAAGCCTGGGACCACAAAGTCAAAAGAGAGTATCTGGAACTGGAATTATGAGTGGTTGTGAGCCACTATGTAGGTACAGGGCCCTGATCTTGGGTCTTTGCAAGAGCAGCAAGTGGTCTTAACCTATGAGCCATCTGTCCAGCCTCTAGGCTTACTTTTTAACTCATCAAATATTTTTAGTAGTCTAGTCTGCTTGGCCGGAATAAAACAGTGAATGAAATATTTAAAGTCACTACCTTCATGGAACCTTTATTTAGTGAAAGAGACTGTTAACAGGTTAAAAATACTCAGTGCATTTAGAACAGTCCTATCCATAGTTTTCAGAACTTCTTTCAGTTTGCTGAGGTTTGCTCAAACTTGACAACTGTTTATAATGCCCTGGTGCCACCTGTGCTCATGAATCTGCATACAAGTACATGGAATACTGTTTTATTTTTCTTATCAATTTATCAAATGAGTCATTTGTGCTTTTCAGCCCTATGAACATAAAAGCTCTATGAAAGCAATCCGGATGCTTGTGGTTTACTATCATATTCTTATGCCTGGAACAGACTTGCTGTTAATGAATAAACTGGGTCATTACAACATGAGAAAGGCTGTAGGGGAAGCATAGGAAACAGCAATGGAAACATCAAGTTTCCTTTAATCCCAACACTCCGGAGGCACAGGCAGACTGATCTGAGGCCAGCCTGGTCTATAGAGTGAGTTCCAGGATAGTTAGGGCTACACAGAGAAACCCTGTCTGAAAAAAAGAAAAGGAGAGGGAGAGAGACAGAGACAGACAGAGACAGAGAGAGGGGGGGAAAAGAAATGAAAAGAAAGCAAGAAAGGTGTCCTTAAAAAAAAACACCTTGAAACCACCTTGGTCCTGAGGTACTCAAAGGACATGACACACATGAAGGTCTAGAGGTGGTGTGTGGTTTCATGGCTTAAAGCAAGCAATAGGGAGGAGAGAGGGAGAATCTTTGGTGCAGGATGGTGCGTGTGTCTCTTTCAAAGCAGTAGGAAGCCATTGGAGAACTGGGGACAAAAGTACCTGATGGAATTAACACAGACTGTAGTGTTCACTCAGTAGTCCAGTGCCTGCCTAGGCTTCAGAAAGCCTTGGGTTTGATCCTCAGCAAGGTGTAGAACAGAGAGGGTGCTGAATGACTGGGATCCCAGCCCTTGAGGCAGAAGTAGGAGAATCAGAAGTTCAAGGTCATCCCTATGGAATACATGATACCTGACTTTTTTAAGGTCACTTTGGCTGTCTTGTCTGCCATAAATTAACAAAAGTGCAAGAATTAAAGGGAGATGAATTAAAAACAAAACACAGTTGCAATCTTGATAGAAGTAAGCCTGGCTTGGCAATTGGAAAAGGAGAGTCAGCAGGCTGAAGACAGTTTGGAATAGACTTTGTAAGATTTTTTTTTCATACATTGCTCACTTAAGATGAAAGGGAAAACTCCAAGTTCATTCTTTGAGGTTGAACTTGAGGGACTAGGAACTAATGCCATTTATTGATCCTGAATAGACTGAGAAGGGAAGTAATACCTTTGCTCTAGAATATGTTTTGACTAGCAAGGGAAATTCTAGTTGTGTTCTTTTGTGACTTCTCTAGAGGAAAGCAGCTACTATTTATTGGATCCTCTATATTGTCCTTGTGTTGAATTTTCTTTTTCATCTTTGACTTTTTCTTTTACATCTGTTCATATACTGAGGTCATGCAACCCCTTTTCACTTGTGATAATTTAGGCAGGTTTCTCTGTTCATTCAGTGTGTGTTTAGGAATAACAGAGGCACGTGGTTTTTTGGATCTCCTAGTAAGAAGACTGAATAATCATAATCACACATAAAATTATGACTGTCATGTATAACAAAGAATACAATAAGAATTTTGTCTATCAGAGTACTTTAAAGTGTGAATAGGGGAAGGAGTGGTGGAGAGACAGTAAAAATAGGGGGAACGTGGATGTTTTAGGGAATAAAAACAGCTCCAGGAAGGGTGTGCAGTGAGGCTATCCATGACATCATCAAGTGTGCTTCCAAAAAGACCTTTTACTCCTATGTGGAGACAGCTTTAGAGAAAGAGCTAGGGAGCCAGCTGGGAGAAGATGATGGCTGTGTTTGGGCAACTATAGCTTGCTTATTCTGCTTCCCTTTTGATGATCTCTCTCAATCTGTGATACCTTCCTTTTTTTTTTTTTTTTTTTTTTTTTTTTTTGGTTTTTCGAGACGGGGTTTCTCTGTCCTGGAACTCACTTTGTAGACCAGGCTGACCTCGAACTCAGAAATCCTCCTGCCTCTGCCTCCCAAGTGCTGGGATTAAAGGCGTGCGCCACCACGGCCCGGCTTTGTGATACCTTCCTAACGTCAGCTTTCTCTCACATTTGTTTAAGTGTGTTACACATATCTAGTGTGCTTTCTTGTTACCTTTTTTTCTGCCATCTGAATTGCTTTCCCTATGATATTCTCCCATTTAGGGTGTGTGTGTATGAGAGAGAGAGAGAGAGAGAGAGAGAGAGAGCAAACATACACATTTAAGCAGATACAGGTTCATGCCTGTGTGTGGAGACCAGAGGTCAAAGTGTCTATCACTCTATATGATTTTGAAAGTCTTATTCTAAAAGTCTTATTTTAAAAATGTTTAAAAGGGCAGTAACCAGCGCGCCAGCTCTGCTGTGGGACTTCTGCCTGGCAGAGGGACCCCGCACTGGGCGGGAGCCTACCAGCTTTCCTTCCGCGTCCTCTGTTCCCGCAGACTGCACTGAAGAGACAGGTACCCAGGCTCTCTCCCAATATAACATCACTTGGGACACGGCCTGTTGGGGCTTCCGTCTGCGCCCAAGAACGGGTCAGCGCTGTGGTTGTCTGGGTGCCAGATCTGCAGGCCATCGCGTCTGCAGGGTGAGCAGCACCACGGAGAGTGTGCAGAGTGCACTCCGCCATCTTTGCTCCAGTGGCTGGGAAGTTGGGACAGCCAGGTTCTGAGACAGACAGGCATAATATCACTTGGGTCTTGGGCGGATTGTGTGCACTTGGCTCCCAAGAGCTGGGCGGATCTGCAGTAACCAGCGTGCTAGCTCTGCTGTGGGACTTCTGCCTGGCAGAGGGACGCCCCCTCACCCCCCTAGGAGAGATCACACACCCCTGCACAGGGCAGGAGCCTGCCAGCCTCCCTTTGGCGACCTCTGCTCCAGGAATCCACTAGGCTGAGCCTTTGGATGTGCAAGGACTCCCCAATATAAGATCACTTGGGGCAAGGCACATTAGGGCTCCAAAGTCACTCAGGAGCAGGCAGGCCCCAGAAATCGGTGCCAGGGGAATCCTGGTAATCCAGGGGGGGCAGAAATAGCTTTGCAGGCTCACAGGAGGTCCAACCAACAGCCAGTAGCAGCAGGACCAACTAACATCAGAGGTATCCAGATGGCAAAAGGCAAACGTAGGAATGTTACTAACAGAAATCAAAGTAATATGGGACCATCCGAACCCAACTCTCCAACAGCAGCAAGTCCTGGATACCCCACCACACCCGAAAGACAAGATCTGGATTTAAAATCACTTCTCATGATGCTATTAGAGGATCACAAGAAGGACACAAATAAAGCTCATAAAGAGTTACAGGAGACCGTGAATCAACGGTTAGAAGCCCTTACCAAGGAAACACAAAAATCGCTTAGAGAAATGCAGGAGAACATGGATCAAAAGATGGAGGCGCACAAGGAGACAACACAAAAATCGCTTAACGAGATGAATCAACGGGTAGATGCACTCACAAAGGAATCACAAAAATTGCATAAAGAAATGCAGAAGAATATGGGTCAACAGACGGATGCCCATAAGGAGGCAACACAAAAATTGCTTAAAGAAATGAATCAACGGTTAGATGCCCTTACAAAGGAAACATGAGAACTGCTTAAAGAAATGCAGGAGACAATGGATCAACAGATGGATTCCCATGAGGAGGAAACACAAAAATCGCTCAGAGAAATGCAGGAGAACGTGGGTCATCAGGAAGAAATCCTGAAAGAGGTAATGCAAAAATACCTTAAAGAAATACAGGAAAATACAAACAAACAAGTGAAGGATCTCAGCAAATCCATCCAGGAACTAAAAAAGGAAGTAGAAACAACTAAGAAATCACAAAGGGAGACAACTTTGGAGATAGAAAACCTTGGGAAGAAATCAGGAGTCATAGATGCAAACATCAACAATAGAATACAAGAGATGGAAGAAAGAATCTCAGGTGCTGAAGATTCCATAGAAAGCATCGACTCAACAGTCAAAGAAAATGCAAAATGCAAAAACCGTGTAACCCAAAACATCCAGGAAATCCAGGACACAATGAGAAGACCAAACCTAAGGATTATAGGTATAGATGAGAGTGAAGATTTGCAACTTAAAGGGCCAGTAAACATCTTCAACAAAATTATGGAGGAAAACTTCCCTAACCTAAAGAGAGAGATGCCGATGAACGTACAAGAAGCCTACAGAACTCCAAACAGACTGGACCAGAACAGAAATACCTCCCGTCACATAATAATCAAAACACCGAATGTTCTAAACAAAGAAAGAATACTAAAAGCAGTAAGAGAAATGGGCCAAGTAACATACAAAGGAAGACCTATCCGAATCACATCAGACTTCTCACCAGAGACTATGAAAGCCAGAAGATCCTGGGAAGATCTCATGCAGACACTAAGACAGCACAAATGCCAGCCTAGACTACTATACCCAGCAAAACTCTCAATCACCATAGATGGAGAGACCAAGATATTCCATGATAAAACCAAATTTTCACAATATCTTTCCACAAATCCAGCCCTGCAACGGATAATAAGTGGAAACCTCCAATACAGGGAGAGAAACAACACCCTGGAAAAAATGAGATAATATCCTTCTTGAATCAAACCCAAAAGTAGATAACCACTCAAACATAAAGATAGCGTCAAGAATGGCAGATGGCAATAATCACTATGCCTTAATCTCTCTTAATATCAATGGTCTCAATTCCCCAATTAAAAGACATAGACTAGCAGACTGGATACGTAAACAGGACCCAGCATTTTGCTGCATGCAGGAAACGCACCTCAGTGTCAAAGACAAACACTGCCTCAGAGTAAAAGGCTGAAAAACAATTTTACAAGCAAATGGCCCCAAGAAACGAGGTGGAGTAGCCATCCTAATATCAGATAAAATTGATTTTCAACCTAAAGTCATCAAAAAAGACACAGAAGGACACTACATACTGATCAAGGGAAAAATCCACCATCAAGAACTCTCAATTCTGAATATCTATGCTCCAAATGCAAGGGCACCCTCATTTGTAAAAGAAACTTTACTAAAACTCAAAGCACACATCGCACTGCACACAATAATAGTGGGTGACTTCAACACCCCGCTCTCTGAAATGGATCGTTCAGGAAAGCAGAAACTAAACAGGGACACAGTGAATCTAATTGAAGCCTTGGACCAAATGGAACTAACAGATATATATAGAACATTTCATCCTAGAGCTAAAGAATATACCTTCTTCTCAGCTCCTCATGGTACCTTCTCCAAAATTGACCATATAATTGGTCACAAATCAGACCTCAACAGATATAAGAAGATAGAACTAATCCCATGCCTCCTATCAGATCACTATGGAATAAGGGTGGTCTTCAATGGCAACAAAAACAAAAGAAAACCCACGTACACATGGAGGCTGAACAATGCTCTACTCAATGATAACTTGGTCAAGGTGGAAATAAAGAAAGAAATCAAAGACTTTTTGAAAGTTAATGAAAATGAAGGCCTGCCGGGCGGTGGTGGCACACGCCTTTAATCCCAGCACTTGGGAGGCAGAGGCAGGCGGATTTCTGAGTTCGAGGCCAGCCTGGTCTACAGAGTAAGTTCCGGGACAGGAGAAACCCTGTCTTGGAAAAAAAAAAAAAAGAAAGAAAATGAAGGCACAACATACCCTAATTTATGGGACACAATGAAAGCAGTGCTAAGAGGAAAATTCATAGCCCTGAGTGCCGCCAAAAAGAAACGGGAGACAGCATACACTAACAGCTTAATGGCACACCTGAAAGCCCTGGAACAAAAAGCAAATACACCAAAGAGGAGTAGAAGGCAGGAAATCATCAAACTCAGGGCTGAAATCAATCAAGTAGAAACAAATAAAACCATACAAAGAATCAACAAAACGAGGAGTTGGTTCTTTGAGAAAATTAACAAGATAGATAAGCCCTTAGCCAGACTAACCAGAGGGCACAGAGATAGTATCCAAATTAATAAAATCAGAAACAAAAAGGGAGAGATAACAACAGAAACTGAGGAAATTCAAAAAATCATCAGATCCTACTACAAAAACCTGTATTCAACACAACTAGAAAATCTTGAGGAAATGGACAATTTCCTTGACAGATTCCAAGTACCAAAATTAAGTCAGGATCAAATAGACCATCTAAACCGTCCTATAACCCCTGAAGAAATAGAAATTGTCATTGGAAGTCTTCCAACCAAAAAAAGCACAGGTCCAGATGGTTTTAGTGCAGAATTCTATCAGACCTTGAAAGAAGACCTAACACCAATACTCTTCAAACTGTTCCACAAAATAGAAACAGAAGGAACACTACCCAACTCCTTCTATGAAGCCACAGTTAAACGCTAATACCAAAATCACACAGAGATCTGACAAAGAAAGAGAATCTCAGGCCAATCTCTCTTATGAATATCGATCCAAAAATACTCAATAAAATTCTTGCTAACGGAATCCAAGAACACATCAAAACGATCATTCACCACGATCAAGTAGGCTTCATCCCAGGGATGCAGGGATGGTTCAATATAAGGAAATCCATCAATGTAATCCACTACATAAACAATCTCAAAGAAAAAAACCACATGGTCATCTCATTAGATGCTGAGAAAGCATTTGACAAAATTCAGCATCCTTTCATGCTAAAGGTCTTGGAAAGATCAGGAATTCAAGGCCCATATCTAAACATAGTAAAAGCAATTTACAGCAAACCGGTAGCCAGCATCAATCTAAATGGAGAGAAACTTGAAGCAATCCCACTAAAATCAGGGACTAGACAAGGCTGCCCTCTCTCTCCATATCTTTTCAATATAGTACTTGAAGTTCTAGCTAGAGAAATTAGACAACAAAAAGAGGTCAAAGGGATACAAATTGGAAAGGAAGAAGTCAAACTATCACTATTTGCAGACGATATGATAGTATACTTAAGCTACCCAAAGAACTCCACCAGAGAACTCCTACAGCTGATAAACGACTTCAGCAAAGTGGCCGGATATAAAATCAACTCAAGCAAGTCAGAAGCCTTCCTATACTCAAAGGATAAGCAGGCTGAGAAAGAAGTAAGAGAAATAATACCCTTCACGATAGCCACAAACCATATTAAGTATCTTGGCATGACTCTAACCAAACAAGTGAAAGATCTGTATGACAAGAACTTCAAGTCTCTGAAGAAAGAAATTGAAGAAGACCTCAGAAGATGGAAAAATCTGCCATGCTCATGGATTGGCAGGATTAATATAGTAAAAATGAGCATCTTACCAAAAGTAATACACAGATTCAATGCAATCCCCATCAAAATCCCAACTCAATTCTTCATAGAGTTAGAAAGAGCAATTCAAAAATTCATCTGGAATAACAGAAAACCCAGAATAGCTAAAACTATTCTCAAGAGTAAAAGAACCTCTGGGGGAATCAGTATCCCGGACCTCAAGCTGTACTACAGAGCAATAGTGTTAAAAACCGCATGGTATTGGTACAGTGACAGACATGTAGATCAATGGAACAGAATTGAAGACCCAGAAATGAATCCACACTCCTATGGTCACTTGATCTTTGACAAAGGAGCTAAAACCATCCAGTGGAAAAAAGATAACCTTTTCAACAAATGGTGCTGGCTCAGCTGGAGGTCAACATGCAGAAGAATGCAAATTGACCCATCCTTATCTCCTTGCACTAAGCTCAATTCTAAGTGGATCAAAGATCTCCACATAAAACCAGACACACTGAAACTAATAGAAGGGAAACTAGGGAAGAACCTTGAACATATGGGCACAGGGGAGAATTTCCTGAACAGAACTCCAATAGCTTATGCTCTAAGATCAAGAATAGACAAATGGGACCTCATTAAATTACAAAGTTTTTGCAAGGCAAAAGACACTGTCAAAAAGACAAAGCGGCAACCAACTAACTGGGAAATGATCTTTACCAACCTTACATCTGACAGAGGGCTAATATCCAGTATATACAAAGAACTCAAGAAGTTAAACTCCAGCCGGGCGGTGGTGGCGCACGCCTTTAATCCCAGCACTTGGGAGGCAGAGGCAGGAGGATTTCTGAGTTCGAGGCCAGCCTGGTCTACAAAGTGAGTTCCAGGACAGCCAGGGCTACACAGAGAAACCCTGTCTCGAAAAACCAAAAAAAAAAAAAAAAGAAAGAAGTTAAACTCCAGAGAGGCAAGTAACCCTATTAAAAAATGGGGTATAGAGCTAAACAAAGAGTTCTCACCTGAAGAATATCTAATGGCTGAGAAGCACCTAAAGAGATGTTCATCATCCTTAGTCATTAGGGAAATGCAAATCAAAACAACTCTGAGATTCCATCTCACACCAGTCAGGATGGCTAAGATCAAAAACACAGGAGACAGCAGTTGTTGGCGAGGATGTGGAGAAAGAGGAACACTCCTCCACTGCTGGTGGAATTGCAAGCTGGTACAACCACTCTGGAAAGCAGTCTGGCGGTTCCTCAGAAAACTGGGCATGACACTCCCGGAGGATCCGGCTATACCACTCCTGGGCATATACCCAGAGGCTTTACCTGCATGCAATAAGGACACATGCTCCACTATGTTCATAGCAGCCTTATTTATAATAGCCAGAAGCTGGAAAGAACCCAGATGTCCCTCACTGAAGGAATGGATTCAGAAGATGTGGTATATCTACACAATGGAATACTACTCTGCAATTAAAAACAGTGAATTCACGAAATTCCTAGGCAAATGGTCAGATCTTGAAAATATCGTCCTTAGTGAGGTAACCCAATCACAAAAGAACACACATGGTATGCAGTCACTGATAAGGGGATATTGACCCAGAATCTCGGAATACCCTAGACACAATCCACATATCAATAGATTTCTAAGAAGATGGAAGGAGAGACCCCTGGTCCTGGAAAGACTGGATGTAGGGGAACGCCAGGACAGAGTAACGAGTTGAATGGAGAAAAGAGGGAGGGAAGGGGGCTTATGGGACTTTCGGGGAGGGAGGAAATGGGAAAGGGGAAATGATTTGGAATGTAAATTAAAAAAATAAAATAAAATAAATAATTAAAAAAAAATGTTTAAAAGGGTTGGAGAGATGGCTCTGCAGTTAAGAGCACTAACTGCTCTTCCAGAGGTCCTGAGTTCAATTCCCAGCAACCACTTAGTGACTCATAACCATCTGTAATGGGATCTGATGCCATTTTCTGGTATATGTCTGAACACAGCTACAGTGTACTCACATAAATAAAATAAATCTTTTAAAAAATGTTTATGTGTATGTGCCTTAGTATATATGCGTACCATATACACACAGGAGCTTGCAGAAGTCAGAAGATATATTGGGTTTCCTGGAATTGGAGTTTCTGAAGGTTATTAACTGCTCTGTGGGTGCTGGAAACAGAACCCAGGTCCTCTGCAAGAACAAGTGTTCTTAACTGCGGAGCATTCTCTCCAACCCCTTAAATGTTTGTCCCCCCACACCTCCTTTTTGTGATGCATGTATATGCTTGTGTTTATGTGTGCAGATGTGGGCACATACCAGCCACAGTGTACATGTAGACAACTTCTGCGATCAGTCCATGCCTTATACCTTGTTTGAAACTTGGTCTCTTTTGTTGTTTGCCTCAGCATAGACCATGGTACCTGGCCTGTGAGTTCTGGGAAATGTCCTGACTCTGAACTATCCTGCCTGGTTGCCTGCCTGCCCATAGAAGAGCTGGGATATCACAGCACTGGCTTTTCGTGGTGCTGGAAATGGGAACAGTTTCTCATGCTGACTGTGATGTGCGTTACCCACTGAGCCAGCCCTCCAGCCCACCACCTTATTTATTTAATTAGCCAAGTATTTTATTTGTTCATTTCTTGCATTTAAAGTACACTTGGCTGTCTTTCGACAAGATTCTTTGCTGTGGTCCCTAACCATTACACAGCGGTATCCAACCATTACCTATTTGTTGTCATCAGCCTTAGTTAGATTGGTTAGATTCTCAGCACAAAGTACTCCCACCAACTTGACATCCATAGGCTTATCACACTTGGATGCCAGCTCACAAAGCTGCTTGGGGCTTGTCCAAGTCCTTGGCAGCTTCATGAATTCCGCATACTGAGCCATCATGGAAGAGGGGGTCTTCAGAATCTCTTGTAAGGTAGCACTAATGTCCATTAAGTGCTCCCTCTCGGCAGTGCTTTCCTGGTCATCCTTGAGAAACTGAATCTTAGAAAAACTGCACCTTGGCTTTTTTTTTTAAATACAGAATCACTCGCTGAACTTGGAGCTCTTGGGATTCAGCTAGACTGGCTGACTTAGCACATCTCTCCTGGGATCCTCCTGTTTCTCCCTTCCAGTGACAAGCATACAAGCTTGTGCTGTTAGACACAGCATTACTGATTTCTAATTTAATTGATTTGTAGCTCCAGAACATCTTTTACATAATTTCAATGAAAAAATTCTTGAGACATATTTTATCTCCCATAATATATTCTGTCTTGGAGAATGTATGGACTTGAATGCTTTTTTTTTCCCTTTTTGGTTTTGTTTTTTCGCAACAGGTTTCTCTGCATAGTCCTAGCTGTTCTGAAACTAGCTTTGTAGACCAGGCTGGCCTTGAACTGGCCTGTGAGTGCTGGGATTAAAGGCAAAGGTGTGCACTGCCATGATCAGCTCAAGAATGCATGTTTTGTTACAGCCGTGTGAGTGTTCATGTTCTATAAAGGTCAGGTACATCAGTAAATTCTTGGTTTTAAGTCTTCCATTTGTGTTGGCCTTAAACTCCCTGTGGGAGATGACCTTGAACTTTTGATCCTCCTGCCTCCGGCTTTGTGATTAATGGTGTCTTCTGCCATGCCGAGTTTTATAGTGCTAGGGCTCAAACCCAGTGCTTCCTCCATGCTGACTAAGCACTCTACCAACTGAGCTGCGCCCGGCCTGCACCTGGCGGTTTGTGTGGGAGATACATCTGAACTCTGTCTTCATGCTTTCGCTGCAACACATTACCCAACTATTTTACCAATCTCTTGAAGTAACATTTCCGCCTTCCCTTTGTTTTAGAACTTTCAGCCATCCTCCTGCTAGGGTGCACTATGTCTAGTTCTTTCTCCCTTTCTAGGTGTGACAGTGTTCACACCTTAGGTTCAACACACCTGGGTTGAAACACATGGGGATGAAAGACTGCTTTTATTTTCTAAATGTTTAGTCACATTGATTTAGTGTCTAGTCAGAGGACACTTGGTGGAGTCGGGTCTGTCTTTACCGTGTGGGTCCTGGAGACTGACAAGGTGGTCAGGCTCACTGATC
Organism: Tokudaia tokunoshimensis; assembly: GCA_036184795.1. NCBI lineage: Eukaryota > Metazoa > Chordata > Mammalia > Rodentia > Muridae > Tokudaia > Tokudaia tokunoshimensis. The sequence continues at coordinate 81,373,844 of BTHU01000008.1, forward strand.
TTCCCTCCCTTCCTCCCCTCCCCTTGTCTTCTAAACTGGCAGAATGCCTCTGTCTCCAGTGAGAACTGCTTTCCATTATGCTTGGCCATACTTCTATATATGAATTTAGTTTAGAACCCAGTCAGTTTTCTAGTTTCACAGAGGCAACACATTTTATTGCTGTCCGTTGAACTCACAGTTTGTTTTTTCCACGGAGTTTGAGCGAGGCCTATACCTTTACTCAGAAACAAATCCCATGGTTCTTTGCTTCGTCTTGCTTTTCTTTGTTGTTTGCTTTGTGTGTTTTGGGTGGGGGATCTCAGTAAGTAGCCTAGGTTGACCTAGAAATCAGTAGCCCAACCTTCCTTCTAACAGGTGGGCATTTTATGTCACCCTGCCTCAGCTTGCATTGCAGGGATCACAGGCATGAGCCTGCAAGCCTGGTCGAGGGTTTTCATTGATTTCCCTTTAGGAATTGCATCCTAACTAACGCCCAACCTTATTTATCCCTTACTTATGGCTATTCCTTTTTTCAATCCAGTCGAAGTGATGCATTTTATTCCTTGGTTTTATATGCTCACATGAAGCAGGAAAGTAGAATTATACTTGTGTATAAAAATTATTCTTTTTAAAAAAAATTTTTTTAAATTTCTTTTATATATATGAGTGCTGTATGTGCATGCCTACATGCCAGTAGAGGGCAACAGATCCTAGTATAGATGGTTGTGAGCCACCATGTGGTTGCTGGGAATTGAACTCAGGACCTTTGGAAAAGCAGACAGTGCTTTTAATGACTGAGCCATCTCTCTAGCTTCTAAAAAAGATTTTTACTAGAAATGAATTTAGAATATAAATGTGGCAGTCAGAATGCTGGGATCTTACCCTTGGCTATATTAACAATGTATCGTGTCTCAGCCTTTTTTTTTTCTCAGTTATAAAACAAGGATAACCATTGTGTTAGTAAGCTAGTGAGCTATCTATCTGCCAGAAAGACAAAATACTATGAAAATCAACTTAAAAAGAAAAAGGTTTATTTGAGGGTTTTAGAGTTTTCAGCACATGGTTAGTTGGCCTGTAGACTAAAATGATTATTAATATGGCAATTATTCCTTAGCCAGATTTTTCCCAAATAGCCACAAGAGACCTTTTAATATTTCAAAGCTTATGCCCACCTGGGCAGGCTTTCAATGAGCTCGTCTAAGTTAACCTGACTACCTAGCCCCATCCAGCCATGTGACTAGCTAGCCATACCTTCCAGACCTGTGGTCACATGGGTCTCCTCGGAAAAAAGGTTCTACTCCTTCTTCCCAGGGTTCTTTTCTCCCTCCTAGGAAGCCCATCTTCCACTTCCTGCCCAGGTAATTGGCCATCATATTTTTTATTAGCCAATGAAAGAATGCCTTAGGTAAATGAGGAATGACAGAGACACAATTACACATAGCATACAACCAACATTGATCTGTAGTTTTTAGGACTTTGGTGAAGCTGTTTATCATTATAGGAGTGCATGGGAGCCGGGCGGTGGTGGCACACGCCTTTAATCCCAGCACTTGGGAGGCAGAGGCAGGAGGATTTCTGAGTTCAGCCCAGCCTGGTCTACAAAGTGAGTTCCAGGACAGCCAGGGCTACACAGAGAAACCCTGTCTCGAAAAACCAAAAAAAAAAAAAAAAAAAAAAAGGAGTGCATGGGAAAGCAAACTAACTACTCCATGACTACTGAGACATGAAAAATAAGGGAAGAAGGAAGTGGTCTGATAACCCCCTTATGGGTCCTTCTATAAGGCCTACTTTCTAAAGGTTTTATTACTAATTGTGGTGATTTTAATGAAAATGAACATCATAGCTCATATGTTTGAATATTTAATCTCTAATTGGTAGAGGGAGGATTAGGAGGTGTGGCTTCAGGGCACAGTTTGAAATTATAAAAGACTTAAAGCCATTCAGTGTCCCCTCTCTGTTTCCTGCTTATGGATCAAGATGTGAGCTCTTTTCTCAGCTGCCCCAATTCTTTTGCTCTATCATGAACTCTACCCCTCTGAGATTCTAAGTTCAATTAAAAACAGTTTCTTGCTTTGATAATGGTGTTTTGTCATAGCACTAGAAAGAAAAGTAACTGAGACTTCATTCTAGCCATCATACCTTTTACACACAGGAGGATAGCTACCCACCTATAGCAATTGCCTCATAAGATTACTATGAGTAATATGAATGAATTTATATGTGTGTGTGTGTGTGTGTGTGTGTATTATGTAAAGCAAACTCAGTCATTTAATAAGCACCATGTGTTAATGCTATTATTTTCTTAACTAGTAGAAAAAAATTCCCTTGCTTATCTTAAATCATTCTTTTTTTAAAAAGATTTATTTATTTATCATATATAAGTACACTGTAGCTGTCTTCAGACACACCAGAAGAGGGCATCTGATCTCATTACAGATGGTTGTGAGCCACCATGTGGTTGCTGGGAATTGAACTCAGGACCTCTAGAAGAACAGTCAGTGCTCTTAACCTCTGAGCCATCTGTCCAGCCCATCTTAAACCATTCTATCTCATATTTTTGGACATTAGGGGTTTTTGTTTGACTTGTTTTTAGTTTTTCCTTTTTTAAAAATTTTAGTTGCTGATCTTGACATTATAGATTGATTGGTATAGTGAGAAAGAATAGAAAAGAATGTTATGATTTTTTTTGTGTCTTGTAATCTGTAAATTGATTTTTCTTTTTGCCGTTACAAAATATGTTGAATATTTGAGGAACTCCAAATATTCTGGTTCTGTGACTCAGAGCAAGCCATTAGGGAGATCGGAATTGGAGCTTGGGACTTAACTGATAGTCACAGCTTTCTTCAGCATTTTTCTTTCATCCTCCAGTGCTTGGTTCTGTATTTTCTCGTTTTTCCTACAACCCTCCAAAAGGAGGAGGAGCACTATAGAAGAGAAGGAAACAGGCAGTTCTGGGCATTGCAACTCGTTGATAAGGCCATACTGTGGGAGGGCAGAAGGGGAGGCCAAGCTGTGCAAGGACCCACCAGGGGCTGGCCACCACTCAGTGGCAGGAGTGGCAGGGTGCTGCGGCTGTTTGCTTCTACACAACTCTCGGTTTCCCCTAGTAGTTTTTCCAGCTTTCCAACAAAGTCTCCTCTTATCCACAGTTTCTTTTTCCTTGGTTTCAGTTGCCCATGGTCAATCACAGTCTGAAAAAACATCAAATGGAAAACTCCCAACAATAGCTAAGTTATGGTTTTAAATTGCACTCCATTATCAGTAGCAAGGTACAATCTTGGCAGGCACCTTATGCTCCCCTCCTCAACTGAGGAAGAGTCATTCTATGTCTCCACCTAGCTGTTGTTGGCTTTTTATATGATTTTCATGTCAGTCACTTGCCTTGATTACTAGGTTGTTGCTGTGTTTTGACATTTTGTGTGTGCACTTTTATTTTATTATGACCCCAAGGTTCAAGAGTGGTGATGCTGTTGGTCTAAGTTTGCTATGAGAAACGGTCAGAGTTCTTTAGTTACTAAGAGAAATATAGTCATGTGCTGAGCTTCTACAGTAAGCTTCTATAATCTACAGTGAGAATCAAAAATCTGAAGACACATTTGTTGGCAATATCAAACTGTAAAAGTTATAGCTACAGTGATATATATATGTATATATATATATGTATATGATTACATATATATGATTATGTATATTATTATATGTAATCAACTTCAAAAAGGCATTAAATTACAGGGTTATGTCCACTGGTGTCTTGGAACGTTGTAAGTAAGTGAAAGAGTACCACTTTTCTCAAACTTGCTAGGGACATATTTTATGAAATATAAGTTTCCAAATTCAGAACAGTTGATGAAGCATTAAAAAAAAAAATTGGGCTAGGGGTGTAGTTCAGTGATTAGAGTGTTTGCCTAGCATGCATTTATGAGAGCCTGTGTTCCAGCAGGAGCCCTGGCGTCAATAGGTAGAGTAGTGGGAAGATAAAACAAAGTAGCCCATCAAGTCATTAGATTTACTTTGATCAGAACTTGTAGAGAATTTTCTAAAACCAGGCAAAGAAAGTGAACAATAGCTGGGTTATCATGAGGGAGAGAATCTTCGGTATTTTGTGGTTATAGAGAAATGTAATTTTAGTTTCATGGATATGTTCAGAGACTTAAGTATTGCTCTACTTTCTTTATCAAAAAATAAACATTTACATAGATCTGGGAATTGAGGAAGTTTTAGCTGGGTGATGGGGGGGGGGATAGTGAGGGAGGCTCCATGAAACAACTGCAGGGCTGACTCTGCCCTGGTTTGGCCACTCTGATTCCAGGTTGGCTTCATTCGCTCTTCTGGCTGGCTGGCCCCTCCCTCTCCCTGCAGTCTGTGAATGGTTAGTATTTAAAACAGTGGGCTTAAACTTTACATGAGGAGCCAGGAGCTCCACAGAACTGCCTGAGAAAAAGCGACCCAGCACCACCCCAGGTCGCCATTCTCTTGCTGACATTTTTGTCACTCCCACCCCAGCCAGGATCTTGCTGTGTATGTGTTCCTGCCTGGCCAGATACTTTCTGTATAGCCTAGGCTGGTTTTGAACTCATGATAATCCTCTTGCTTTAGTTTTCTGACTTCTAGATTACATGTTTGTGTCATTATACCTGGTACACATTTCTTTCTTTATGCATCTATCACTGAGCTGCGATCACACACATATATATACATATGCATTCTCATATAAGCAATATCTACACTCACCCAATTGTTGTGCTTTCTTCTCTTTTCTATTTCTTTTTCTCTTTCTTTTTTTTTTTTTTTTTTTTTTGAGGGGTTTGTGGCCAGCCTGGAACTCACAGAGATCTACCTGTTTCCACCTCCTGAGTGCTGGGACTGAAAGTATGTGCCACCATACCTGGAAACTTATGCATTTTATAATAAAAAGCAAGCTAGATTCACTGCATTCGTTTCCCTCACCTGACCTGTTGTATGCTCAGTGGAATGACTAGAGCCTGTGTGAGCAAATTTAATTTCACTGTCCAAATTGATATCCAAAATCTTGCCAGCAGGTTTTGTTTTTTTTTTCTAGATATCATCATCGTCTTAATGCTATTTGATTTAATTTGTGTCCTCTGATTGTCACATGTGACTTGAAGTTATAATACTTTATTCCTGAATATTTTTATTGTAGCATAAAATTGTTTATTCAAGGTTCAAAATGACTTAGTGAGTTCTAACGTAGTGCTAGATGATTGTCATAGTTAGCTTTAGTTTTTATACTTGAGGTATCTGGGAAGAGGAAACCTTAGTTGGAGAATTGTCTCCATTAGACTAGCTTCTGCACATGTCTTTGGGGCATTTTCTTAATTGCTGGTTGATGGAAGAGAGGCCAGTCCGTGGTGGGAAGTGCATTGGTCGGCCGGCGGGACTGGTTTGTATCAGAGAGCAAGCTGAACCAGCCATGAAGAGCCAGCCAGGAAGCAGCATTCCTTCCTGGTTGCTGCTTCAGTTACTGCCTTCAGATTCCTGCCTCAAATTTCTGCCTTGGCTTCCCTTCAATGATGAACTATAACCTGTGGGCCATTTCTTTTCCCAAATTGCTTTTGGTAATGTTTATCACAGCAACAGAAAGCTAACGAAAACAAGCTGTGTTCTTAAGATTCATTTGTTTTGTTTTTTAGTGTGTGTGTCTGCCTTTGTCTGTCTGTGGTGACGGGGTATGGGCAGGGGGATTGTGTCCTCTACAGGGTTACAGGTGCTTGTGAGCTGCCCTATGTGGGATTTGGGAACCAAACCTGCACTTAATCACCCAGCCATTTTTCCAGCCCCCTGTATCAGTATTCTGTAGGATTATGATGGATTCTATATTCTGGAAAGTAGCCTTTGGTTGAATTTTTTAGATGGAAGATGTCCTGTTAAAATGATTAGTTTTAATACATTTTTTATTTTTTGAGATTATAATATAATCACATTATTTTCCCCCTCCAAACCATCCCATATACTTCCCTTGCCCTCTTTCAGATTCAACTAAATTACTTTCTTCCTGTCTTAGAGTTTCTGTTGCTCTGTAGAGACGCCACAACCAAGGCACCTCTTGTAAAGGACAGTTTTTAATTGGGGCTTGCTTAAACAGTGCTTCAGTCCATTATCGTCCTGGGAGGAAGCGTGGCAGCGTCCAGGCAGACATGGTGCTGGAGGAGCTGCATGTTCTACATCTCTAGATGAAATGTCTTGATCGGAAGGCAGCCAGGAAGAGGCTTTCTCTTCTGCCCCAGATGAAGCTTGACCTCAAAACCCACTCTTCACAGTGACAGACTTCCTCCAACAAGTCTACACCTACTCGAACTAGACCACACCTACTCGAACGAGACCACACCTACTCCAACAAGGCCACAACTCCTATTAGTGCCACTTCCCATGGGCCAAGCATATTCAAACCTCCACACTACCTATCATTAAAATTTCATCTTTGGCTTCTTTAAAAATTTTAGTGTGTGTGTGTGTGTGTGTGTGTGTGTGTGTGTGTGTGTGTGTGTGTGTAAAACAGAAGAGGAAGTTGGGCCCTGAAGTTACTGGTGGTTATGAGCCAGCTGATGTGGATGCTGGGCACCAAACTCAAATCCTCTAGAAGAGCAGCAAATATTTTTTAACATTGAGCAATCTCTCCAGTCCCCTTTTGTTATTTTTGTTGCCATCTTTTATCCACTATTATCTCTTCCTTACAACATTTTCATTTTGGTGGATAATATAGAAGAAAAAATGTATGTATTGAGCTGGAGGAATAGCTTACTGGTATAATACTTGCCTAGCATGCATAAGGCCCAGGTTTGATTCCCACTACTGGAAGAAACTTTGTTTAACTTCTTAAACAATTTTGTTATTTAATGGAAATCTTTCCTTAACCTTTTTAAACCTTAATTTCACTGGAGTACAGTGGCTATAACTTTCCACTGATAATTATCAGTGTTATTTGTAACAGTATGTTGACATGTAAATACTCAGGGACTTTTGAGGATTTTAAGTTTCTGTCTAGTATGCATTAGACATTGGGTTACATCCTTAGCACCACATAAGCTGTGCACATTGATGCATATCTGTGATTCCAGCACTGGAGGTGGAGATGGTATGATCAGAAAAGTTCAAGGTGGTTCACAGCTACCTAGGAAGTATAAAGTAGCATAGGCTGCAACTAGACCCTGTCAAAGAAAGAGAGAAGAGAGGATAGAGATGGGGGAAGGGAGAGGGAGAGGCACTTTAAAGAAGGGTTTATTTTGTCTTACTTTCTGGGAGATTCATCATGTTCAGGAAGCAGTGAGTGAGCAGGAAGTGGGGCTTGGCTATGTAACCTCAAGACCTGCCCTAGTGACCCACTTCCTTCAGCAATATTCCACCTCCTAACAATTCTTTAACCTTTCCAAACAGTGCCAAAGAGCTAGGAATCAAGTATTCAAACATATGAACCTATGGGGGATGTTTTCATTCAGATCCTAAATGTTTACCCCTGGCTTCCATAGGCTTATGGCTCTCATGATGTACAGTGCAATGCCCCCATAGACATTAACAGTTCCCAGTACCATAGAGTAGTGTAAGTACTAAGTCTCTTCTGATACTCAGGCAACCAACCCTATATCTGTGAGCCCCTGTACAGTTTTTAAGTTACATACTTCCAACATACAATGGCACAGAATAAACATTCCCATTCCAAAATGGAGAGGTGGGTACATACCAAGGAAAGGTCAGATCAGAGCAAGACTAAAATCCAGCAGGGCAAACACCAAATCCTGCAGTTCCATGTCCTGCTTCTATAACTAGTGGTAGAATCAGCTGGGTTCTAAATGCCCCATCTCTACCTATCTCCTGCATACAGCAGATATGACCTCTCTTGAGCCAGCCCTGCTCCTTACCTGCAGCTTTTGGTTGGTGGATGTTGATGGTCCTGACATCTGCAGTATTCTTGGGTCTCCACTTCAACCTAGTCATCACTTTCACAACTGCACACAGGGGTCAGGACTCTGATGCTCCCTCACATTGTGTGGGTTTTGTAGCTCTCTGGAACCATGAAGATAGACTTCATGACCCACTCAATCTTGCATTTTTGAAAGCCTGCCTGAAAAACTGCTATTTCGTGAACAGAGCATGGACTATGTCAAGTTTTGTTGCCAGCTTCAGATGGCCTCTAGCCCCTTTGGACCACAGTTATGTCAGCCTCTGTATGCTTTCCAGACTGACTCTAGCTAAACACTTCCCTAGGTGGTAGACATCCTTTGAGCTGTACTCTGAGTTCAGACTACAGGATAAGTTTTGAGATTTTACAATGTGGAGAGTTTGGTGGCTGAGATCTTGTACTCAGGGCCTTTCCTGTTGTCTTATGCCAAGCAAGAGATTTCCTTTGAACCAATACTGCCTAGCATTGTCTCTGTGGCCTGGAAGGCCTCAAATTCACAATGACCACCCTGCGTCAGCCTGTATCACCATGTCTGCTTACTAAGGTCTCTGACAGTTTCTTAGTCTCTTTTTGAAGAAGTCCTACTAGGTATTTTATTGAATATCTCCTTTGGAGGCTCGTCTGATTGTTCTTGATGGCTAAATTGGCATTAGGAGTTTTAGGGAAGAACATCAGAGAACTGAGGAGCTTTTCCTGTCATGGTGTATGAGAGGGTTGGTTATACGCTATGAATAAGACATCTCACTTGATGATGTAGCCTTCGGCACTGGAGGATAAGTGTGTGTTGGGTCTCTCCTGCCTGTTGGTGGTGTTTTGGTTTTTTTTTTCTTGGTTCATTTTGCTTTTCTTTCTTCTCTTTAAATTAGGGCGGGGGTAGGGGGAGGTGAGTTAACAAGTCTAGCCTATTCTGAAGAAATTCTCTCAGTATATTCATAACATGATTTTGAAAATTTTTCTAAAGAAAATCTATCCTTTATTTGATAGGTTATGTATAACCTGTAGTTTTGTGTTCTTAATTTTTCTTACAGTTTTCTGTAGTTTTGTGTTTTTAATTTTTTCTAACTGATATATTTGTATGTGTGTATTGCGCCTATATGTGGCTCCTGTGTGTGCATTAGTTCTGAAAAAGTTGCTGGAGGTCTTATCACTGTTCACCAGGTCTCTGCCTGAACCTGGGTTTACATTTTCTCAGCTATTTTAGAAGGCACCAAGCCCCAGCAGTCCTCCTGTTCTGCCCACTTACGAGTTTGGGGTTACAGGAATTCAAATTCTGTTTCTCATGTTTGTACTTTTAACAACTGAGCCTTCTCTCTAGTCTCTGGTGCTTTAAAAACTTGAGCATTTCTTGTTGAAGTCTTTACCAACATTCTCAGCAGTGGCCGAGTGCTGCCGTGCTGCCTTCTTTGGGTAGTTCATTCATGAAACTGTATGGAGCAAAGGTCGAGATTTCCTGTATGTGTGTCTCATTTGAATGGTACTCTTAAGTTAGTTTGACTTTTACCCTTGGTGCTCCTTGTACACTTTTCTTTTATACTTGTTAAGTGTCCCATTTTAGTTTGATTGCTGTTATAAAATACCATGACAAAAGCATTTTAGGAGAGAAAAGGGTTTAATTTAGCTCACAAAATTACTGTGCACTATTTTTTGGAAGTCATGTCTAGCAGGAACTTGAAGCACCTAGTCACATCCAGTTAAGAGCAGAGAGAAAACAATGAAACATGCTTATGCTCAGTTTGTTTTTTCCATTTTTCTGTAGTACAGGGTCCCAAAACTGGATATGGTGCCCTCTAGAGTGGGTGGGTCCTCCCCACCTCAATTAGCACAATCAAGCCATTCTTCCTAGATAGTCCCATAGGCCAACTAATCTAGATAACCCCTTATTGAAACTGTTTTATTAAACCACAATAGTCTAGATTCTATTAGGTTGACAACTAAAACTAGTGCTCACAGTAAGGTAGTCAAATTTGTGACAGGCCAACTTCTAAAGGAGGCCATATACTGTGGGTGTCTAGTTTTCAGTGCTTTCAAATACTGATGGCCCTTTGTCAACACAGGTACCTGAGACCAAACAGGAAGCTGTTTTAATTATGGACTCCTATATCCCTTAGATCATGAAAATTCTGCTTTCCAGCTCTTAGTAATTGCGATTAGGAGTGTGATTAGGAATGATCTGCTTAGCCTGTTTGGTACTGTACAGAGATGTGCAGATTACGGAGTTTGTCTTTGACTTTGGGGGGTTGGGAGTGCTTTACTATGTAGCTAAGATCAGCTCAAACTCTCTGTAGCCCAGGCTAGCCATAAACTTGTAATTTTTCTGCGTCTCCCAAGTGGGATGACTGGAATGCACCACTGTACCCAACTCTAGATGAAGTTTTCAGTGCTAGAGGCTGGAGAGTCAAATCAGAATATTCAGAATCAATATCTGGAAGCACCCTGCTTTCTCACAGATAGTAACTTACCACTCTGTCGTGGTGAAAGGGCCAAACGACTCTCTTACAGGATTGATCCCATTGCACTAAGTTCTCTTAGTGCTAATGTCTTGAGGGTGCGATTTTAAAAATCTAAATTTGGAACAGTCCCTACAATCCTTCAGGAGATTCAGTTGGGCCTGCCTTTCTGAGTCTTGACTAGGAAAGTGTAACTTTTTCGTTCTGTCTCTGTCTTTTGGATGCTGACCAGAGCTAAGAATGTTCTTTCTGGGACTTGATACTTCTTACTGTTCCTCTGAAGCCTGCCTGCCTGCTGCTTAGCTGCTCTTGTCATGCAATTGACTTACACCTTAACTCAGCAACCTAGCATTATCCCCCTTCCTGTCTTCATTTTTTTTCTCTGGGAAGATGCCAAGATTTACAAGTTACCTGCCATTTATTTAAACTGAGATAATTTATCCTTAAGTTGAAAGGGGAAAAATCTAAATGTTGGAGAGACACAAACATTTAGATGGATCCTAGCCCTTTGACATTTAACCTGAAATTATTGCCTTTAGAGGTCACCCTTAGAACCATGAAATTAAGTTACTTTTTTTTTTTTAAAATAAAAATAATCTCAGACTGGAGAGATGGTTCAGTGGTTAAGAGCACTGGCTGCTCTTTAGAGGTCCTGACTTCAATTTTCAGCAACCACATAGTGGCTCATATTGCCCTCTTCTGACTGCAGACATATATACAGGCAGAACCCTATATACATGATAAATAAATCTTTTTAAAAAATCTTAGTGTTTAAGTAAGCTTACAATTTTTGGCTGCATTCATGGTTATCCTGGGCTGCAGCCAGTGGCTGGATACAGCTGGTAGAATTACTTTATTTTTTTACTTTGTTTTTAATGGTGCTAAGCACTCTATCACTTAGCTTCTGCTTCCCCATCAGACTTGTAGATGATACCCTTTGTCCTCACTACTCAACTGACAAGTTTAGATTCAAGGATAAGTTATCACAGTTATCCCTGTACCTTCTAAAAATCTAGTTGTATTTTTCTTTTTCCTGCCCTTTGGGTCAGTCTGACCTCTTATCACACTAAGACCTTGAACTTAATCTTAGCTCAAACTCTATGAAATTAGACTTTTGTCATGCAACTCCATTCAGTTCTTCCTCCTCACTTTGTTCTGTATTCCCTTATGAGCATCTTTGGTGTCCTGATCTAGAGTTTTCTGTTATAAAATTAACTTATCTTGCTAACACACAAGGTCTTATTTTGTTTTTCTTTGGTTAAAAGGAAGAGGTTGTTGAGTCTAACAAGTATTAGTGGCATGAATATAGTTCTTATGAGAAGGCAAAAAATTAGAGGGACTAGTTATATATGAATATAGTTCATATCTACATATACCCCTCCCACATTTTATTATGTTTTAGCAATTTAAATTTCTGTGGGTTTTTTTTTTTTTTTTGGTTTTTTTGAGACAGGGTTTCTCTGAGCCCTGGCTGTCCTGGAACTCACTCTATAGACCAGGCTGACCTGGAACTAAGAAATCCGCCTACCTCTTCCTCTGCCTCCCAAGTGCTGGGATTAAAGGCGTGCACCACCACTGCCTGGCAGTAGTTTTTTAAAATAGAAAAGCATCAAGATTAAAACAATTTAGAATAGAGTTTGGGAAAATGCTCACATTTCTTATATTTAATAGTTACATTAATGAGTACTTATTTCAGTTTGTTTTATTTCAGCTTTGGCTAGATCAGAATCTAAGAGGGATGGAGGCTTTAAAAATAATTGGAGCTTTGATCATGAAGAAGAAAGTGAAGGAGACGCAGAGAAAGAGTAAGGACTTCTCCCTCCGGTATTTCATTAGAAAATCAATTTATATTTTATAGAATTTTTAAAAATATTATGGTATTTTTTACAGTAAGAAAAGATAAAGCAATATTTTACCAGTAAATAATGTTGCTTATTCCTCGGTCTTGAAAATGTATGTATATAATAAATGTTTTCTAATGATTGAAAATGACTAGGCAGGTTTTCAAACTAAGGTAAACCTCTTCCACTCTTTAAAAGGCAAACTTTTCTGGAAACAATTTGAAAAGCTACAATTTGTCAAGCGTCTGAATTTTGTATGAAAGATTAAGTCTTGTATTTTCTTTATTTTCTGCTTGTGAACTCACTTTGACCTTGGATTAGATCCCTCCAGGGAAAGCAGCACCAGGCTACATAGTATGATGTGTCCTGACACAGTAGAAGAGGTGCCATACTCCGTTCATGCACTGAAGTCGATTCAGTGTGAAATAACTCAGGAGTGGGTTTTTGGAAATCCTGGATGCCTAATTCAGGATCTTAACTAGGAAAGTGCTCTTCCACAGGATACATCCATTGCCTGTAATAAGAGTTACAATAGTACTTTCCTATAATGTGATAATTATGTTGCAAATTCAATATTATTTTTAAGCTCTTAGTTTATTTTTTTTATTGTCCAAAAGAAACTACCTCAGAGACATGTAACAACCCTGGCTCTCTTAGAACTCCAGACTAGACTGGCCTGAAACTCACTCGCAGAGGTCTGTCTACTTCTGCCTGCCAATTGCTAGGATTAAAGGTGTGAGCCACTACACCTATAAATATATTTTTAGAAATTTTGTTTTACTAATATTTTGGGAGTCTCACTCTGTAGCCCAGGCTAGCCTGGAACTTACTGTATAGCTCAGAGTATCCTGAGTTTGTAGCTAAACTCCTTAGCCTCTTTAGTGTTCGAGTTACAGATTTACTTCATCACACCCAGCTTTTTAGAAATAAATCTTTATACAAGTTATCATTCAAGTATGTTGGCTAAATATTTGAGGTATTTTGCATTCACTATTTTAAGTAAATTTATCTGAAAGAAAAGTTTGAACTGATAATTTATTTCACTAAGATTAGTGTTTTATGGTTATGTTACTCTTAAAATTATTTTTAAATTTGGTATACATATATATATATATGTATGTATATATATGTGTAGTTTGGAAAAATGGCACTAAATAAGAAATTATGACAAAGATATTTTACCTTTCAGGCATTTTAATAGAATTTTAATAATTTTTATATTAACAATATTAGTATATAACAGAATAATAAAATAAAACATATTTTATTATAAATAGTTTGAAGTTTATTACAAGTAGCTTGCATATAGCAGAATTATCTAAAAGATAAGTTTGATTTCTGTTCTGTAAGGTTTACTACAACAACTACCTTTTAAATGATCTATTAAGGTGCCGTCTTGTGCATCTCATGTACGGACTGCATTTTTCAATTCATTGTGTTCCTAGAGATTTCAATTTATTATCAAGTTGAGATGGCCTGTGAGCTGTTACTATAGTAGGAGCAGCTTGGTGACTGAGGTTCCAAGAGGAGGGTTGATTTGCAAGGGTGGTGCTGCGACTGTCACTGCACGGCACTCTCAGCATGCTCAGTTAGTTTTCTTAGCTAGCTTCCCTTCCCCTGATGGCACTCTGCTTCTGTAAGGTCTCTGCTCAGCTCTGAGTGACAACTCAAGAAAAGGAAATAGCGAGCCTACTATATATAAAATCTAGAGCCTGTAAAGCAAGATCATACGCTCATTTAAGGTGGAGGTCAGCAGACTAGGGTTTTTGCCCATTTCCTAGATTTGTTCATGTTTGTGTTGGAAAGCAGCCAGCTGTATAATGTTATGGTTATTTTCATGCTGTTGTGGCAAGGATATTACAGAGGACATGTATATAGTTACTATATGGGAAGCCTAAAATGTTTGACTGCCCGAACCTTTGCAGCAAAATTTGCTAATTCCCCCAGTTAGATGAGCACTGAAGATAAAGCAGTTTGGACTGTAACTGTTGCTGTTTTCTTCCTTTATTTTCTGTATAGTGGGGCAAATCTACTCAGTGTAGAAGATGAGGATTCTGAAGCCTCAAAAGGAAAAAAGGCAAGTGTTCCTTTAAAAAATAATTTTTCTTTTGTAATACGTACTCAAAAAAAGTTATTTAAAAAAAAATTGGCTGGGTGTGGTAATATGTACCTTGTAATCCTGGCATTAGAGTCAATGGAGGGAGGCTTGCCACAAGTTCAAGGCCAGCTTGGTCTATATGGTGAGTTCAAGGCCACACAGTTGAGTCTGTCTCCTTTTTAAAGAAAAGGATTTTTATATTTTTACTGTACGCTTCCCCCGCCCTCAGTGCTCCCCTTCCTGGCTCCAGACACAAATAGTTATGTTTTGTTTGTTTGTTTATCTACAAATGTGTCTTAGTTAGGCTTCCCATTGGTATAAAAATTAGCTAAGTGAACTTAGTAAAGGAGAAAGATTTATTTTGGCTCGAGTTTGTTTCTGTCCATGGTTGCTTGGGCCTGTACTGGCATGGTGGTGCATGTGGCTTCTGGAGATTCTCATCCCCTGGCTCTAGGAAGCAGATCTCCCAGGAGTCCTCCAGACCCTGCTCCTTAGGTGGTTGGTAGTACACTATACACAGTTTCCTAGTTGTCTTTCACTTGAAGTTTGTAAGGCCATCTATAAGACACCATGGAAAATAGCTCTGGGAATGGGGAGATGTCTTAATGGGAAGTGTTTGCTCTATAGACGTGAGGACCAGAGCTGGGAATCTCCAGGATTTTGTGCATACCAAGCATACAGTCTACAAACTGAGCCACATCTTCCTCCACTCCTCAGTAGTAGGTGACTTGTATTACTTGGAAAACTGACTTGGGCCAAAAATATCATCTTGATTTTTATGAACAGAAATATTCTGTGAGATGATGGTACATAAATGACTCAGTTTTTACTTGTTAATATTTCCCTCACTTCAATAATTTGATGTTTTACCAACAAAGACCATAAACAATAAAAACTATTCAGAGAACAGAAATAGATAGACCAGATATTTAAAATGGTGTTTGTATTTCTTATTTATTTATTTACTTACTTACTTACTTACTTATTATGTATATAGTGTTCTGCTTGCACGTATGTATGCCTTCAGACCAGAAGAAGGCACCAGATCTCATAGATGGTTATAAGCCACTGTGTGGTTTTTGGGATTTGAACTCAGGACCTCTGGAAGACCTGCCAATGCTTTTAACCTCTGAGCCATCTCTCCAGCCCTATACTTGCTCTTTTTAAAAAAGAAAGTTGTGTGTGTCTGTGTCTGTGTCTGTGTGTTGGGGATGCATATGTACTTGTGCTCCAAAGCTGAGTTTTTCTTTTACTGATCTTTAATTATTATTGAGGCAGAATGTCTTGTTTAGCATAGAATTGGCTGATTTCACTCATTCCCTTTCCTGGGTATTCATCTGGTCTCTGCTTTCCAGATGCAGGCCACTTTGCCTACCTGACTTTTATGTGGGTTCTGAAAATCTAAATTCATTCATGGGGCTGTGGTATAGGTCAGTTGGTAAAGTACTTGCCTAGCATGCTTGAAACCAAAAGTTTGAACCTTGGCACCATATAAACCAGGTGCGTGCCTGGTGGAGACAGCAGAGTCAGAGGTGGAAGGGGAGGCAGAAGTTCAAAGCCAGCCAGGGTGACACTGAATAACCTTGCTCCAAATAAACAGCTAAATAAACCAAAATAATAAATGAAACTCTTTTTAAAAAAAATAATTAATTACTTTTCCTGGAGCTAAATATTAAGTAGATAGTGAAGAAAGCCCTTTTTAAAAAAGGGATTTGACAATATAGTAAATGATATTTTCTGTGAGATTCATAGTTCCTAACTATATTTGTTAATATCCTGACAAAAAATTGAGTTAGGGAAGAAAGGGCCTATTTGCTGACAGAGGAAACCCAGTCAGTCCATCAAGGTCAGCAAGGCATGCTGGCAGGAGTATGGGCCAGTCTGGCAGTCACCGGTGAGCATGTTTCACTTGCATATAAAGAACAGGAAGTGGGAACAGACTATAAAACCTCAAAGCCCACCCTTGGTGACATTTTCTTCAGTAATCCTATTAGAGGTCTTAATATCTCTTAGAGATTCCACAACTTTCCAAACAGCACCACCAGCCAGGAACCAAGTGTCCAATCCAAACACATGAGCCTTTAGGGACATTTTATATGCTGTTCACAACATAATGAAACTAGAAGTGCTGGTTATTTTATTGCCGACTAAAACGATCTAACCCATAAACTGTAGCAACGAAAGTAAGGAATTGAGGAATTCTTCTTACATACTATTGTTTTGATGATGGCATTATGTTGTTGGTAGATAGTTCCCCAAATGCGTTCTCATCAAAAGATATTTAAGACAGAACATTGCTCATGCTAACCTTGGATGCTCCATCCTCCTGCCTCTTTCTCTCCAATTCTAGAGTTTTAGACCATATCTGCCATAAAGAAGGACAGTTTGAGAACACTCAGTTCCTTACTCAGAAGCATGGTTGAGGGCCTGGTAAGACAGCCAAGTAGTGAAATGCTTGAGAACCTCAACTTCAGCCTGTCAGCTGCCTCTGGCTCGAAGGTGCTCAATAGAAGAATATTACTCTGCGTGTCTGCTTTTAGTGTTCTAACATGATAGTATATCAAAATCATCCAGACAGATAGCCTCAAATGTAGCTTTTATAGTGAAGACATATGTGGGAGTTCTGTTGTTTTGTTTTGCCTTGAAAAGGCTGAACTCTGAATCTAGAAGGCAAGCATCCACCTTTAAAAAAAAAAGTGTCTTGATCCCATTATCTCAGTTCTATTCCTTTTGCCAGTTTATATGTGCCTATGAGTTCTTCTGTAGAATAAATAGATGAACTTTTATTTTGGACTAGTAAAAGACTATTGCCACATTTATCACTTTATCCCAGACTAGATTCCATAGTAAGACCATGATGGTTTGTTTTGTTTTGTTTAGTTATTTATTTGGATTTTTGAGACAGGGTTTCTCTTTGAAGTCCTGGCTGTCCTGGGACTCACTCTGTAGACCAGGCTGGCCTCAAATCAAACTCAGATCTTCCCGCTTCTACCTCCTGACTACTGATTCTCCACCGGGCTAAGAATGTTTTTTAAGGGAGGGAAAAGAAGATATTAAAATAGATAAGGTCAAGGTAAGATGGATAAAAGTTGCTAGCTACGCTTGTTTGGAGAAGAGAACTGCATACATGAAACTGGTAAATAGATACTATAAAAAATTTAGTAAAATAGATGTGTGATTTTCTTTTATATAATTTTGAAGAAATTATCACTTAAAACTGATAACTGGGGCTGGAGAGATAATGTGGTGGTTAAGAGCACTTGCTGTTCTTGCTGAGGACCTGGGTTCAGTTCCCAGCACCCACACAGTGGCTCACATCTGTCTATAACTCCAGGTCCATGAGACCCAATGCCTCTTCTAGCCTCAGATACCAGTTTCCTGCACAGTACACCTAACATATATTTGGGCAAACACTCATACCTATTAAAAGAAAAGAACTGAGGACCATAGTGTCGGAAAGCATCTTGTTCAGAGAATGTTTCAAAGAAAGGTTGGTTAAATGTTAGGGTTCTCACCAGGCACTTGTTGTCAGTGTGTTTATGTTGATGTTGTACCTGTGAAGGCACAGACATTACCTCAGTTTATATTGATGTAGAAACTTTGATGCTGAGGCAAAGACTCATATTTTGCAGTACTGTTCTATTGATAGCAGCAAGTCTGTTAAACAGTGGGAATCTTAGAGTTTTTTTTTTTTTTATTGTTTTGATTTGGTTTTGCTTTGTAGAGAGAAAACTAGCCCAAGACCCATTATCTTAATTTTCTAAGTATTTTGGAGGAAATTTGTATGAAAAGAAAAATAATATATTCCCTGTTCCTTTCACAACTTTCATTGTCTTTAGAAGAAAAAGATGGAACCATTTCTACTCAGGTCTGTCCTGCTGCTGTCTTCTCTCCATACCCTTTCCTCTGTCTCTAGTAGCTGTGTACGGTTTTCTTTTCCATCCTTTCCTTCCTGTGCTGCCTTCCCTTCTCTTCTTTCTTCTTCCCATTCCTCTCTTCCTTTCTATGAGACAGTTTTGCTATAATAGCCTGGACTGACCTAGAACTCACTGTATACACCAGGCAGCTCTCAAATTTGTGACAGTCATCTTGACTTTACCTCCCAGTCTCTAGAGCACCGAAGTTAGAAGCCATTTTCCTCTATTAACACTTAAATTGTTTGATTATATTTGTGTGTATATGTGTGAGTGAGTGTGTGTGTGTTAGAGAAGAACTTGTGTCAATCAATTCTTTAAGTCTCAGGGTCCAAACTCCCATTTGTCAGGCTTGGTGGTATCCTTGTCTATCTAGCCTTCTCGATGGTTTTTAAAATGTGTAGCCAGGGCTGACCTTGAAATTGTGATTCTCTTGCCTCCACCTTGTGTGCTGTCATAACTGGCTTGTTTTTTAAACTAATAAATTTGAGATATTGTTGGCAAATTATCACATGATGATACCATTGATATTGACTAACATCTGTGGATCTTTTTGCAGTTAAACCGGAGATCTGAAATTGTTGCTACTAGTTCTGGTGATTTCATCTTGAAGACTTATGTAAGGCGGAACAAGGCTGACGGCTTTAAAACTTTGAAAGGCAACCCAATTGGACTTAACATGTTAAGCAACAATAAGAAACTGAGGTACATTTAAAAGTTGAATAAATTCTTTAGAAAGATTGATGTGTAGATGTTTCACTATAGAGAAGGTAAAGAAAGAGTTTAACATTAGAAGCTAAACTACATTTGTGGCCAAATTCAAATTTATTTTGAATTTGTTAGTAGGTTGCATAAATTCTTTAAATCTTAAAATTTTTTTTCAAGCATTTATTTGTGTGTGTATGCCTCTAAATGCTGGTTAAAGATATGCACTAACGTTTCTAGCCTATACCTTAATTTTTTTTTTTTTTTGAGACATGGTTTCTCACTGAACCTTTAGCTTGCTGTTTCAGCAATTTTTTATAAGCCAGTGAGACCCTCTGATCTGTATGTCCTTCCTTACCTTTTCAGTGCTGGGGCCCACATGCAGCTTTGAGTCTTGCTTTTTACAAGGAAGCTAGGAATCTGAACTCAAGTTTTCAAGCACCTACTCCCTGAGCCATCTCTTCAGTCCCCTTTCAGTCCTGAATCAAGATTTTAGTGTGTGACATCTCATGCACTTTCTTTTATATAAACAAGTAGAAAATCAGTCATAATCGTAGAAGTCTGAAGCCCCATTATGGAGATATTCATACTTCACTTAGCATATCCTAGTTCAGATCATCTCAACACGGTCTTATTTTTCTCTTAAAAGATTTTATGGGGGCTGGAGAGATGGCTTAGTGGTTAAGAGCACTGACTGCTCTTCCGAAGGTCCTGAGTTCAAATCCCAGCAACCACATGGTGGCTCACAACCATCTGTAACAAGATCTGACTCCTTCTTTTGGAGTGTCTGAAGACTTCTTCTACAGTGTACTTACATATAATAAATAAATAAATCTTTTAAAAAAAGATTTTATTCCTCTTCTTCAGATAAAATATTTTTTTCCTAGTAGCTATGGTAGTAAATCATTGTTATCCTAGGACTGAGCTACTTATTTAAGTGGACATGAAAATTACTCTTTTGTTTCTACTTTATTACTATATAGATAGCTAAGTCAGATCTATAAACATCAGGTAACTTTCATGTTAGTAGCAGAATTAAAGTTTTAGATTTCAGACTTGCACTCTACTATCCCAGTTATTCTTTTCCCTTGAGGAGTTTGGAAATACTTGAAAAGATATTAGGAAGTCTCCTAGTGGACAATTGTAGATGCTTAATTGGGTTTTGGTTTGGTTTGGTTTGGTTTTAGTGTACAATTTGGGTTTGCACTCAGATTTTAAATGGTAATTTTGTCAATGTGTATACAATTTTTTTACCTGTTCAAACTATTATTTTGTGTTTTGTTTTGTTTTGGTTTTTTTTTTTTTTTTTTTTTTTTTTGGTGCAGTGAAAATACACAAGCTACAGCATTATGTTCTGGAACTGTAGTTCATGGTAGACGCTTCCATCATGCTCATGTACAGATGCCAAGCATCAAAACGGCAGCTCAGAGGTGAGGACCTCATTCTTTCAGACTATATGATTCCCTCTTTTTAAATAGAAAATTTCACACTCCCTTTATGTGTAGAACTTGGCAGTTTTCATTGTCTTTGAAATATATCTTCAAAATAATTCATGAGACCTGTTATATTTTGATTATTTTATATTTGCTTTTTAGAAGTCCCACTTTTGAGGAGAATTTAAAATAAGAGCCATTTGTTGTATTACTTTTTAGGTCTAAGAAGATATTTAATGAAGCCGATACATAGTACTGATCTTACTGTACTGGAGTGAACTGTGCTACTGGTAGTTGACCTAAGGAGCAAAACTAATTTTTATTGCTTTTCTTGTTTTATACAATTTCAGTGTATCAAGCAAATTCTACTAATTTTAAGTGTTTGGTTATTTTTATAAATTTAGGAGTTTTCACTGATGTTGACAATACTGTTTCATCCTTGAGATATTGAAAGTACCATTGGGAAAAGGTTTAAATGATTTTGAACTATTTTAGAAACATCTTTAAAATGTTATTATCTCCTTTCATTTGATTCAAAATTCTTTGGCCCTAGGAGTTAGCTGTTACACCGTAAATACTGTATTATAACTGATAACATTTATATTTGGTGTACAATTTACATGGTGTTCTTCATTTTTAAGCTTGTTATCTATTCAAAACCTTTTTCAAACCTTAGAAACTTGCTATATAAGATGAATATATAGATTTACTAGAATAGATCTTTAACTCAAAATTTTTAAATTTTTCTCATAATTTAAGGTGATTAAATGAAAACTTTTGGTTTTTAAAATATTTCACATAAGATTCTTAAGAAATTCAATACAAAAGCCAGAATTTACTGATAACAGCAAAAATTTGCTTTGTTGTAATGTAAGGTGCACAAACAATGCAGGCTCTCTGGCTGCATGGGGCTCTAACAGGGCCAAGGATCAAAAGTAAGATGTATGCTCACACAGAGAGATCCAAGTCAAAAGGCTGGGTTGTGTCTTGTTTTATCCTAGGTCTTTGACTTATTTTACCTTGTATGTGTAGTTATGTTCATCTCTGTAACTGATATTTAGAAGACCTAATGATATTTGAAGACCAATGGTTTTTGGTGACTGGAATTCATATTCCAAGAGTCAAAATATTTGATCAGAATGCTTAGGAGTAATAAAGAAAACTTTAAAGATTCAAATGAGCAGGACAGAGTCTGCTCAGATTTGTCTCAATCCGTATAAAAGTAAACACTTTTTATTTTAATTCTGTGACCTGACTTTTAAAGGATTTTGAAGTCCAAAGTCTAGTAGTCATTGAAAGTCCCTCTCAGTTTTATTCCTTCAAAAAGCAAAGTGATTTGTATTTTACAAAAATGGTTATAGATGAAGAACAATATATTGAAAGACTAAGGCAAAGTCGCACCATTTACTAATGATTTATTATTAAGGACAGGAAGGCGGATAAATGAATCCATATGTGGTGGTATATGCCTGAGGTCTCAGCCCTCAGGGCACAGCTGAGGCAGAAAAGTGCCATGAATCTTCAGACATCGTGGATTAGTGAGTTTAAAGCTAGTCAGGGTTACTGCATAGGAAGAACTGTGTCAAACAGATGGCCCTAGCAAACAAAGGCTTAGGTTTGTTCAGTAGCACAGCTATGTAAACTAAGTATGAGAATATCAGAGCAGAGCTGTGCTGCAAAGAGACTAACTGTGAATGTGCTTCAGAGGCACTGAGCACAGTTGAGAGACCTACGGATCAAAGAATTGTCTTTTCTGATTTCTCTTAAATGTTGTTTTCCAAAGTCTTAATTTAAACTTTAAAAAATGTTGCCAGTTTGGTAGTTCAGTTTTTGGAGAGTATTAGGGTTTTTTTTTTTTTTTTTTTTTAAGTCAGACCTGCATGATAGTAATTTGTAGTTTTAAGGAAGTTTATTACTTTTATTTTTAATTGGGAAAGGGCATGAGGGAGGGTTGTTAAATATTACATCAGTTTTATATCATTTGGGGCAGATGATTAACTTTCTCATCTGTTTTCTTACTACTATTCCAAAAGTTCTATATTAAAGATAGACTCATGCACTACAGTGCTAAAAGAAAGTAATAGAAGAATGAACTGCAGGTATTTAAGTCTGTTTTCATTGCAACTTCACTCTACTTTATTTAAGCAGACTTAAAACCTAGCACATTTTATAATTTTGTGTTTTATTTATAATTTCATTTTTTGATCAAAAAATTTTCTTGACTTTCTTTAAAGGATTGGTAAAAAAGAAAAACTTCTAAGGGGAAAGTAAATAAATGTCTTTAAAAACATGTTTAATGCAGTGAGGTATGGCACATGTCTGTAATTTACTGCTTAGGAGCCTAAAAGCACTAGAATCATGAGTTTGAGGCCAGCCTTTGTTGAAACCTTTTCTCACATGCACAAAAAAAACCAAAACAAAACATATAAAACCATACATGAAAAACCGGGTCCTAGAATAAATAAGATTTAATTACTAATGGATGGCTCCACCTTGGAAAGAAGTTTTAAGGTCCTAAATCAATACAGAAATATCAGAATTAAACAAGTGTTTATTTTCCTCCCTTTATTTTGAAGTTTTTATTTAAAGATTTATTAATTTTTTGTTTTTAATTATGTATCTGTATGTTTAACTTTGAGTCCAAAAGTGCTCAGAGACCAGCAGAGGTATTGGGTCCTCTGTGAGAGTAGTATCAGTTCAGCCTCAGAGCCATCTCTCTAATTCCTCCTTTTATTTTTAAGACCACTAGTACAGTATTAGTTAAAAGAAACTTTTCCTTTCCATTTTGTATGAAGTAGTCCAAAAACCTGATACTTTCAAGTCCTACATTTTTAATAACTTCCACATGTTTAATCTATTTTTATATATACACCCCTTCTGGAGTGAGATTTGATAGTATATACATTGAAACTTCTTGTGGATGTTTGTAAATTAGACAACATGTGTGTCTGTCTGTGTGTGTGTTGTGTGTATATTGTGTGTGAATCTGTCCGTGTGTTGCTGAGGATGGAATATGGGGTTTTTACTCCCACTGAGTGACGTTCTCTGTTTCTAACATGTAATTTCCTCATGGATAAGAAAAAAGACGTGGTAACAGTTCCCTTCTCTTCCTGTCTCTTGGTTTATCAGGAAGAACCAGTGCTATGTCTTTACCTTTATTCTAGCCTCCACACTTTCTGGGTTTTGTACAGGTGAGTTTTAGAAACAATAGAGTTCTAAACTCTGTTTACCTCTTGGGATCAACCTTATGATGTTAGAAGTATCTCACTTAGGTACTTTGACATTTCCTGGGACTGTAGCTTCCTGAGAGAGAGGGAGAGGGAGAGTTTGTTTGAACTTGTGTGTTTATATTTCCTTGACTTTAATAGGAATTCGATGTTTTCTTGCCACTTTACAGATATATTTTGTAGCAAAGATAAAGTTTCAAGTGTATTAGTGTAGATATATTGTTTCTTCACTATGGGAAACATTTTAATGTGTCTTTTGAGTGCTGCTCTTAGGGAATTTACAATGCTTTTCTTTTTAATTTGCTAGATTGTATTGTCAGCTTACTTGTGTGCCCGCAGGAGAGGAATGAAATACTGTAGCTTGAAGATTTTGTCATTTATGTTTTTTTTTTTTTTTGGTTTTTCGAGACAGGGTTTCTCTGTATAGCCCTGGCTGTCCTGGAACTCACTTTGTAGACCAGGCTGGCCTCGAACTCAGAAATCCGCCTGCCTCTGCCTCCCAAGTGCTGGGATTAAAGGCGTGCGCCACCACTGCCCGGCTGTCATTTATGTTTTACTTATAGTTTTGAGCATCAAGCCTTTCTCTGATGAGGAACACTAGTTTCAGAATGGGAGTTTTATTCTAAACTCAAGACTGGAGTTAACTCTAGGGTGTCTCCTGGCTTCTGGAGTTTCCATGAGTTGTAAAGACGTGTACACTGGCTTCATAAAGCTTGTGATAAGAATATGATTATAAGCCTAGGCTTTGTCTTGTGTACTAAATAACACACATTATTTATCCTAAGACTGCTGTGTAAAACAAGCTTTGGCCTTAAAAACTTTGTTTCTGATATAATAAATTTAAAATTATTGGAATTTTTTTATAACTTCCAGGAAATGTTATTATTTCTTGAAAATTATGTCTGTTGACTGTCATAAAATAATCTGTTATTAAATGCTTTGTAAGTAAAATCCCTTTGAGAATTTTCATGGTTTTGTGCATCCATGTTTTACTGTTAAATATGTGACTACCTAAATTATTTTATGTTGACCACTATTGAAAAAAATGCAATAGTTAACATATAGTACATGCAAATTATTGTTAAAACAAATTGCTCATATTAATAATTTTACCTTGTTAACTGCAATAATTACAACTGCAATGACATAACAATGAAGTCTCCTCTCTTACATTTTTTTCTTTTTCATGTTTTAAGCAATCAGGACCGAAAAGAAAGGTAAGCTTAATGAAATTAGAACATGGGCGTAGCAGTGAAATATCAGCTTATTCGCTTTTAACATTACCCTGAATTGGACTTCATCACTATAGCTTAACTATTTAATGACAGGAAACCGATTAATAGTACATTGCAATATTTTGGTATGTGGGTGATGTTTCAGTATAATTCTCAGTGCATATATTATTGCATGAATGGTTATATATTATATTATTATTATATTATATTATGTTTATACTGATCTCTGTTTAACGTTCTTTAAAAATAAAATCTTCAGTGCCTTAATAGTAAGGTTTCATACAGTTAAATCATCAAAATCTTTGTGCTAGGAAGACATGAGTAAGCTAAGCCATGAGGAGCAGGAGATTGAGTTCAGTGTGCGCTAAATATAAATAGCAAGTCCTGTCTATATACTGGAACTCACTATGTAGACCAGGTTAGATTTGCAGTATAGTTTAGCATGCTCTGTAAAATGGACTGGGGGGCAACTTTTTCTTTTTTTTTTTTTTTTTTTTTTTTTTTTTTTTTTTTTTTTTTTTATTTAATTTTATTTTATTTTTTTAATTTACATTCCAAATCACTTCCCCTTTCCCGTTTCCTCCCTCCCCGAAAGTCCCATAAGCCCCCTTCCCTCCCTCTTTTCTCCGTTCAACCCCCTCTCATTACTCTGTCCTGGCGTTCCCCTACATCCAGTCTTTCCAGGACCAGGGGTCTCTCCTTCCATCTTTTTAGAAATCTATTGATATGCTGATTGTGTCTAGGGTATTCTGAGATTCTGGGTCAATATCCCCTTATCAGTGACTTCATACCATGTGTGATCTTTTGTGATTGGGTTACCTCACTAAGGATGATATTTTCAAGTTCTGACCATTTGCCTAGGAATTTCGTGAATTCATTGTTTTTAATTGCAGAGTAGTATTCCATTGTGTAAATATACCACATCTTCTGAATCCATTCCTCCGTTGAGGGACATCTGGGTTCTTTCCAGCTTCTGGCTATTATAAATAAGGCTGCTATGAATATAGTGGAGCATGTGTCCTTATTGCATGCAGGTAAAGTCTCTGGGTATATGCCCAGGAGTGGTATAGCCGGATCCTCCGGAAGTGTCATGCCCAGTTTTCTGAGGAGCCGCCAGACTGCTTTCCAGAGTGGTTGTACCAGCCTGCAATTCCACCAGCAGTGGAGGAGTGTTCCTCTTTCTCCACATCCTCGCCAACAACTGCTGTCTCCTGTGTTTTTGATCTTAGCCATCCTGACTGGTGTGAGATGGAATCTCAGGGTTGTTTTGATTTGCATTTCCCTAATGACTAAGGATGATGAACATCTCTTTAGGTGCTTCTCAGCCATTAGATATTCTTCAGGTGAGAACTCTTTGTGGAGCTCTGTACCCCATTTTTTAATAGGGTTACTTGCCTCTCTGGAGTTTAACTTCTTGAGTTCTTTGTATATCTTGGATATTAGCCCTCTGTCGGATGTAAGGTTGGTAAAGATCATTTCCCAGTTAGTTGGTTGCCGCTTTGTCTTTTTGACGGTGTCTTTTGCCTTGCAAAAACTTTGTAATTTAATGAGGTCCCATTTGTCTATTCTTGATCTTAGAGTATAAGCTATTGGAGTTCTGTTCAGGAAATTCTCCCCTGTGCCCATATGTTCAAGGTTCTTCCCTAGTTTCCCTTCTATTAGTTTCAGTGTGTCTGGTTTTATGTGGAGATCTTTGATCCACTTAGAATTGAGCTTAGTGCAAGGAGATAAGGATGGGTCAATTTGCATTCTTCTGCATGTTGACCTCCAGCTGAGCCAGCACCATTTGTTGAAAAGGCTATCTTTTTTCCACTGGATGGTTTTAGCTCCTTTGTCAAAGATCAAGTGACCATAGGAGTGTGGATTCATTTCTGGGTCTTCAATTCTGTTCCATTGATCTACATGTCTGTTACTGTACCAATACCATGCAGTTTTTAACACTATTGCTCTGTAGTACAGCTTGAGGTCCGGGATACTGATTCCCCCAGAGGTTCTTTTACTCTTGAGAATAGTTTTAGCTATTCTGGGTTTTCTGTTATTCCAGATGAATTTTTGAATTGCTCTTTCTAACTCTATGAAGAATTGAGTTGGGATTTTGATGGGGATTGCATTGAATCTGTGTATTACTTTTGGTAAGATGCTCATTTTTACTATATTAATCCTGCCAATCCATGAGCATGGCAGATTTTTCCATCTTCCGAGGTCTTCTTCAATTTCTTTCTTCAGAGACTTGAAGTTCTTGTCATACAGATCTTTCACTTGTTTGGTTAGCGTCACGCCAAGATACTTAATATGGTTTGTGGCTATCGTAAAGGGTATTATTTCTCTTACTTCTTTCTCAGCCTGCTTATCCTTTGAGTATAGGAAGGCTTCTGACTTGCTTGAGTTGATTTTATATCCGGCCACTTTGCTGAAGTCGTTTATCAGCTGTAGGAGTTCTCTGGTGGAGTTCTTTGGGTCGCTTATGTATACTATCATATCGTCTGCAAATAGTGATAGTTTGACTTCTTCCTTTCCAATTTGTATCCCTTTGACCTCTTTTTCTTGTCTAATTGCTCTAGCTAGAACTTCAAGTACTATATTGAAAAGATATGGAGAGAGAGGGCAGCCTTGTCTAGTCCCTGATTTTAGTGGGATTGCTTCAAGTTTCTCTCCGTTTAGATTGATGCTGGCTACTGGTTTGCTGTAAATTGCTTTTACTATGTTTAGATATGGGCCTTGAATTCCTGATCTTTCCAAGACCTTTAGCATGAAAGGATGCTGAATTTTGTCAAATGCTTTCTCAGCATCTAATGAGATGACCATGTGGTTTTTTTCTTTGAGATTGTTTATGTAGTGGATTACATTGATGGATTTCCTTATATTGAACCATCCCTGCATCCCTGGGATGAAGCCTACTTGATCGTGGTGAATGATCGTTTTGATGTGTTCTTGGATTCGGTTGGCAAGAATTTTATTGAGTATTTTTGCATCGATATTCTTCTCAGCTCCTCATGGTACCTTCTCCAAAATTGACCATATAATTGGTCACAAATCAGACCTCAACAGATACAAGAAGATAGAAATAATCCCATGCCTCCTATCAGATCACTATGGAATAAGGGTGGTCTTCAATGGCAACAAAAACAAAAGAAAACCCACGTACACATGGAGGCTGAACAATGCTCTACTCAATGATAACTTGGTCAAGGTGGAAATAAAGAAAGAAATCAAAGACTTTTTGAAAGTTAATGAAAATGAAGGCACAACATACCCTAACTTATGGGACACAATGAAAGCAGTGCTAAGAGGAAAATTCATAGCCCTGAGTGCCGCCAAAAAGAAACGGGAGACAGCATACACTAACAGCTTAATGGCACACCTGAAAGCCCTGGAACAAAAAGAAGCAAATACACCAAAGAGGAGTAGAAGGCAGGAAATCATCAAACTCAGGGCTGAAATCAATCAAGTAGAAACAAATAAAACCATACAAAGAATCAACAAAACGAGGAGTTGGGGCAACTTTTTCTTACAGAATAATTCAAAGTGAAGTATGTAAATATTGCTGTCTTTTGAGTGCAGACTGAATTTGTTGCCAAGTTTATATAGTAAGGGGGAAAATGGTAGCTTTAGAATAGAGAAAACAGGTAGAGGTTACCTTAGACAGTAGGCCAAGGTTGGCCAGCTGTGGTGGTTTAGAACCTATAATCTCAGTACTTGAGAGGGAGGCTGAAGCAGTAGGATCCAAGTTGTACAAGCTCAGTCTGGGCCATGAGATTTGCAAAGGGAAATACAGCCATTGCTACACAGGGATGCCCTGGGGACATCCAGGGGAAGGAAAAAGAGAGAGAAAGAGCTGGGATGGACGTTCACGCCTTAATCCAGCTACGGCCTGCCTGGAAACCACAGTCTAGAGGGAAGATCAAATAACAGATTATTCTTGTGTGCAAAAGAGAGGTCACAGGGATGCAGGTGCTTGCCAATGAGCTTGACAAACTTGAGTTTGATCTCTGGGATGCATATGGAAACATTTTTATATTAAGCTTGAGGAATATTTTTATGCCTTCATTTTAGTATAATTTAAAAGCAGTTTATTTTTCTTATTTGTGTTGAAAAGCATGCAGGGAAGATTTGGAAACAGTAGCTATGAAGTCTGGAATACAAGAAAATATATATTGTAACACATTTTAGCATTGTGGGTATTACATGATACTCATGTATTTATTCTTATTAGCATTGCATGGTAGAACAGTATCAAATTACAATATATACATTTTGTTTTTCAGAGTACTTATAACTTAAATAGTTGTGGAGTTTTGTTAATGATACTCAGCATTTCAAAATATTTACTGTGTCTGTTACCCATAATTTAAAAAATGGGAGACATAGAATTACAGTGCAAGTATTACCATGTTTGTTTCCAACTGTCTTATTGTTCGTAACCTTTTAATATGAGACAGGTATATTTTAAGCTTGATATAGTATAGTTAGGAGCCCAGCATGTTTTTTAAGATTTCATGCTGGCCTTGAGCTCATTATGAAGCTGCAGTTGACTTTGAACTCCTAATCCCTCTGCCTTCCCAACTGCTGGGTTGTAGCATGTGCCACCATGCTGAGCGAGATGCTGAAAGCATGTCCTTAAAACATTAAGGTTGAACATTTAAAGTTGATTCACGATTTTATACATATGCAGTACATACTGATCTCCCCCATTATCTTTTCTTCTTTCCTAACCTCCTCTTCCTAACAGGAACCTACCTACCTCCTCTCTTCTCTCCCCTCCTCCTTTCCCCTTCCTTCTTTTTTCCCAACTTCCTCCCTTCCCTCCTTCTCTTCTACTCCCCACCCCCCACCCCCCTTGCTGACATATGCTGCCCGCTGCATTTAATTAGAGTTGCATAGGTCAGGGACAACTTGCCACTAGCTACCACACTAAGAAATACTACTCACCTTCCCCCAGTAACCATTAACTGCCTATGGCTCCCCAAGGAGAGAGGCGTCTACATGAGGTCTTTCCCCGTTCATGATGAAATGTTGATGGGCCCACACTTCTGCAGGTCTCATGTAAACTCCACTACGGTGAGTTCATGAGTGCAAACTGCCCTCTTATGCCCAGAAAATAACATTTCTTTTTTTTTTTTTTTTTTGGTTTTTCGAGACAGGGTTTCTCTATGTAGCCTTGGCTGTCCTGGAACTCACTTTGTAGACCAGGCTGGCCTCGAACTCAGAAATCCTCCTGCCTCTGCCTCCCAAGTGCTGGGATTAAAGGCGTGCGCCGCCGCCACCACCACCCGGCTCAGAAAATAACATTTCACACCACTACTTCCTACCCTCCAGCTCTTACATGCTTCTACCACTTTCCCCAGTGTTTCCTGAGTGTGTGTGTGTAGTGTGTGTATAAATGTTCTCCTCCACAAAAAGTTAAGGTTTCATGTAACTGCTGAGACATCTCTAGTACTAACCTTGAACTTCAACTTCTGGTCTTCCTGTCTCTACCTCTTGAGTGCTACATGCATACATACACACACACACACACACACACACACACACACACACACACATACACACATACATACACACATACATAATTATACACATACATACATAATCACAAACAAACAATATACAGTGCAGGAATCAAGCTAAAGACGTTGTGCCGGCTAGGCACACCAGCATCTGCTGAGCTAAATCTCCAACTTTCTTTTCTTCACCGTACCACTGCTACCACTACACGAAAGGCAAGTCTTTTTCCTACCCTTACAATTTATGTCATCACAGATTTTTAAATCTTGGCAGAGTCAAAATTGTTCACATGCTCCTGATACTGCTCTAGTCATTGTTGCTGACACAGTTTGCTGGAATTCAGTTCTAAAATTGTCCTTTCATAATTGTGAGGCTATGGACCAGCTAGTCAGTTTTATTATCCCTCAGCTTTTTCATCGATAAAAATGTTGATAATGTATAGCTTGAAAGGTTATTAAGAGAATATGGAGTTAATAGGAAACTTTTGAACATTAGTATGTGGCACATAGTATTCACTGTTTGCTGATTGCTCTTACAAATACATTGCTGTCTCCTTTTAGTAATATTTTCTTTGTATTCATATTTTGAGTGCTTTGAGTGTTATGTGGAAATATTAAATCTTATTCATTTATGATTTATATAATCAAATGAATTACATTGCTCTTTACTGAATAGAAACTACTGAACACTAGTGTGAACATTTATAAATAAATAGTATAGCTTCCTTTAATTTCCTGCTGATATAAAATGAGTATTTGACTATACTTACCCAGGCCTGGAAAGTATCTGTTATAACTCCTGAGTTAGTGTTTCTTTTTCTTTCTATGGTTATTTTCTCTCAATACTAGACACAATATGCTTGTTTTCTCTTCAAATTAGTATACTTAGGTTTACAAAAGTATACTATTTAGGACATTTACTTACTCAAGTTAGGTTTATTATATGTTCTATGTTGAACCAAGTGCAGTGGCTTATAATTGTATGTCCAGCATGAAGGCAGGAGGATTGCATGTTTGAAGGTAGACTGTGCTATATAATGAGACTCCTTCTAAAATAACGATAACTAACTGCATATTGTTTGACAGAATAGTTTAATATGTTTAGACAAGTGTATTTCTGGCTATAATGTCCCATGACAAGATAAGAGCTAGTCATCACTTGTTCTATAATTGATGGATTTGTTTGATATATTTTTGTACTGGTATTAGCATTGTCTTCAAGACTAGTTTTATTTAATATTTGTTTTTTGTTCAATATTTAATTCATTGATTGCTTTTTAAATAACAAAATTGGGTGGTATTCTGTTGGGTAATTTGTTCAAACTGACAGTGTTTTTAATGTGAATGTCATAAACTGGTTAAAAGGCAGTTTCAAGAGAAAAGGTCTAAATTTTGCATTTCAGGAATAAATACATAGCTTCCAAAGTAAAAAAAACTGGCTAAAGGTAGTGTCTAGAGTACCCGCTACTTGAGGCTTAGACAAGAAGGTCACTTGTATCAGGCAGTTTGAGACCACAAATGAGGCACTTTTCTAAAAAGCAAAAAATTAAAGACTTCCTTGAAAAACCAATAATTTGACTTTATTTACTGACTATGTATCTAGCAGTCCACTCTTGTGACTCTGATAGGTTGAAGATTTAAGTGAGATACCTCCACTTCTCTCTAGCTGTAGCTTGATTTTCCTAATGCATTTTAACTTTATGCCGTTAATTTTTAACATGACAAGCTATGGTTTCTCTGAATTGTAAGTGGTCCTTTGACTTTGTCATTTTGAAAACTTCAGTTTCTATTTAAATGAAATCATATAAATTTCCTCTTGTAGGAAAGAATACCCACCCCATGTCCACAAAGCTGAAAACAGCCCTATAATGTTAAGTCATGGCCAAGGTGGAGGTAAGTGTACAGTTTTGTTTGTTAACCTGTGAAAGGTTTTGAATTCCTGCATGAGAAGTACAAAGAGAGAAAATATAGATACTAGCTTTAAAATACTCTGGGGCCCACTAGAAATCATGTTGAAAACTATTACTTTTTTTTTTTTGGTTTTTCGAGACAGGGTTTCTCTGTGTAGCCCTGGCTACCCTGGAACTCACTCTGTAGACCAGGCTGGCCTCGAACTCAGAAATCCACCTGCCTCTGCCTCCCAAGTGCTGGGATTAAAGGCGTGAGCCACCACCGCCCGGCGAAAACTATTACTTTATAGCAGATTTCATATTTTTTTAAATTTTAAGCTGTGGTCTTATGTGGGACTGTGGGACAATTAGGTGAAATAGCTTAAAATCTTTGGATTATGTTATACTTTTGTTCAAGATTCAAGTAGTAATTAAAGATTAGCTATATCTTTAAAATAGTTTTATATTGAATAATATCAGTTTTCTATTAATGCACAAATACATGTATCAAATGTATTTCACCAAAAATTGATTTCCCTAATATAAAATAGTTGTTTTATTTTATTTATTTTAATGGGTATGTGGAGTTGCATGCAATAGGATGTGTGTGGTAGTCAGAAGACAACTTTTTTTAAGGGGTGGGGAGGTCTTCTTCCCTTCCTTCACCTTGTTGAGGCAGTCTGCTTTGTTGTTTCTGCCATACTGTGTACTCCTGCATAGCTGGCCCATAACTGTCCAGGCCACACCCTTCCCCACCCCCCATGCCACCCCGCCCCCTCGCCTTAGGAATGCTGGGATTACAGATGCACACTCTCCTCAGCTTTTCTTTTGTATGCATCCTGGCATACAACACAGTGGTTGAGTTTGCACTGCAAGTGTTTTAACTCTCTCAGCCATCCTGCCAGCTCAGCATTATTTTTGTTTATTGTTCCGAGATCATGGTTTCTCTGTTTCAGACTGTCTTTTCATTTAAATCTTTCTCCCTTAACCTCTGGGGTGGGAGGAATCTAAAGGGGTGTGTTTCTGAGCCCAATCTAGAATGGATTGTTTGTTTGTTTATTAGATTTATTTTTGTTAATTTTAACTGCGTGTGCTTGTGTCTGTGTGAGGTGTCTGCATTTGTACTGCTGCCCATAGAGGCAGGAAGCTTCGTATCCTCCTAGAACTATAGCTACAATATGAGGAAGTTGTGACTGTGTAACATGGGTGCTGAATACTTAGTCTGGTCCTCTTTAAGAGACATCTGCACAGTCCTTTGTATAAGAGCTTTCTTAACATGTGTCTTCCTTGTTTACACACAAGACTTGGCTTGTCTGTAAACATGATGATTCCTAATTCCAAACTTTGGTACATGCATTTAATATACCACTGAGATAAAAAATTTTCATGATCAGTTCCATCATTTCTCATTATCTTGTATTATTCACTTCAAATTTGAATTATATACTTTGCAGTACACAGTTATGCAGTGCACAGTTACATTAATAAATTGAGTTTAGCAATAATGACCACCTTCTTCAACATCTATTCTGTTACACTTTCATTTTTTATTGGACAGTGACTCCATTCCACTTGCTAAGTTAAATACATTATATTTGTTATGTACTTGTGTTCTGTTTCTTGTGGAAGAGTCCTCTAAATTTAGATTTTATACCTATATTTTGTACGGAAGAGCAAATGGTTCCATAGAAGCACTGAATTACTTGCCCAGGCATAACCCAGATCGAAGTACAATACTGTTCTCATTTGACAAATGAGTTTCAGAGAAGCAAAGTAGTAATATTTTAGAAACCATTTAGCCAATCTGTTAGAATACCTACAATTTATTCAACAATCTTCATTAATATTCAACAATAGTCAGCCAGGCATTGTAGCACACTCCTTACATCCCAGCACTCTGGAGGCAGAGGTAGGGGGATCTCAGCAAGTTTGTGGCCAGTCTGGGCCACCTAGTAAGTTCAGGCTATGTAGTAAGACCCTGGCACAAGCAAACAGACAAACAAAACACCACCCAATAATATTCACTAAGGAATTAGGAATAATCTTTGAATTTCTTTGTTTTTCACTTGAAACAATTGTAGAGTATAATAATTAAAGTTGCACAAGGAACAAAATGGTTCCTATTTATTCTTCATGCTTGCTATACCTTTTAAATCAGTACTTGTCAAAATAAAGATTAGTATAAGGTGTTTGCTTATTTGTTTATTTGGGTTTTGTTGTTTGCTTTTTGACACAGAATTTCATTACATAGTCTAGGCCAGCGTAGGACTCTATATAGCTCAAGTTAGCTCAAACTAGTGATCTTCTGCCTTAGCCTTCTGAATGATGGGATTATTGGCACATGCCACCACAGGTCTGTCTCGTTATAAGATTTTGCTAAGCTGATGACCTTGTACACAAGTAAACAGTTTTCAGTGATGCCTTTCCGACATTGCAATTAGTTGTTTTTTTGAGTTTCCTAGATAGTTTTGATGAGTACATGTGAGTTGCTTTTGTAATGCCCCTTGGTTTGTGTTTGGTGATTTGTACGCTGAGGCTGTACCTCTGCTGGTTTCTAACAGCATTTACAGAAAGAAATGATGCACCTTTTTCAGTGCATTATATCAGAGATTACATGATTTTGATGTGTTTGGTACTAGTGATGTTAGTTACAATCACTTTGTTATAGTTGGAGTAGTTGCTCCGACCTTCATCACTGTAACATTAGTTTTCCCTTTGGTACTCAGTAAAGTTCTTTGATAATTATGAGGTACTGCAGAATTCCTGTTTGGCCTTAACTCTTCACTCTGTGATTTAGCATGCATTGGTGAGTGTTGAGGGGAGGGGTATTGAACTTTTCAGACAGCCTCATGTGGCTCAGCCTCAAACTGCCAGTGTTCAATTCAGTGTCCCCTGGCTTGCTGGATCAGAGAGCTGCGCTATCATCCATAGCTTCATTGATGGGTCCTAATGAACCTGTTCCTCATTCATGCAACAGGTGTTGACTTTTGTCTAATGGTAATTTTCTGTTTTTATTTATTTTGCCTCATGGGTGGTACTTACACATCTCAGGAAAATATTTGCATATTTAAATTATAAGCATTTTTGGGAGAGGTGTTTAAGAGTCTCATATCCTAGAGAGAGACTCTTGGTTTCTGTAGTGGTGAGTATCAGACCCAGAGTTTTGTGCGTGCTGTGTAAGCACTCTACCAACTGAACTACTTCAGCCCAAGCTGTACACACATTTTGAGAGGAATATAAAAGTTATATTGACATGCTACCTCTTTTCTTTAATTATATTAGAGAGCCCTCCATTTTTAGCCATGTTTGTGTTAGTCAGGTGAATCAATGCCTGGTTTAAGGATAAATCACAGTACTAGCATATTGGATAGAATGCTGCATGAAAATCACATTCAGTTTTAGTATTTCCTTTGGAAGCTGCATGTCGTGTTTCTATCATAGTTCCTAGAATATTTTTGCCTTTTAAAAGAAATAACCGTAGTACTAACAAAGTGAGGGCGGTAAGTACTTATGTTAGTCAGTCTGAATTTGATCTCTCCTTAAAGGTGGAAGGTGAGACTTGACTCCAAGATGCCCTCTAACCTCCACGTGTGCACCATGGTATGCACATGCCTGTACTCAAACACATTACACATGTTACCATCACCATCAAATGAATTTTAAAATGTAAATAAAAATTAGGTTCCTGACATGTAAGATGATTTGGTTTTACATCATATCCCATGTGCAAAGTCCAGAAGATAATCAATCCACTTTCTGGGCTCAGAGGATTGACCTTCTAACTTATTTCTCATAAACTATTAAGTATAAATGTTTTAGGTTTTGTCACTACACATTGGATTTGTTGTTGTTTGTTTTGTTTAGTAATATTTTAATTTTTCCAAGCACACAGAATAGCATCTATATAATGATACATTATAGCCACTCATACCCTCTGCTTTTAATTTTGTTTCTTAAGCTTCCTTTTAATTTTGTAACTGTTTTTAATATTTCCCCAAAAGGTTAGAACTAGTTGACATATGCTGTCTTTGAATATATTCATTTTAATTACATATTTCATGTAATTATGTTTTAGGATTACAATTACAGTCAGCTGATAATCACTGCTTAATTCATATGTACAAAGAAAGAATCCTCTCATTCAATCAGTCCATTTTATTACTTAAATACTTAATGTCACCTTTTTATCCCTGTGCAGTGATCCTCTGTAACTTTGGAGTTTACACCTACAGATTTCAACCACAATGATCAATTATATTTGAAAAAGGAAAATTGCATCTGTCTTAAACATTTACCTTTTTGTTTATTTTAATTTACTAAATGGCACTGTAAAATAGATACTTAAGTAGCTTTTATAGTATATTGGGCAACATAAGCAATCTAGAAATGATTTAAAATACAAGCAGAGGTGCACACAATAAAAGTTTAGGTAATTACTACATTTCTTACAGGTGACAGGGATTTGCAAATTCTAGTCGTCGGGAATCTTATAATTAGGCCCCCCTCATATACAAAGTAGAAGACTGTATGCTCAATTTAAAATATTATGCATACTGTTATATTTACTTATTTTAATTATATTTATTATGTTATATTTATTTATTTTAATTAAATAGTATTTGTATGTAAGAAGCATTTGGCAGAAAATTTGAGTGGAATAGAACTCATTTCCATTTATAAAACCTAGTGACAATTTGTTTATGAGGA
The DNA here is from genome assembly GCA_036184795.1 of Tokudaia tokunoshimensis. Lineage (NCBI taxonomy): Eukaryota > Metazoa > Chordata > Mammalia > Rodentia > Muridae > Tokudaia > Tokudaia tokunoshimensis. Next base: position 81,410,735 of record BTHU01000008.1, read on the forward strand.
AAGGATTTTTCCTTTATGTGCATAATTGAGTTTAGTTTTTTAAAAAAATCTAAGAAGATCCTGGTGTCACGAGTCTTTAATCCCAGTACTTGAGAAGCAGAAGCAGATCGATTTTTGTGAGTTCAAGGCCAGCCTGGTCTATTTAGTCAGTTCCAGGTCAACCAAGGCTACATAGTGAAACCCTGTCTCAAAAGAAAATAAAACACATTGGAAGCAGCATGTTGATTGAAAGTACTGAGGGTTTTCTTTATAGCACACTTTGTGTTAGCTAGTCTGGTCTATTTACTCCTGGCCTTTCAAGTACTCAGAACCCATAACCTGTTGAGGATCGTGGTTTTAGACTATTTGCTGTAAATTAATTTTACAAGTAAGTTGTTATATTCTGGACACCTGTGTTTATGTACTGTCTGATATATTGTTTTTTAAAAGATTTATTTATTTATGTGAATACACTGTAGCTGTCTTCAGACACTCTAGTAGAGAGTGTCAGATCTCATTACAGATGTTTGCGAGCCACCATGTGGTTGGGGGGACTTGAACACAGGACCTCAGGAAGAGCAGTCAGTGTTTTTAACCGCTGAGCCATCTCTTCAGCCCCCGTATTGTCTTGATTTTTAAAAATGTTCTTTATGTTCTTTTGTACAAAGAGTGTGATAGTATAGCTCTTAGTGATCATTTGTTTAGAGATCGCAAAGTAAAGTATCCCTTAAAAACCACTAACATCTAGATGTTCTAGTGTGTTTCTTCAAGTGTAAAACCTTAATGGTATTTTTTTTAAATCTTTTATGTCTTTTTGGCTATAGGCTAAGTTTTCAGGTTCTAAGTTTATCATCTCTATTGTAAAGTGTAAGTCATTTTCAAGTGACTTAGAAACAGCATCCCTTCCTCTAAATCCCTTTGCCTCTCTGCTTCTCTGCCTCTCTTCTTCTGCCTCTACCTCCCAAGTACTGGAATTAAAGGCCTGTACCACATACCTCACTAATTTCACACTTAAATGCATCATGCAGTTCTGTCTTCGTCCAGTTCAGTAGTGTGATAAATACTTGTCCAATTTTGTCTTTTGTAGTTTTGGGATGTTTCCCAGAACATATTGGCAGCAATAGAAAAGTACAAACATGTATTTTATTATTAAATGAGTGCTAATAGAAGTACAGATTTGGGGCTGGAGAGACGGCTCAGTGGTTAGGAGCACTGACTGCTCTTCCGAAGGTCCTGAGTTCAAATCCCAGCAACCACAGGGTGAGTCACAACCATCCGCAATGAGATCTTATGCCCTCTTTTGGTATGTCTAAAGACAGCTACAGTGTACTTACATATAATAAATAAATCATTCAATTCCCAGCAACCACATAATAGTTCACAACCATCTGTATAGCTACAATGTGCTCATATACATAAAATAAATAAATAAATCTTTTTTTTTTTTTAAGTACAGATTGGGTGCTGTGGAAACTGGCTTGCTTAACTGATCAGAGCAGTTGGGTAGACTTTGCTTGTACAGAGAGGAGTATATGGAAGAGAATAAAAGAAAATACTCTGAAAAAAGGAACCTCTGTGAAATGAAATACAGAATCAAGACTGGCATGTCCAGGGACCACATAAGGTTTTGCAGTTAGAAGAGAAAAGGAAGCTGGACACAGTAGAATGTGGCTGTGCCAGCATGTGGGACCCAGCAGCAGGAGGAAGCCTGCACTTTTCAGGCCAGCCTGGACTACATAGTGAATTCATACTAACACGAATAACATAGCTGGACTTCATCTTGAAAAATAGGAAAAAAAGAGAATAAAATATTCAAGTAGAATTATTTAGCAAAGTTGGGAGTAGGTCAATAGAGCAGTTACGTTTTAATAAAGATAAATCTCATATTTCTAGGGGAAAAATACATATCTAAACAACTACTACCACACAGAATTCACACAAGTAGCCTAAGAGTTAGTTTAGTTTTACTTTTTTCTAAACCTTTGTACCAAATGTTTGAATTCCTATATTTTCTTATTACTAATCTAAGAACAGCTAAGTTGGAGGGAAGGAGGCACGTGTGTGGTTGAGTATAGTGTTTCTGTTGCCTTACTGCTCAACTATATAAAATGTTGCCATACTAAGGAAGTAGAGGAGAGCCTGCTTAGCAGAGAGAACCCAGGTAAGTGTAGCCTGGACGTTATTACTGCCTTAAAGGTCGTGTGTTTGTTTCTGTTTTTTTACATGTACTGTGTGTGTATGTGCACCCAAGTGAACAGCTTTCAGGAGTTCCCTTCTCTCATGTCGATCCTGAGAATCAAGTTCATGTTGTCAGTACTGGTGGCAAGCTCTTCTGCCTCGTAGCCATCTGGTCCTTCTTTATCATTCATATTATACACTATCCCATTTTAACTAAGAATTAAAATTTGAAAACATGGACTTCAATTCTTCTATAGCAAAGATCATGAGAAATTTATTTATTAAATTTAAATTCGGTGCTTTTCACCCCCCCACTTCCTTTAGACCATATAATGAAGAAAACTGAAGAGTCGGAATCATATGTAGAGCCTGAAATTAAGAGGAAAGTACAGCAGAAACGGCACTGTAGTACTTACCAGCTTTCTCCTCTGTCCCCTGCCTCCAAGAAGTGTTTGACCCATTTAGAGGTAGGTGGAAATGCTGCTCTAACTAATCACTGAGTATTTTTATTACCATTTTAACATTCATTTTGTGACTGTATATGCGTAGAGTGTGGTCACGTGGTAGGTGGGGGATGTGACCAGCCTTTGGGAGTGGGTCCCTGTCCTCTGGATCCTCTGGATCACACTCAGGCCTGTAGGCTTTACTTGCCCGGCCATCTCCCCAGCCGTTCACATTGTCTTTACTGCTCATTACATTCTAGGGGATCTTTTATCCTAGGACCCAAAGAAACCTAGGAAAGCTATTTAAATGTTTCTGGCTTGAATAGACCATTTTCTACTTGTCCAAACCACAGAGTTTTTTTTTAAATAAAGAATTTATCAATGTATCCCTATAACAAAATTCAGAAAATTGTCCTAAGCCAAAAATTAAAAAGACAAAAGATCTTTTTTCAATATGTGGTTTTATTTGGTTGGCTTTTGTTTTGAGAGACAGGGACTTATTCAGTACCAGCTGACCTGAAACTCACCAGGCTAACATCCAGTTCATTACAGTCTTCAAGCCTTAGCTCTCAAATTGTTGATTTTAGGCATGAGGTGTCCATATGTAGCTATTAAATTTTTAAAGATTAGCATGGGAGAGATAGCTCAGTTAGTACAGGCACTTTCCAAACAAGTCTGAGGACCTGAATTCAAATCCTTAGAAGGAATGTAGAGCCAAATGTGATATTCCATACGTATAACACCAGTGCTCCTAGCGTGAGATGGGAGGCAGAGACAGGAGGAGTGTCAAAGACAGTCTCAAAGTAGAAGAAAGCAAGGATTGGAACTCAAGGTTGTCTCTGACCTGATCCTATTCATTTCTCTTTTTTTATACCTCTCCTTCCCTTCTTTCTTTTTACGTCTCCCTCTTCTCTCTCTCCCCAGTTTCTCCCCAACTCCTCTCTCCTTTTTCCCTGTTCCTTTCTTCCATTCATACTACGTTACACAGAAAGAAAAAAGGGTTTTTTTGTTTGTTTGTTTGTTTTTTAATCAAAAAAAATCTATTTCAGGTGTAGAGAGATGGCTCAGTGGTCAAGAGTACACATTACTCTTACAGAGGACCTGAGATCAGTTCCAAGCACCCAAATTGGGTACCTCACAAACATCTGTAACTAAAAGAAAATCTGGTGTTTCCTTCTGGGCTCTACAGGAACCTACAGTGACATGCACAATAAACCCTACAGGAAATACTGATTTATAAATTTACTTTCTGTTCCACAAAACCCAGTCCTTTTCTTTTTTTTTCCTTTCTGTGAACCTAGGATGTTAGTTGGCATGCTGGGCAGGTCCTGATTACTGAATGCCCTCACTCAGATTTCGTGTGAACAGTGCTAGTGGGTTAGGCTTCATTTCAGGGTCGTATGTTGCATTTATTTGCCACAACTCTTTAGACTATTTCCATCTAGAATAATTCCAGCAATTTTTTGTTTGTTTGTTTCAAGATAGCTCTGGCTGCCCTCGAACTCACTTTGTAGTCCAGGCTGGCCTTGAACTCATAGAGATCTACTTGCTTCTGCCTCCTGAGTGCTGGGATTAAAGGTGTGTGCCATTACTACGCCCAGCAATTACAGCTTTCCTTTTTTCCTCTTTAATTTTATATTTTTTAAAAAAGGAAATTGTTTTATTTCTGTGGGTGCTAAGATGTGAATTCTGGGCCTGATAATGGAGCAAATCCTCTCTTAGCCCATATTTAGTTACTTGCTTTAATGTTCAGATGATGCCCACTATTATTTGTGGCCATCCCTTCAAACAGTCCCTGTTGTTTTTTGACACATCACCACCATTCCTCATTACTTCATTACTTGGTGTAACAAGGTAGTCTAGATTTACTGGTTTTTTGGGGGTTTGGGTTTTGTTTGTTTTTTGGGTTTTTGTTTTTTTGTGGTTTTCTGAGACAGGGTTTCACTGTGTAGCTCTGACTGTCCTGGAACTCTCTCTGTAGACCATACTGGCCTTGAACTCACAGAGATCCACCTGCCTCTACCTTCTGAGTGCTGAGATTAAAGGTGTGTGCCACCACTGCTGGGCATTTTGAGATTTTTAAAAGGAGCTTTTTGATGCTAATGTAAAAATACCAAAGTCTTTTCTTTTGTTCTTTTGGGACATAAGGTTTCTGAGCAGCGTGAATGTTGCCCAAAATGTGGAAAAGAAAAAGAAAATCAGACCAAATGCCAAAGTTGTGGTATTGTTTTTCATAATGATTTGCAAAGAAATTGCCGACGAGCCGTAACTTTGAATGAATCTACTGGACCATTGCTAAGAGCATCAATTCATCAGAACTCTGGAGGACAGAAATCACAAAACACAGGATTAACAGCTAAGAAATTTTATGGGAACAGTGTGGACAAGATTCCAGTTGATATTTTGGTCACCTGTGATGCTAGCAGACATAATTACATACAGACAAATGGGAAAGTCATTTTACCTGGAGGAAAAATACCTAAACTCACAAACCCAAAAGAGCAAAAGACAAGCGTGTCAGATTTAAACGATCCGAGTAAGTATCCTCAAACTCAAAACCCTTGGGTTCCAATGGGCCTCCTGCCTTTGTTCCTGAGCATCTCTGTATTAGATTAACTGTATTCTTCAGGAATACTTAATAACCTATATTTTTGTTGCATATTTTTTAATATGAGTATATTTAAGAAGCACAGTTTTAAGAAGTGTCTTCTAGTGGCACATATGCATCGTTTAGGAAGTGATTAGAACATGTCTATTTAGTTACGAAAGTAATGGCTGACTTTGTTCCCGTTCTGCCAATGTTAAAATAATAAATGAGAAAAACAGTAGCTTGGCCCCAGACTTTGCTCAAGTACTAGTTATTGCTTATTTTGGTATATATCTCCTATCTACACTTTGTGTACCATGCCCAACTTTTAATGTGGGTTCTGGGGATCAGACTCAGTCTGGGTACTTGGGCAAGGGTTTGCCAACCAAGCTGTCTCCCCAGACCCTTTGTTAGTAATTTGAGGAGATAAAATAACACAAATAACAAATAATTACAGTTCAATACAATATTTGAGGCATAGAAAGGAATCAGTGGAAATTCATGGGCAATTGAAGCTATGTTAAAGAAAGTGCACACGCGATTTAAAAGTTAATAGGTACCAATCCTTGTGATAGGATTTTATATATATCTTGCTTTCTTTGCAACAAATATTTGAAATAGATATCATTGTAGTCTCTGATTTCATAGAGGAGAAAAATTGAATCAAATAACCAGCTTTGAAAATAATAAAAGGCCAGTATTTGTTGTAAAACTAGATAACAAAAATCAAAGAGATAAGTGGATATTACTGAAATGGTGGCCTTCCAGGGCGAGTGCATTACTCCATATTAAGTGAGTATGTATGTGTGAGGTCCTACAAAGAAAATCACCCTTGTATGTTCGTGCATTGTGCCTTCTTTACCCACCTCCCTTTCTTAAGGTTACTCACAGAAGAAATTCACAGGCATCCCCAGAATGTCGAGCTGACTATTTACTCTTACGCTGAAGCACTTTAAAGACTCTATGTTATCCCAGGGTATTTTTAAATGGATTTTTGTTGTTTTTCTGTATGAAGCACAGTTTTACATTCTAGAATATAGCCAGTGAGCAAGACATTGTCCTATCTCTTAACAGTTGCAAATAAACTTTTACATCAAAGAGTGTTACAACATTGAAATCAAAGAGTAACTGACTGTCTTTCTGCTTGTATTAGTTTAGATTGCTCATCAAGAAGTGATTTCTAAGCCAGTACTTTATGACAAAAAAAGAAGAGTATTGAAGGTAGAATAGATGGCAGAAATTCTTGCTGGTGTCCTGGAGTGAGGAATTGTGGTTTCACTCAGTGCATTGTGGGCCACTCCTGGATTGTGGAACAGGAAGCGATTCCATAGGTGTAGTGATGAACCTAGGATCTGCGATCAGATTGTCTCACAGTTGTCTTCTTCATGTTTGTAAAGCAAGATTTGATTGAACATCAGGTATTGGGACAGTTTCTTCTCAGGACCAGTTAATCTCAGTGCTTCCCATTGTGAGGGAAAATTATTGGCCACATATTTTAAATGTTATTTTGAACATAGTTTGGATATTTTCAAGCCATAAATTCTTTGTAACTAGGAAATAGACTTACGGATAATTCTATGAATTGCTGGTATAACTGTGTAGGTTAGTGGTGATTCTATTGTGTTTTATTTTTTCTTTGGCAGTCCTGGAGATTTGAACTCTGGGCCTCACACATGATAGGCAAGTGCTCTACTGCTGAGCTGTATCCCCAGCCCTGGTAGTGCGTGGTGACTGTAGAAGCTCCAAGGTTAAAGAGTTGATTTCATTTGTCTCATATTTTTGAAAAGAGTGTGTATCATATGCTTTTAAAATCTTATTCTTTTTATGAGATACAGTGGATTTATCTTTTTTTTTTTTTTTTTTTTTTTTTTTGTGGAGTCAGTTCTTGCTTTCCAAGTTTACATGGATTTCAGTAGATTAACTCAGGTCACTGGGCTTGTACAGCAAGCAATTTTACATACTGAGCCATCTCATAAGCTCCTCTTTGATTTGCTTTTAGTGATCTCATGTGAAGATTTAAGACAAACTTGGTATATTTCCCAGTTAATGTTTTAACTGGAAAAAATGAAATATGAATGTAAAATTTTCTAGTGTAAACTGACTTTTTTTTTATGATTTTAGTCATTTTGTCTAGTGATGATGACGACGATGACGACAGGACTAAGAGAAGAGAGAGCACTTCCCCGCAGCCTGCAGACTCAGCATGCTCCTCCCCAGCACCGTCTACGGGAAAAGTCGAAGCTGCACTAAATGCAAATACGTGCAGAGCAGAGCAGGAATCTAGAAGCAATCCAACAGAGTCCGAGTTAAATACCATCATCATACCAAGGAAAGCAAGAATGAAGGACCAGGTACTTTCAGATCAAGATCTTTCCTTTGGGGGTATTACCTCTATTTTGGAAAAGTAATTTGTTAGTGACAGCAGGAGAAGATGGCTTATTCATTAGTGCATGCTCAAATACTGTTAACAGGTTGTTTTAGAAGACCATTAAACTATATACAAAAATAGATTACAATTTAACCAGAGGCTTGAGTATATAGAATCCAATAGGAAAAATGTCAGTATTATTCTTAACAAAATGTTAGTACAGGATTTCTTATCCAAGATGTCTATGACCAGAAATTTTAGGTTTGTTTGTTTGTTTTTTAATTTGGAGTATTTGCATATATACAGTTGGGTATTTGGACCTAGGAACTAAGTCTAAAAGAAAATTACTTATATTTGTCACATACAGTATATGAATAATCTTGGGTTAAGTTTTGTACAGCTTTTTTTGGTTTACTTGCACTTTCTTTCTTTTTGTAAAGTTTCTTTAGTATACTTACTCTTGTGTATATATGTGCAAACATAAACATGCACATGGGTCTAGGCACCAGCAGAGGCCACCGGCCTCCTTTGGAGTTGGAACTGCAAACATTTATGAGCCCTCTAATCTGGGTGCTAAGAAGTGCACTCAGATCCTCGGAAGAGCAGAGTGTGCCCTTAACCAAGGAGCTGACTCTTCCACATCTCCCTGGCATCTTTATGTGTGTGTGTGTGTGTGTGTGTGTGTGTGTGTGTGTGTGTGTGTATTTCTTAGTAAACCTAGCAGGCTAGAAGTTACTTTAATTTCAGTGTATGTCACCATAGTATATAGTTATTTCTTATCAGATTTTATAATTTGCTTAAAAATTTCAAAACCTTCAGATGAAAAAAGGATAATGTAAATAAGATTCAGAAAGAGATTTATAATACAAATGACATACAGTATTATAATAGATTAAATGTTATCAAAAGTGAGCAAGTAGGACTGGCTCTACAAGTAAATGTTTTTAAAAAGTAAATAACTAAAACTAAGGATGAAGAGAATAAAGGACCAGATGTATCTAACCTTTTGATGTTGTAAGGTGACAGTCACTATAAAGTGATGGTCATTGTAAGATAAACTACAGAGTTCATGCTGGAGACTTAAGCCGTTGAATTGTTTTTAATCTCACAATGTTTTAAGAAAGTTTATGATTGTCTTCAAAGCTGTTATTGGCAACATATGGCCATCAGAGCATAAGTTGTAATATATATATCATTTGACCTCATAGAATATTTGTCAAAGCCGGGCGGTGGTGGCGCACGCCTTTAATCCCAGCACTTGGGAGGCAGAGGCAGGTGGATTTCTGAGTTCGAGGCCAGCCTGGTCTACAGAGTGAGTTCCAGGACAGCCAGGGCTACACAGAGAAACCCTGTCTCGAAAAAACCAAAAAAAAAAAAAAAAAAGAATATTTGTCAAAGCACTTCTCTCTTTCCCAAGGTGTTAACTATTTACACCTTGGGAAACAAGATTTACAAACAAGATTCTTAACTGAGCATTGTACCCTTGTAGCTATAATCCCGGCAAGCCAAGGCAGGAAGATCGCTCCACCTTTGATTGAGACTACTCTGGGCTAGGGTCAATTCTAGGCAAATCTGGGCTACAAAGTGAGACCCTGTCTCTAAAAATGAAACAATAAAAGCCAACAACAGCAAGGCACTATTAGTAATGAAAAAAATCACTGTCCACTGATAACAGGGATGGCTGGACCTATTGAAGATAAAAATGAGCTAAATCAATACAGAGTACTCTTTAGAGAGAATAACAAGATACAGGAATAGATGAATTATAAAGTAGACATGTTTTACAAAATGAACATTTTTTAAAAAACAAAACAGGTTTCCTAAGGAGAAGAGAAATCTGGGCCTTAAAACTGAGAAACAAAAAAGATTACTTTTAAAAATGAATTACTATTTATATAATCATTTAAAAATGAATTACTATTTATATAATTGTAGTGCCTTTCCAAGCATGGTAATACAAGCAGAATAAGTAGCAGAAATGTAGGTAAATTTTATTAAAAAGACATTTAAGCCAGGGTATGAAACATGAACAGGATTTGATAGATTGATAAGGAAAAATAGCATTAGTTGATACTGTAGTTCATTTTTTATGTATTTGTACTTTCTTAAAGTCAGAAAGAAATGAAAGGACTCAGGAAGAGTGATAGCTCTGTCATTAACATGCTTGCTACACAACCTGAAGACCTGAGTTTGATCTTTAACACCCATGTAGAAAGTCAAGTGTGGACTGTAACCCAGCACTGGAAAGGGAGGGACATGTGTATCCCTTGGCTTACTAGCCAGCCGTCCTTAGCCAATCCAGGAGCCCCAAGGTCCCAGTGAGGCCACTGGCACACTCTGACATACAGGTGCTTGCAACTCTGGTGCTCAAACAAGCATACGAGCATTGAAAATGAATCAAGTTCAGGAAAGGTGGCAATCAGTTAGTGAATATGAAAGGAATTGCTCCTTGTTAACTGTACTGATGCCAAAATGTTTTTAACTGTGGTGGTGCTCCAGTGGTGGTTGCAAAGTTGGACTGTTAGGGTTGTAAATTGGTAAAGCTTCACTGGAGGACAGTTGAGCAGTAATTGCACATGGGAACCAGACTCTACTTCAGAAACTTTTATTGGAGATAGTTTATTATGTGGACAAACTGAAAAATGCAACAAAGAAGAGTTGAGTTAAATGAGTTGGGCTTTCATGGAATAGGATTATTCAGGTGTTTGATAAGACAGTGACCAGAAGGTTTCTGCTTCCCCTTTCTGTGATACTCTGTAGCAGATTGTGGATCGTTTTAGGATTCTACTAGGGGCAATACTTAAGTTATCTTTGATTAGTGAACAGAATAGCACTCATGAAAAGTGACTGTAAAACTTAAAAACCAAACCAAGCCAAAACAAACATGTCTAAGATGTTTTTAAAAAGTCTTTGAAATGTACTATTAATAATTTATGAAAATAGTCAAGGTAAACAGTTTCTTAACCTGAAAAAGTGATATATGAATCCGTATTATATAGTTGTTTTCTTAGAGGAATCTAGAGGTAGCAGGTCTCTGTTTCCAGCCCTGACTACCCCCAAACACTTAAGGCTCAGGCTGGCCTTGAGTTCTCAGATGCACTTCTGCCTCAGCCTCCCCAGTGCTGAGGTTGCAGAAGTAAGTGGAAGAAGCCTGGTGCAGGCTCATTCCATCAAGGTAGTTGTCTCTAGTTCCATCCACGATGTTGCCAACAGTAGATAGAATTAACTCCATGCTTTCCATGATTGAGAAGTATTTCAGTGTGTCTATGTACCATGTTTTGGTTTCTTCCATCAGTTGGTGTGCACTTAAGTTGTTTGTCTTATCTATTGTGAATAGTACTGTAATGAACATGGGCATACAGACATCTCTGGCAACTGGTTTCATATACTTTGGATAGTAGCAGTTGTATTATCCTATTTTAACTTTTGGAAAAATATCTGTTTTGGAGCACCTCACTGTGGTACATTTCCCTTGTGATTAGTGGTACTAATCATGTTTTTCCTATACCTGATAACTATTTGTGTGTCTTCTTTTAAGAACTGTCTATTTAAGTCTAATGTCCCTATTTCTGTTTCTTGATTTATTAATTTATTTTGAGATATAAGGTCTCATTTAGCCTAGGCTGGCCTTGAACTTCCTACGTGTAACTGGGCCACCTCTATGTAAATGCCAGGGGCCGAGCAGCCACACAAGCATCTCCTGCAGGAGGACCTAATTGAGGGCTGCCTGAGAGACCAAGGATTGCTGGCGCAGACAATGCCAGATGATCAGGAACTGCTGTTTAGAGGAGATGCTTTCTTGGGACCAATGGAGGCACAGGTGGAGGATATTAAAGGAACTTGCCCAGAGTCTGGGTGTGTTGACTCTGCGCCAACTCACCTCCAATCCCCAAGGGCAGGTAGTAGTCAAGGCACAGAAAACATCTATGTAGCTAAAGCTGTTCTTCCTACCTCTACTTCCCTAGCGCTAAGATCATAGGCATGAACTTCTGTGCCAGCTTAGTTAACTGGATTGTATCTGTGTTCATCATTGAGTTCCTTATACATTCTAGATATTAACCTTTGTTAGGTATATAGTATATTGACAATTTTTTTTTTCTCATATCTTTTAGGGTGTGTGTGTGCGTGCTTTCAGTATCTTGTGTGAAAAGTCCATTGCTATTCTGTCATTTGGAAGTCCTTCTTTGTATTTGTTTGCACATTTTATAGAATTTAGATTGTGTATTAATTAATGTCTTTAATCCATTTAGAGATAGTTTTCACATATAGTCAGAAATAGTCTTTTCACTATTTTAAAACATTTTTAAAAATTTTTTATTTGTGTGGGTGTTTTGCCTGTATGTGTATTTTTGTATCACTGACTGCCTGTGCCTACAGAGGTTAGAACTGGAGCTGGAATTGGAGTTATAGATGGTTGTGAGCCACAATGTAGTTGCTGCAAATTGAACTCAGGTCCTCTGAAAGAGCAGCAAGTGCTCTTAACCTAAGAACCATCTCTTCAGTCCTATTTGTGTTTTTGTGCTTGTTGATAATGCGTTTTCTTCACCTCATTTATGGAAAAGGACTATCTTTCCTGTAGTGTATATTCTTAGCATTTATCCAAAATATGTTGCCTGTAGTAGGGCGATGGGTGTGAGGACGTCAGAGACTACACCAAGATCCAGCTTCAAAAAACCAAAACAAGGGCTGAAAGGACAGCTCCACTGCTGAAAGCTAAAACGCAGAAATCCAGAGTTCAGTTTCCAGCACTCAGAGTAATCAAAACATCTCTCAAGCTATCCCTTTCTCCCCTCCAGCAGTATACATGCTTGTACACACTCATTGGTTAAACAAAAAACATAAAATTATTTGCTTGTAGAAGCGTGAATTTAATTTGCTTTGAGGTTTTTTTATTCTGTTGCATTGGTCAATGTTCTATCAGTTGACCTTTTGGTCTGTGTTTATTGTGCTACCATGCTGTTTTGATTACTATGGCTTTGGAGTATATTTTGAAGCTAGATGACAGTTTTGTTGTTTTTTCTTAGACAGGGTTCTCTGTGTATCCCTGGCTGTCCTGGTACTCTGTAGACCAGATTAGCCTTGAACCCCTGAGATCCTCTTGTCTCTACCTTCTGAGTGCTGAGAGTAAATGTGCGTGCTATCACTGCCTGGCAAATAGAGACATTCTTACCCCCAGTGCTTTTCATTTTAGCAAACAGAAGTCTAAGGAAGTTCCTAATTTTTGCAAAATTGTTAGTTGGTGTTTTGGCTGTGATTTGAACATAGTGTGTTTGTGAGTTTTATTTCTGACCTTGAATTTCAAGTCATAACTTGAGAATTTACTTATATAAATGCCATAATTTCTATTTTCTCTTACTTTAGAGTAAGAGAAAAGTAAGACAGTCAGTTCATGCAGCAACATTTCTCATATTGGGTCTTTTTGCATGTATGTTTAGTTTCCAGGCCTGTTACAGTTCCTTACTATGTGAAATTTTTTTGTTTGCTTTCTTTTCAGCTTGGTAATTCCATCAGCACACCTCTAAAACGTCGTAAAGTAAACACTCATGGAACTTTAATTCATGCTATGTCTTTAAGCTGCCAAAACTTTGAAAGTGTCATTTTAAACTGCCGAAGTATACGAGTTGGAACACTCTTCCGACTGTTGGTAGAGCCTGTAATTGTAAGTATGTTCTTAAACTGTTGCTGTACTAGTAACAAGAATCAGATGCCACTGACATGGTTAATCAGTGTATTTAAAGTTTGCTCAAATAAATTACTGAGGTTAATATTTAAAATTTCAGATTGCTTTAAGAGTATATAAATAATAACCCGTTAAAAACCGGTGGATATATAGATAGAACATAAATTCAAAGTGGTATTAGATTTACTGTAGGAAATGAGTGGGACTCTCATACTTACAGTTAAGTGCTGTCATTTGGTATTTTACTATACAGTTTGGGTATCCCTTGTCCAAAAATTAGAAATTCTCTGAAGTCTGAAACTTTAGTACTGACAGGTACTTAAACTGTATTGCTGGATATGGTGATATATACTCTGAGCCAGATATGCTGGTGTATATACAAGCTATTTTGGAGTCTGATGGCATCAGGATTGCCAGGATATAGGGTGTGGTGGCATGGTTGCAAGCAAGCAAACAAAACAAATCAACTTGGATAGTAAATGAGAAACACATTCCTCAGCCTCAATAAAAGAAAATATTGAGTTGGTTTTAGGGGTGGAGCTTAGTGATAGACCTCATGCTTCTATGGTAGAGCCTGTAATTGAATACAAAACCTTGTATTCAGTCCTCAGTGTTGGTTGGAAGAAGGGAGTAAAGTTTTAGATTTTGGAGGATTTAAATTTTTTATTTTTAGATCATGGATTTTTGACCACTAAAGTCTAAGAAAATATTCTACATGAATGTTTCTAAAATATGAACTTCTTTTGGTCCTCAACATTTTAGAATTTTTGGTTAAGAAACACATGGTCTGTGTTTGCTTCTCATATATCTGTTTGCTGCTGCTAGTACATCTTATTCTTCAGTGCCTATCAAAACATTTGCCTCCTCTTTTGATTCTCTTAACTTCTAAACAATCAAGATAACTTGACTCAGGTTTATTAATTAGGCTTAATGTTAAGTACTCTCTACATTGAAATAATTAGAAAATTAAACCATTTTATAACCACCAATAATAATTCAGGAAAAGAATAGCAAAGGTGTTAAAAACCACTGGGTAAAAGATTCACTGACTTTAAGTATCTTTCCTCAGATTTAGTTATAAATGGACAAATATAGAAGCAGAGCAAAAAGCCTACCAGTCACTGCCGAGGCAGGTGGTTAATGACACGAGCAGTGAGACAGCCTTGCACTTGCAGGACCACAGTGTGAGGTCTCAGCACGTCATCCATTTCCTGAAAATGTATGAACTGGATTTGGAGACTAGGAAACCCCTCTAGTGATTACATTGTGTATACAACTTAGATCCCATAAAAGCCATGTCTTGAAGATTAGATAGGCAAGTTTATAGTGTGGACACGGTTGGTTTTTGCTGAATAATATTGACAGAGTAATGGCTGAGGAAAAGTTAAAACAAGGATTAATGGAAATTTAAGTATACACTGTATATTGAAGAAGTTAAACTTGATCTCTTAGATTTGCTGATGAGGTTTTAGTTGTGTAGCAAATGTGCTTGTATTTAGAGGCTTCATGATGAAGGATTTAGGCATGAAGTAATGACTGTTGCCTGCTTTGTGGCTTTAGTAAAAATATAATTTATAAACAGTAATATAGTAGATATACAAAAATATTAACAGTTAATGAATCTAGGATACAAGTGTTCAGGTAGACGTTCGCTGTAATATTCAAGTTCAAAATAGCAGAGGTTTTTGGTTTGTTTTTTAGGGGGGATAGATATTTCATCTTAGATTTAAGCACATGGTATATGACTCAGTTTTTCTGCCCTTTGTGGACCATATATGGTATATATATGGTATATATGGACCATATATACCATTTAGAATATGTAGAACAAACGTCTCAGTAAGTCTATCATCAATACTAATTTGTCTTTTTGTTTTTAAAGTTTTCTTTAGAGTCAATCAAGATACATCTAGATGGTAAGCTGTTTTTTTATTTGTTCATGCACTGAAGTTTATACTGATCCATATTTATAGTAATATTTGTTTAATTAATTAATACATTGTATAAAGGGCTTCATGTAATTTTATTTTGCAGTGCAACTAAACTTAATATTTTAGTGTCTCCTTTTTATTGAAAAATTATGTTTTATAAATGCAGTTCTTAAGAATAATATAGAGTATAGTAAATTATTGATTTTAAGCTTGTATTTCCTCCATTTTTGGTTTGTCACCTTAAAAATTTGCTCCTTTTTTTGTTTTTCTCTGTTTCCTTCTAGGACCAGAAAGTGATCCTGTAGAGATTATTTTAAATACCTCTGATCTAACTAAATGTGAATGGTGTAATGTCCGGAAATTACCAGTAGTGTTTCTGCAGGCAATACCAGCAGTTTATCAGAAGCTGAGCTTGCAGCTGCAGATGAGTAAAGAAGATAAAGTTTGGAATGATTGTAAAGGAATAAACAGGATAACGAGTAAGTTTTGTAGACAAGTTACAGTTACGATAGGTCTGCCGAATGGCAGGACAGGAGTGTTGTAGAAAGTGGGGTGTTTTATCAGGGCTTCGCGAGAAGTTGAAACAGCAGTTTTCAGGTCAGTCGGTACTTATTTCATTTGGTAGGATTGTAATTTCCTACTGTGAATGAGTACACCAGCCTCTCAGTAAAGGCCAATAGAAAGTAGAAGGGTTGAAGATAAACCTGGGTTTGCCCGTTTAGAAAGGTTGCAAAGTGGTTAAAACTCCAAGGATCTGAAGTCTACAACACTTAAGTGAAATGAATTTAACTGATGTGACTGAAGTTTGTCTAAGGAGCTGGGACTAGGAAATTTTGAAGGACATAGAAGAGGTCTTTATTCCTTAAATAGTTGTAGTTCTTCACTTTGTAATATTAGAGCACAGCTGTTCTTATACTAAGTACATTTGGAGCTGAGGGGATGCTTTGGTGGTCAGGATCACTTACTGCTCTTGTAGAGGATATGGGTTTGTATCCCAGCACCCACATGCATCTCACAGTTATCTGTAGCTTCAGTTCTAAAAGGTGTAACCTTTTCTGGCCCCTCTATGGGCACCAGACACACAGTCCTACACAGACATAGATGAAGGCAAATACATACAAACAATAAAAGTAATTTATAAAAAAATGTTTTAGCATTAATTGCAGTTGCAGCTTAGCATCAAAAAGATGCTAATATAGTTGTAAAAATTTATACACATTAGTGAACAACAGCTTTGCAGGTCTTTTATTTGGAGATAATACTATGTGCTTGACTTTTTCCTAACCATCCTTGGCAGAAATGCTAATTGATATATTTTAAGATTATGATTTAGTTTTGATCCTTTTGGAATGGTGGTTCTCAACCTTATGTCATAGTAAACCCCAACCATTATTGTTGCTACTTCATGACTCTTAATTTTGCTACTGTTGTAAATTATGATATAAATACCTCATATGCAGCCCCTGTGGAGGTTGGGACCCATAAGCCGAGAGCCATGTTTTAGACGTAGATTGTTTTTGTTTTTGAATAGTTTTGTTAATGAACTACTTTACATCTGGTCCCTTTGGTAACATTTCTGGGTAATATTGCCCATTTTCTAGTATTGTGATTCCCTTGTACCAAATACTGTTATGGCTATATATTCCAGAACTCGTAATCGTCTAGAAAATAATTGGTTGGTAGTCTCCTTCTCTGTGTATACAAATGCACATGTGCATGTGCATACACAGATATGGGCCCCAGAGGTGGTCAGCCTGAGGTATTGTCCAGCTCTTTGAGACAGGGTCTTTTACTGCTCGAGATTTAACATGTAGGCTAGCCTGGCAGGTATGCAGATCAGCAATATGCCTGTCTCCATCTCTTTTTATGTGGATTTTGGGAATCAAACTGAGATTCTTTCTCATGTTTTGGGGGCAGACGCTTTACTGACTGAATTATCCCCCCAACCTTCTTTCGCCCCTTTCCCCTTTTTAAAGAGTGTTTCAGTATTCACTGTGTAGCTTAGTTCCACAAATTCACTTTACAAGTGCTGTTGTTAAGGCACAAGTCACTATACCCATTACTTGTTAGGCTTTAAAATTGTCTCCTTAAATCTGTTCAGTCTCATAGCTGTATTTATTTCTTTTCAGGTTTAGAAGAACAGTACATTATTTTAATTTTTCAAACTGGCCTTGATCATCAGGCAGATGTGGTCTTTGAAAGTATCATTACTGACATTGGTATAAGGAATAATGTTTCCAACTTTTTTGCAAAAATTCCTTTTGAAGAAGCCAATAGCAGACTTGTTGCCTGTACAAGAAGCTATGAAGAGAGCATCAAAGGAAACTGTGTGCAAAAAGAGAACAAAGTGAAAACTGTAATTGTATTTTAAAGTCTTACCATAATTTTAATAGTTGGGTAATTCTGTTTGCTTTTTGTAAGGGATCAAAACCTTGTTAGCTGGGGATCAAAACCAGGACTTCTACATATGTTAGAAAGACATCTTGCCAATAGCCATACCTTCAATAATAATGAGTAATTTTAAAATGAAATGTTTAGATATTGTTCATTTTAATGTTAGACTTCAAAAATTCATTCACTGCTCACTCAGACTGTTACCCTGTGTCCTAGAGCTGAAGTGTATGTAGGTCCCCTGTGCATAGTCACATTTGTTTTAACATAGATGACAATATTGGAAGTAAAGGATACACTCTGACTTTGTCAAAATCTGCATGTAGTTAAATAGAAACGCCTCAAAGTTCAGTAACTCTCAAATTTGTGGTCACAGGAGCACTGTACCATTTGTACAGCAATTCAGTTTTGCTAGTTTTGAAATTTGCTTAGTTTATTTGAAATAAAACTTTCATCGCGGCTACAAACTTGATTGTGGATGGCTTAAGGCATAATTTGATGGGTTTTGTTTGTTTGTTTCAGGGTCTTGTTTATAAACAGGTGGCAGACAGGCAGTCCTACCTGTATATCTGAGGTTCTGGAATTATACATGTGTCCCCCATACTGGGCTAAAAACTGTTTTTGTTCATTTGTTTTGGCTTCTTTTTGTCTTTATAGTTATTTTTAAGTTGATTCCTACTCTGTAGCTTTATATAGCCTAGGTCTTACTGTGGACTAGGCTAGCCTAAAACGTTGTAGTCTGCCTACTTCCTCCTCCCACTTCAAGGACTGGGATTAAAGATGTGCATCAGCATGCCTGGAAAAGGTTTTTTCCCTCCTTAATGTTCTCCTGAGCGATTATTTTGTATCTCCAGTGAGTGTATATTCAGTCCCAAGACACAGTCTTGATAACTGAACTAGACCTCATATATGTAGTGGGAGGCAGGGAAAGTGTTTAGCTCACTGAACTGTATGTTTTTAGCACCTGTGCCCCAGCTCCCATGGACTGCCTGGCCTTTGTGCTAAGTAAGGTTTCCACTGCTATCAGAAAACCAACCAACCAAACCCCAAAAAAAAAAAAAAATCCAACTTTGAGATTTGTTTTATTTTAGCAGTTCTTCAAATCTTACCAGTATGATTCAATATGAAGAGTAGGCATAAAGCAACCAGAAAACCCACCCCTTATAATATATTATCTGGAAGCTTCTAGTGAAACTAGCCCCATTCCTAGCTTTTTGTTGCTTTGTATATTTAAGCACTGTTCATATTTTTCTAGACTGTTATTTTCAGACTTGTTTTTTTGTTTGTTTATTTGTTTTTGTTTTTTGAGGCAGGATCTTGCTCTGTAGCCCTGGCTACCCTCAAACTCTCTTTGGAGACCAGGCTATCTGAAGCTTCCAGTGAGCCTGCCCAAGTCTCCCGAGTGCTTAGGTTATAGGTGTGCATTTTCCATTGAAACACCTCTTCTGCCTTGTTCTTGCTCTCTTTATTAAAAAAATTTCCCAATTAACGTCACAAATTGGTTATTTTTTTCTACCAGGTGTCCTTTGAATCTAAAATACAACTTAGAAGCAAACAAGAATTGCAGTTTTTTGATGATGATGAAGAAGCTGGAGAGAGCCACACGATCTTCATTGGCCCTGTAGAAAAGTGAGAAAATTCTTTTATGTATTCAGTGCTTAAAAATGTCTGTTTCTGTGTTAAGTAATGTTTTCTTTTACCTTTATTATAGATTGATAGTATATCCACCACCTCCAGCTAAGGGAGGCATCTCTGTTACTAATGAGGACCTGCACTGTCTAAGTGAAGGAGAGTTTTTAAATGATGTCATTATCGACTTTTATTTGAAGTAAGTTAACTGACTTATTAGTAAACCTGACATTCTGCCATTGCATATCTTGCTAAATCTTTGCTTTCTAAAATCAGACTTTTGATTAGAAATTTTTGTCACTTCCGTATACTGTGACACTTGAGAAGAGTAATCTTCTACTCAAGTATTCTTTCATCATTTTTAAAAATGAGAATAAGCTCTTCCAGAGGTCCTGAGTTCAATTCCCAGCAGACACATGATGGCTCACAACCATTTGTAATGGGATCCGATGCCCTCTTCTGGTGTGTCTGAATATAGCTACAGTGTATTCATAAACATAAAATCAATAAGTAAATCTTTTCAAATGAGAACAAAGGGTTGTGAGAGTTGAATGAGGCACTACATGTGAGATAGTAAGGAAGAGCCAGGACAGCTTTCATAGACACTAACTTACTGTGTGTTTACTGGTGTGTGTCGTGAGACTCCTTAGAGTTTCCTAGATATTTCAGCATCTCTTAACTTTAAGCGTCTTTTGAAGCCTGATTGTTGAAACCTGAACAACTGATTTAATAGCCCAGTAGTGGAATTCACTTCACACTTCTGCTCTAGGGATCTGATATCCTCTTCTGGCTTCCATTGGCACCAGCACTTACATGCACACAAAACATAAAGTATGAGAACCATATTTCTAATGTTGTTTTGTAGCTCAGCTTGGCTTGGATAGGAGCACTCAGCTTGCATGTATGAAAGCCTTACAGCTTTTATGCCTAATTGTTCTATGAAATTATTAGAAAAGATGGTTAAAATCTTTAGCTTACTGTTTTTGTTTTATTTATTTATTTAAGGCTTATTTGTTTATTTTATGTACATATACATAATAATACACTGCAGCTGTCTTCAGACACACCAGAAGAGGGCATTGGATCCCATTACAAATGGTTGTGAGCCACCATGTGTCTGCTGGGAATTGAACTCAGGACCTCTGGAAGGGTAGTCAGTGTGCTCTTAAACCACTGGGCCATCGCTCCAGCCCCCTAACTTGCTGTTTTTAAAGCCACCTGTATTTTGAAGTTCTATTTGGTAGGAAAATGTGCTTTTATACCTTGGAGAATTAACCCTTTATCATTATGTGATACCTACCCTTCCTTATCCCTGATCTTCCTCCTC
The DNA here is from genome assembly GCA_036184795.1 of Tokudaia tokunoshimensis. Taxonomy (NCBI): domain Eukaryota; kingdom Metazoa; phylum Chordata; class Mammalia; order Rodentia; family Muridae; genus Tokudaia; species Tokudaia tokunoshimensis. The sequence continues at coordinate 81,431,248 of BTHU01000008.1, forward strand.
TTGAGTCTGCTTGGTTGACGGTGTTGATGTTTCTTTTTCACTTTCATGGCAAGCACTTCATCCTTTTATTTTTAACACTTTAAATCAATATGTAATATTTTGGAGTCACTACTACTGCTGCTGCTACTACTACTTTGCAACAGAATCTCACATATCCCGTGCTGACCTCAGTCTTACTATGTAGCTGAGGATGACCATCTGGGTTGTAGTCTTCTTGCTGGCTGCATTGCAGGCATGTACTACTGTCCTTAGCTAGGAGCTGAAAACTTGCTTAAATGGTGTTTGGAGGATAAACCCAGGACTTCATACATGCTAAGAAAGCACTATGCCAACAAGCTTACCTTACATCCTATTTCTGTTGTTTGTATTTCATTCTGAAACAATCTTAATTTTTCATATCATACTATTTATAATTTATAATCCTGACTTTATTCAGTACTCATATTTAAGTTTCTAATTAAATTTTATATAATAAACCTGATGTAAAACATGCAGTTAATAAAGGAAATCTAGGAAAATACATCATACTTTTATTTATATCTCATATTTTTAGAAGTGAAATAAAAGGATAGTTTTTCTCTTTGTTCTGTGAGAGTTTTTTGTTTGCTTTAAGATTTAATTTTATTTTTATTTGTGTATATATAGGCAGGTATATGCACAGCTGCCTACCAAAGCCAGAAGAGTGTCCCAGATCTCCTAGAGCTGGAGTTATGGGGCCTTGTGAACCGCCCAAGTAGTTAGTGGAAAGTGAACTGGGGGGAAACACTTTCCATTGCTGATCTCTCCAACCTCTTGTTTTACTTGTTTGAGAAAGGATTTGGGGGCTGGGGAGATGGTTCAGTTGGGTAAGGGTACTTGCTCTGTAAGCAAGAGACCTCAGCTTGAATGCTCATCTCTTTTGCACAAGGCACATCTGCCTTCATTGTCTGTGACCTCAGCCCCAGGGGAGGGTGAGCAGAGACAGACAGACATACCAATCTTGCTGGCCAGCCATTCAGACCATAGGAGAGTTATAGGGGAAGATAAATGTCTTTTAAAGCCATGGATTTGGGGGCTGGAAAGATGACTTAGCAGTTAAGAGCACATGCTAATTTTGCTGAAGACCCAGGTTCACTTTATAGCACCCACATGGTGACTTACAACTTTGACTCTAGTTCGAGGGGATCCAGCACCCTCTTCTGGCCTCTTGGGGCCCCAGGCACACACACAGTACACAAATAGTTAAAATACACATGTACATAAAATAAAAATAAATCTTTCTTAAAAAAAATAGCATGGAATTTTTGTTTGCTTTTTATTTATTGGGTGGCAGGGGTTTTCTTTCTTCTACCGAGTTGGTTTCGGGCATCAGACTCAGGTTGTCCATCCACGCCTTTATTTGCTGAGCCACGTTGATAGCCCAAAAGAGGTTGTTTTTGTGTGTGCGCACATGCTTGTGGTTTTTCTCTCTTGTATTTTGGAGACAGGGAGGACCTTCCTATGTCTGCCAAGTTGGTCTTGGATTCACAGCAATCCTCCTATTTCAGCTCTTCCAAATGTTGGGAGTACAAGTAGGGACTGTCACACCTGGCTTGTCAGCTTTCTTAACCTATACATACCTTATCCTCACCCCTCTTGAATTATACCTTTATTTACTTAATTCAAATTTTGGAATTTTTGAACGTTTCACTCTGTAGTGTATCCTCCCTAGCATTGAACTTGGACTATAGCCTAAACAATCTCAGAAATTTCTATTTTCCTATCTCTTCTCGAGCATGAAAAAAATGTAGTCAAGAATAACAACGCCCAACTCAGTTGAAGTTTTCAAATGTAGCTTTTGTCCAGCAAGAACATTATGGTTTTCCTTTTAGGTATAGCTCCAGTCTTCTAACTAGTTTACTATGTATTCTGTTAGGAATATTATTGCAGAAATCAATAACTGATTCAAACTCTGTGTTGAGGGATTATCTTTTATAATGTCTTCTGTAGGGCCCAGGATAAGAATTCTTTAGGTTGTATCCTTTTTATTAAAGCTTTAGCTTTGGGCCAGAGAGAGAGCTCAGCAGTTGCTTACACTTGGCAGGCACCATGCCAGCCTGCCGACCTGAGTCTGATCCCAGAAGAGAGTGCTTCCAGTGGGAAGAAAGCGCCGACTCAGCAACGTTGTCTCCACAAACATACATGTTTTGCCGTGCATGTTGCTCCCCTCTGGACATATCATTGTCATCAATCATCATCATCATAATATTTAAAAAAAAAAACTTGAGCTTTGAAATTATCAAATGGTATAAAGTAAAAGGCCTTTGAGGAGAACAAACCTCTTAAGTATTTTGTATTTTTGTGTAAGATCTCACAAGACTTTTCATACTGTTTTATTAAGAGAATATGGCCATAAATCTGATTCACTTAACTTCTGTGACAAGTTTGAAACATAATCAATTAAATTTATTAAATTATAATTTCTCTTTGCAATATAAGGGATCATGGATATGGATGTTTCTATAAGTCTCCAGCACAGTAGCAAGAAAAACAAGAATGATTTTTAAAAAATTTATTCACTTTGCAGCCCAATATCAGCTGTGGCTTTCTTCCCAGTACCCCCTCATGCAAGTCTTCTCCCCATTCCACTTCCCCTTTCCTTTTGAGAAGGGGAAGTCCCTTTCTGGGTGAATTCTTAAGTTTTTATTTCATGTGTATGAGCGTTTGCTGGCATGTTTGTGTCCCATGTACATCCTAGAAGCTAGAGTTTCCAATTGCTGTACAGGTGGCCTCCAAACTCAGGTCTTGGCAGAACAACACGAGCTCTGACTGCTGAGCCATCTTTTCAGCCCCGGGATTAGCTTCTTACTCTGCTAATATTCTTAAAATTCTTCTTCGTTGTTCTGTTTATGGGAGCCATTTCTTCTGAGTATCACCATATATTTTATTTTTCCATTCATTAGTAAATGACCTTTTCTGCCAAATTTTTTACAGCTTTGAATAATGCTTCTATAAATGTTTCTAGAAAATATTTCTGTATACTTATTTCTGGCTTAGAGTTTGTTTTAAAACATATCTTCCAAGTCATAGTTTTAATTCTAAAAAAAGACCATTTTAAATTGCCTAAAGATATTTTGATGGCTAATACATATAGTACATTAAGTAAATTCATTTTTAAGGTAGTGATTATGGTGGCCAAATAAATGACTATTTGAATATTGAGTGAACTGTGATCTATTATAAGATAATTGGTTTTTTTTTTCCTTAAAAATAGATACTTGGTGCTTGAAAAACTGAAGAAAGAAGAAGCTGATCGAATTCATATATTCAGTTCTTTTTTCTATAAACGCCTTAATCAGAGAGAGAGGAGAAATTCTGAGACAACTAATTTGTCGTAAGTTAGATTCTTTTTTTTTTTTTTCGAGACAGGGTTTCTCTTGTGTCATAAGTTAGATTCTTAACAATTCCTTTAGTACTTTATGCCTTAACCTACAGGTATTAGTCTTGTCCTGTGGGTGAAATGCTGTAGTATTTGTATTTGACCTGTATATATTCTTTCACATACATTATTTCTAGCTTACTTTTAATGTGGTGTAGATATTAAATATCTGTGAAGCAGTGTTCTTCAGTGGGTGATGACAAGGAGAACATTGTGTCTGAGTCTTACATGGCTAGACTTCCTCAAAAATGTTTTTTCAATATTTAAATTTATAGATGCAAAATGAAGGGCCTATGATGATAATTTAAAGCAAAGTCCAACAAAAGCCCCACAGATCTCTGTGTTTACATTCTTGTTTTCTTGAATCTTCCACTAGGAACAGCACACAGCTCAGGTTCATTTATTCTGTATGGATAAATATACTTTTAGCTGCCCTGAAATAATCTTGCACTCATTTTAAGAGGATAACTTTAAAAAAAAATCATTTTACTTCTGTTGAGCAACATCTTTTATTTCTGTTTGTCTCTGAAAATAATATCATTAATTATATCCTGATAACTTCAGAATTCCTAGAGTTCCAAGGCTGTAGGTCTAATACCTAGACCAGTGGAGCCCAAATAGGACTCATTTGTATTTCATAGATGGTGATGAAACCATCACTGTTGTGCCTTGCTCAAAGTGTTCCTTCAGTGATGCTCAGACAGGAAACTTGAGCCTGTTTTCTTTGCTCTTGTTCTCTCTGTGGACTGGGGACTGAGCCAGAGCCTTGGTTCGTACAAGGCAGACCGTGCTCTTTACCACTGAGCTGCCTTCCAGCCCTTAATCTGTACTTTTGTTTTGATCTTGTTCCTTTTTTTTTTCCTCTTGAGACAGGGTTTCTCTGTGTAGTCCTGGCTATCCTGGAACCCGCTATGTAGGCCAGGCTGGCCTGGAACTTGCAGAGATCCGCCTGCTTCTGCCTCCTGAGTGCTAAAATTAAAGGTGTGTGCCATCACTGCCTGACTTAAGCTCTTAGAATGATTGTTTTCAGACAAGTTAAGGAAATTCTATTCTGCTATCACACCTGAATTCTTTACAACTGGCATTCAGGTCTTAAACTTGGGTTTAATTGATCAAAAGATTCAAGAGTTGGCACATCATCTTGTAACAACACTTAAGTTGGGGTTGCTATTGCCAGATATAAATTATATTTTCTACTATTTAAGAATTTTCTAATTTGTTTATCATAGACTTGAAATAGATTTTTGACCACAGTTCATAATTTGTGGTGTTGCTCTGTTTATTTTCAAATAGTGCATGTTTTACTTGATCCCTTCCTTTCAGCTGCCAGTAAATTATGCTTTGTTAATTATCCCAGGATAGTTCCTAATAGCAACTCAATCAGTTAAAAGGTAGAAGCAAAAAGAAATTGAGCCAGGAAAAGCATCGACGCTCACTAGAATGTTGTGAAATGAACTAAAGACTCCTCCCTGAAAATTCAGTGATGAGGTTTCATGCCTTCTCTTCCTGACTTCATCTAAGATCTTCTGCTCATGAGTCTGGAGTGAGGGCACAGTAACAAGCACTTAGCTGCTCTTGCAGAGGGCTAGGGTTTGGTTCCCAGCTTCAAATGGCAGCAAATGGCAATCTGCTACTCCAGTTCTAGTGTACCCAATTCCCTCTTCTGACTTGAGGGCACCAACCACATGTGTGATGCATATACATACAGGCAAAACACTCATATATATAAAATGTAAAATTAATACATTTAATTTTAAAATGCCACATTCTTTCTTCAGCCTGTTAAAACATCAGGTGAAACTGTGTGAGGTGTTACAGCTGACTCCTCTAATCATAAGTCACTGCATATAAGCTATGACTGTGATGACTTGAAGGTGACTGATCTCTTTATTACAGGATACAACAAAAACGGCATGGGAGAGTAAAAACGTGGACCCGGCATGTAGATATTTTTGAGAAGGATTTTATTTTTGTACCCCTTAATGAAGCGTGAGTAAAATTCTATGTGAATGCGATGATGCAGTCTTTTTTAAATGAAGGTTTTGTTCTAAAACATCTTTCTGAAATTTGTTTTATGTGTTAAAAATACTTATGTGACGTGTGTGTGTGTGTGTGTGTGTGTGAGAGAGAGAGAGAGAGAGAGATTGATTTTAATTAGAGCTCATCTCTCTTAAGTCAGAGCATCAGTTATAGCTTCAAAGCACAACTTACTTGTTTGAATTTTTTATGCATAGTATAATAAAATTCATAATCAAGTTTAAATTTATTCTGCATAAAATAAAGTTTCTTGGAATTTATCATATAAAGTAGCACAAGCCTCTTTAGAGAAAAGAGGAAAGTTGTTTATAAGATCAGAATAGTAAAAGTGTTAAGTTGAAATATAATTTAGGTCATATATAATTTAGAGCTACTATGATCACTGTCTCTGTCTATAGACATCAATATGACATACAAGTGGTGGAGAACCAGCAGAGTTGGGGGCCAGAGCAGGATTCTACACCTATGAGTTGATGGAATACAGTCTGTAAATTTCTAGTCTTATTTTTTTAAGAGGTTAAAGCCCCGTTACTGGATCGACCGCCATTGATTTGTCATCTGCTTCACTTTCGTCATGATGTTAATCTTTGGCTTTTTGAGATAGGGTCTCCAGATGTAGCCCTGACTGGCCTGGCTCTCTCTCTATAGACCAAGCTCCTTAAACTCAAAAAGACCCACCTCTGCCTTCAGAGTCCTGGGATTGAAAGTCTGTACCACCATTCCCAGCTTGATGGTTTTGGGTTGTTTTTTTTTTTTAATTTATTTTGATTTTATATGTATGAGTGTTTGCCTGCATTTATGTGCATCACTGGTGCCCTTGGAGGTCAGAAGAGGGCACCAGATCCCCTAGAACTAGGAGTTAAGAATGTTTGTAAAATGCCATTGGATGCTGGGAACTGAGCCCTGGGGTCTCAGGCAGTGCAGGATGTGTTCTTAGCCAATGAGCCATCTCTCTAACCTCACGATACTGATTTTCTTTAAGCCCTGTATTTTTGAGCTTAGAAGTAATCATATGCCTCAGTATTGTCCTTTTAAGTTAGTAGAAAAAAGGCATTTAACCTAGTTTTTAAGTGAGGCAACAGGAAATGTATGATTCTCATATTAGTACAAATAGAGAATGGTGACTACACTCACCATGTTACATCATTTTTCATAAATACTGTTTTTCAAGATTTCATGTAGTCCATGCTGTCCTCAGACTTGATCTGTATTCACAGATGACCTTGAACCTTGGGTCCTCCTTCCTCCGGAGTAGTAATCCGTGCTCACAGCATCAGTTTTTGAAACACACTTTTCTACATTTTATCATTTTTAAAACTGAGGTAGAACTTAGGATTTCCTGTGTTTTAGATATTGAAATGAGGACATTGACATACTGTTTCTTCTGCTGTAGCCTGTCCTAAGAGCATTGAATACTAATAACTAATTCTAAAGAATAGGAAAGAGGTATTCATCCATCTGACCTTTTGATTGGTCTGGGGGTGTTTTTTTTGTTTCTTTGTTTGTTTTGTTTGGGGCTTGGGGATTTGTATTTTATTTGTTTGTTTTTGAGACAGAGCCTCACTCTGTAGCTTTGCCTAGAATGTGCTATGTAGACCAGACTGGTGTCAAACTCATGGAGATCAGCCTGCCTCTGCTGCCTTACTGCAACGCCCCTCATGGCTCTCTTTGACCTTTTTAGTACTGAGAACAAAACCAATCTTTATGATCTTTGTGATCTATGCTCATTGGTAGGGTACTTGCCTAACATGACCAAGGCCTTGGGTTTGATCCCTAACAGTGAATTAAAAATGTTTTCTATTGAGGAAATATTTTCTGGGCATCTTACTACATAACAGATATTGTACTCACCTAATAAGTCCTCTTTCATCTATAGCCTGTTCATTGCATACTATGGTTAGTAAATAAGTTATTAATGAGTGTTAGGCTACATAGCTTTCTTTTTCTAGTGAACTATACTGTTGATAGCCGTAATACCTGAAATAGCAAGATGAGCTTGTATTAGGACTCCTTACTAAATGCTTGAGATTTTATAACAATAGCTAGATTAGATATGCTGTTTCCATTTAATATCCATTTCAACATAGCATAAAATTAAGGATTAGGTATAATTTTTTTTTAATAATAAGCCTTTCTTTAACAGTCAAAAGAGACATGCTAAAAATTTAAATGGATTTTGTAAATGAAAAGATGCAGAAGATTGTTTGCAAGAATGAATTTAATACTCATAACAATAATTAATTACATTGTAATATAATAATAATAGGTATTATAATAACAATTAGGTACGTAATGTGGCAACAACCCCCTCACAATTAGTCAACGTTGTAGTACGTTAGTCACTGACAATAAGCAAATGAGAATAGTTATAAACAGTATAAAAATTTTAAAAGATCAGTATTTGTTCACAAACTTGTGAAAACCTTTTCAATTGATAGTTATTGACAACCATGGTGAGCTTTTCCAATGGTATGCTCAGTGTGTTGTTTGTTTTTACAGTGCACATTGGTTTTTGGCTGTTGTTTGTTTCCCTGGTTTGGAAAAACCAAAATATGAACCTAATCCTCATTACCATGAAAATGCAATCATGCAAAAACCTTCAAGTGCAGAGGACAGTTTTGTTTCTTCTGCCAGTGAGATGGATACTTGTTCACAGAACTCTGCTGCCAAGCCTGTGATTAAGAAGATGCTAAATAGAAAGCATTGCTTAGCTGTGACTGATTCCAGTGCTACACAGGAAGAAAGTGAGCCTGGTCACCGGAGAAACGCATACAGTGTGAAGTGTAGCATGAAAAATAAAAATCATGCTATCAGTGAAAGTGAAGAACCAAGTCATGGAGAATCTGCGTGCCAGGATGTTTCTGATAGAACTCAAAGTGAGAATGGCCTCCAGGATGAATGCTTCAATTCTGCACATCATCCAGGTACGTACTGATAATGATTTGAAAGGGTAAAGGGACTCTAAGTAGAATTGTTAAGGCTATGTAGTTTCTCTTGTCAGACTTTCTGAGGTAGAATACAATAACATTAACTCATTTTATAGATATCGCTTAAGTTTTATTAATGTGTTTAGTTATGTAATCAATATGACAACCAACATTTAGAATCATTCAAAAAAAAAAAATCTGTGTCTCTTGTGCAGTCAGTCTCATCTCTTTACCTCTAGAAGCAGAACTAGCATCTCTAGTCTGAAATTGATGGTGCCACTGAAAAATTCTTGTGTAACAGGTTGTAGACACATTACAATTGTTATATACTATTATCTTCCAGTAATCTATATAAGATATATGTGCAAAGTAATTTTGGGCTCAAGCTTGAGTTTCATGTGGATTTCACAACTCAAAATTCAAAGGGAAAATAACTGTGGAATTTATAAGCCTTTTATTTCCCTGCACTCTCATGATTGGTTCTCATTCTTCAGTTAGAAACTATTGTTTCTGTGAATTGTGTCGTGGGTATGCTGAGCTTCTGGACTAATATCCACTTTTTAGTGAGTGCATACCATGTGTGTTCTTTTGTGATTAGGTTACCTCACTCAGGGTGATATTTTCTAGTTCCATCCATTTGCCTAAGAATTTCATGAAGTCATTGTTTTTAATAGCTGAATAGTACTCCATTGTGTATATATACCACAATGTCTGTATCCATTCCTCTGTTGAAGGACATCTGGGTTCTTTCCAGCTTCTGGCTATTAAAAGGATGCTATGAACATAGTGGGGCATGTGTCCTTATTACATGTTGGAGCATTTTCTGGGTATATGCCCAGGAGTTGTATAGCTGGTTCCTCAGGTAGTATTATGCCCAATTTTCTGAGGAACCGCCAGACTGATTTCCAGAGTGGTTGTACCAGCTTGCAATGCCACCAGCAGTGGAGAAGTGTTCCTCTTTCTTCACATCCTCACCAACAAGTGTGGGTGCTTTGGTCTTTCTTAGAAAGGGGAACAAAATACTCATGGGAACAAATACAGAGACAAAAGTGTAGAGCAGAGATGGAAGGAAAGGCCAACTAGAGACTGCCCTGCCTGGGAATCCATCCCATATAGAGTCACCAAACCCAGAAACTATTGTGGATGCCAAGTGCTTGCTGACAGGAGCCTTATATAACTGTCTCCTGAGAGGCTCTGCCAGAGCTTGACAAATACAGAGGTGAATGATCTCAGTCAACCATTGGACTAAGCACGGGGTCCCCAATGGAGGCGTCAGAGAAAGGACTGAAGGAACTGAAGAGGTTTGCTACTCCATAGGAAAAACCATAGTATCAACCAACCAGACCCTCTCCCGCCACCACCACCCCCCCCCCCACTTCCCCAGAGCTCCCAGGGACTAAACTGCCAACCAAGGAGTACACATGGAGAGAGCCATGGCTCCAGCCACACATGAAGCAGAGGATGGCCTTGTCAGGCATCAATGGGAGGAGAGGCTCTTTGTCCTGAGAAGGCTCGATGCCCCAGTGTAGGGGAATTCGAGGGAGGGAGGTGGGAGTGGGTGGGTGGGTAGGGGAACACCCTCATAGAAACGGGAAGGGGAAGGGGATGGGGGGTTGGAGAGGGGCTGGGAACGGGGATAACATTTGAAATGTAAATAAAGAAAATATTCAATAAAAAAATTAAAGAAAATATTGACAACATTTAAAAGATAAAAATGTCTTCTTAGTAACTAAAAAAAGTAAAAAGAAACTATCGTTTCTAGCTTCTTTAACAGAAATCTAAAGGTCAAAATTCTTTTATATCAAGTACCTTTCCTCCAACTTACAAGTTCTCGCTGTGCTGACTTCAGCATTATCCTAGTCAGGGTTACTATTGCTGGGAAAATACACCATGAGCAAAAGCAACTGGCAGAGGAAAGTGTTCATGTGGCTTATACAGCCACATCAGTGTTCATCATTTGAAAAGTCAGGACAGGGACTCAAGCAGAACAGGGACGTGGAGCCAGGAGCCAACGCAGAGGCCTTGGAGTGCTGCTTCCCAGCTGGCTCCGCCTGTTTATTATAGAACCCAGACCACCAGCCAGCGATGGCCCCATCCACAATGGGCTGGGCCCTCTCACATCAATCACTAATTTCAACAATGCCCTACGTGCATGCCTGCAACCCAATCTTAGAAGGCATTTTTTTTTTCAGTCAAGCCTCCCTCCTCTCAGATAACTATCACTTGTGTCAATTTGATATAATATAGAGCTAGTCAGCACAAGCATTATTCAGTGTAGATGTATATCAAAATATCTTATTCTACCCCGTGTTTGTAGGGTGGCCCCTCAGGTTTATTGCTGAGTATGAAACCCAGGGCCTCACACTCTACCACTGAGCGACAATCGCCAACCCCAAGAATGTGTTCAGGTTTTGTGTCAATTAAAAAATTTACGCCGGGTGGTGGTGGCGCACACCTTTAATCCCAGCACTTGGGAGGCAGAGGCAGGAGGATTTCTGAGTTGGAGGCCAGCCTGGTCTACAAAGTGAGTTCCAGGACAGCCAGGGCTACACAGAGAAACCCTGTCTCGAAAACCAAAAAAAAAAAAATTTGCTCCATAGTACTCAATGTAGTCTCTGCCTTGCAGACATTAAACTGTACATAGACCTGTAAGTTTTTTGGGATAAACTAGACTATAGACATATATAAAATACTATATATGTATTTTAAATTATGCAAAATTGATTATAATGAACATATTTTTGGTGTTCTACCAATTTATATTAGTGAATGAGGAGTTTCACATCTGGCATGGTAGTACAAGCTTCTAATCCCATCACTTAGGAAGTAGAGAACAGAAGGATCAGAAATGGATGGTGAGCCCTAGCTACATAACAAGTTCAAAGTTAACCTGGTTTATGTTCAGACCCTGTCTCAAAAAACTAAAGAGAGCAAGGACATAGGGAGGAGAGGTTGCTGAGCTTTGGTAAGGGTGTTGTGCTATACTAAGCTTCATAGGGTCCTGTAGCCATGAGATGAAATGGAAAAGAAAAATAGAACATGAAGAACAAAACAGTTGTTAAGAGCCAAACAGATCAAACCTTTGTCTAGGTTCTTCTCCAGTCTAGTTCATTAGGATACAGTAAGCAAGCAAGTTTTATTTACCTACCTGTAATCCTTTCAGTGTTAATGTTTTAATTCTTAATTTGAAAAAAAAAAACTTAAGTATTTGTATGAAATCTCCAGAACTTGAGTATGTATAATGATTGATTGCTTAGGGTTTCACAGGAGAAGACAAAAGGTAGGGAATATGGAAATAGGACAGTCTTAACATGGGATTTCTTCTTGTGTCTTTAACATGATTGTGAGGGCAGAGTGTGGAGCTCAGTGGTAGAGGGCTTGCTCAGCATTTGTGAGGCCCTGGGTTCCGTTCCCAGCACCACACAAAAGATAACATCAAAAACAATATTGTGATGGTTGGCAGTTGTGAATATATGACTGTTTTTGAGTATTTGTGGAAGATTGGTTCCAGCCCCACTCCCTACAGAAAGATTAAAACCATTGATGCTTATGTATAAAATGGCATAGTATGCATATAAGGTGTGTTTGTATCTTCCCATAGACTCTGAAACATCTCTAGATTACTTATATCATCTAATTTGCTGAAATTCCTAAATATGTAGGTTTTGATCATACTGCTGCTTTATTTTTGCTCTTAGTTTTTATTTGTGGTTCTGCTAAGTATGAAACCCAGGAACTGTACATGATAGGCAAGCACTCTCATTTAGCTTTATTCCTGGCCCCTCTAATACATCATTTGCACAACTTGAAGGGAAAGGGGCCTATACACATTTTCAGTGCAAACTATATTTTTCTTCCTCCATATATATGTATATAAAATGTGTGTGTGTGTGTGTGTGTGTGTGTTTTAAAAAGGGTCTTACTGTGTCTTTGCTGACTTGGAACTCAAACAGATCTGCCTCCCTCCCTGGGCTGGTTTAAAGGTGTATATCACCATACCTTACCCCCCTCCCCTCCTATATTCTTGATACATATTTTGTTGAATGCACAAGTAGAAAAGGCTGACTATACTAAAAAGTACTGGATTGTACACTTGAAAGGGGTGAATGTTGCATAAATTTTATCACAGCTATTTAAAAAACAAGACTGGGGAATAGCTCAGTGAAGAGAATACAGACCCTGAATTCAATTATCAGTACCACCAGTAATATAAAATAGTTTCTTTTTGAACAGTAATCTTCTACATTTTAATGCAAGATGAAATCAGTGAAGTGAGCGGTGACCATATGCATTGGAGCACAGCTTAGGGCTTCCCATGCATCACCTGTAGAGCTTCCAAGTGCCCCTTGCAAGTTGTTTGATTGAGCAGACTGTATGAAGATAGCCTCAAAACCCTAGTGGAGACTGAAGTACCAAATACTGTTTTATGTGGATTTCATAATTAACATGTCTGTGCTTCTTATAGTTTGTATATTTGCTTTCCTTTTATATGTGTGCCCCTACATTAATTATATCTTTATAACTAAAGGCAAAGTCTGTGAAACTAGTATCATCAGCTGCTTTGAAGAGCTCAAAGGCTCAAAAGTATACTAAGGGCACTCTCTAAAGGTGATTTTTCCCGCCTCTGAGACAATGACTGACTGGTCATAGAAATGATGATATATGAAAGGTTAGGCACTTATGAAAAATGTGTGCCTTGATTACTACCTGACTAGCTCAGTTCTATTTGAGATATAGTTCATGTATTTTAACTCTACAATTCATGTAGTTACAAGTGTTTGCTAATAATGTCAAATAACCTGCCACAGTAAATAAGAGGGTTTTTCAGCTGGACATGATGTAAAATAATCGACCAGATCAGGGACGTGAGGAGCATGTGCAGTTAAGATTTACAGTCACACTCAGAGAGACACTGGGCTGCTGAGATGGCTCATTGGGTAAAAAGTGTCTGCCACCAAGGCTTCTAACTTGAATCCAATCCCTAGATTCCAGATGTTGGAGGGAGAGAACTGACTCCTGAAAATTATGCTTTGATCCACACACACAGAAGTATGTGTATACATACATACAGTAAATACATAAACATTTGCTTTTAAATGGATACTTTTGTTTTTATTTGCTTTAAAATTATTTTTAATTATGTATGGTGTTTCTGGGTATGAGCATGCCAGTAAAAGTGCCCCAGCCCTCTCTGATGGGGCCTTCCTTGTATGAGTGCTGGAAATTGAACTTGGGTTCTTTTGAAGAGCAGTGATATGCTCTTAACCACTCTCCAGTCCCACTCCTCATACCCTCTTTTTATTTTTTATTTTTTGAGGCAGGGCCTAGAACTCACTGCTCAGACCAGTCTGGCCTCAAACTCACAGAGATCCCCTAGCCTCTACCTCCTGAGTGCTGGGATTAAAGGTGTACACCATTACAGCCAACTAAAAAAAAAAAAAAAAAAAAAGATACTTCTTAAATTACTTTCTCCCATCCAAATTCTAACCAAACCTAACCCTACTTAACTTCTAAGGTCCAGTGCAGAGTGGTATGCCCATAGACTGTAGTATATTTGGATGGATTTTGAAATACTTTAATTGGTGCTATTAAATATTAATGTAACAGTACTTTCTATAGATATAAATGATTTGCTTCTAGAAATAATCTGATTGTATTGACTAATTTTTAATTGCCTTGGGATTTACACAGATGTTTTAGATTTAAATAAATATACAACACTTATTTCTGAGACACAAATTGAAGAGGTTTGTGTGTGTGTATAACAAAAGGATTTACCACTGTTTAGTTAGTTGAAGTAGTGTCTTTCTGATTACAGCATTTTGATTTATATCTTTTCAAGAATATATTTTGTTTTGCCTCTTCCTCAAGATACCTTATTTATATTTTTAACTCTTTATAGTTTTGTAACCTAGATTGAAGTAAACTTTTCTATCTAAAATACCTAGAAGTAATTCTTCATGAATTTTTGAAATATTGTACTGTTTTAAACAATATTTGGTATATTGTTGTATTTAATATATTCAATATGTTATATTGACGTCTCTGACTCAGTTTCAGAATGAACTTTTTTTTTTTTTCAAGTCAAGGTTTCTCTGAGTAGCCCTGACTGTTCTGGAACCCTCTCTGTAGACCAGGCTAGCCTTGAAATCCTAGAGCCTCTGTCTCAAGTGCTGGGATTAAAGTCATGCAGCACTACACTTGGCTTAGAATGAACTTTTAAGAATGTCCATTTCAGTTTTATCCTAGGAATCATTTTCTTTTGTGATATCAACACCTACAGCTGATTTGTATTGTTGTATTCTTTTGACAATAGTAATATAAACAAATGATAAACAGTGGGAACCTTGTTCATCATGTGACTGTCATGTTATAGTTTTCTTTTTTCCGATTTGTGCAGAAGCAAGTCTGTTTGTACTGTTCTTATTCACCCTGCATTCTTTTCATGTTTTCATAATTTTAATCTTAAAACTATAATTTTTATCTGTGTTTATGTTATCTATGTTCTATGATTTATAACACACATACAGATTTACACGCATATTCATATGACCTTTTTTTTTTCTCATAATTTTGGGGCCTGAGTAGTAGAACAGCTCTGTAATTGACATCAATCCATGTTCTTATTTAAAAGAACTCACTTTATACTTGTTGTATTACATGCTACAGCAGATTTTTTATTACTGTCATTTACTACTAGCATTTGTTTCAGTATTCTGTCCTGTGGGTCCTAGGCATGAGGTTTTATCTTACAATGTTTCCTGTTGTACAGATGCCTTAAGCAAAATCAGACTAAGCTATGGCGATCAGTCAGCAGACGGTGGGAGACTGCTTGAGGATGAGCTCATTGACTTCTCGGAAGACCAGGACGACCCGGTAAAATGAGATGCTTTGTAGGAATCTTGTTACAGAACCTTTGAAGCAGCAGTGGAGGCAGTGCTGCTTCTGGATTTGGAGTCTATTTCAAAACAAAACCAGTTTTCCAGTTAGAAGTACCCAGGATACATTTATTAATGTTGGTGTTGAAACTGTGATGTAGACACTGAATTCTAATACTACCTGCGAATGTTTTAATACAAAGTTCATTTCTTGCAGTGGGGACAGTATAGCTCAGTGGTAGAGGACTTGTTTACTTACCCAGCATCAAATAAAAGAAAAAATTAATGTTTTCAAAATATTTATGGGCTGTTCTTGACCTTTGGTCTAACAACATCTGAGATGCTGTTAAACATGTTAAAGTGATAAAATTTTCAATTGTGTAGTACACATAATTGTAGTATATGTAAGAATGGTAAAATTAAAATTTTTTTCCACTTTTCCAGTACCTTTTTTCTTACTTACCCATAGACTATTTTCTTGATTTCCAATTTAATGTATATATATTATAAAAACAGATAATATTTAATTAATATTATCATGGGTAAAATTATGCTGTTTTTGGATTTTATTTGCCCTGATAAATATCATAAATACTTAAATTATAGTTTTGAGGATAGTTTATCTATGAGAAAAGTTTGTGAGAAACTTAAATTTTCTTAAAATTTTCTCTCTAGAAACTGTTTTACTTGTTTATTTATTTTGTGTAGGGGGCACACTTGCTTACCACAGTGTACTTGAGGGAGTTAGAGCACAATTGCAGGAGTCCTTTCCTTTTACCATGTGGGTCCTTAAGAGCAAACTCCGATTTCTGATTTTATTGTTTAGACAGACTTTCACTTGTTCTATGGGAAGATGTAGGCTGAGATCTGTTTTTAAGATTTTGAAGTTTTTTACAGAAGTTTTTTAATACTTAAACTATATAGAGAGACTTTACCTAATAGCAACATAAAACAAATATCAGAAATTTGAAACAAATTGGTGAGCACTGGTGTTCACTCTAGATTGGGATGCTCATTTGGTGGAAAAGAAAATAGCATTTTCCAGCTGTGCATTTATAAGCCAAAGTATAATTCTAAAATGACTTTTATAAAATTAAGTGGGAAGGAAAAAGTATAGCATAAATCCATTTTCGCTATATGTTAACACCTGAAAGTTTATCCTGACACAAAAAAGGCCTTTAGTGTTGCCAGGCCGGTGAGATGGCTTAGTGGAAAAAGCACTTGCTGCACATGCTGACAACCTAAGTTGTATCCAGAACCCACATAAATTTGGAAGGAAAGAAAACCAACTCCACAAAGTTGTTCCTGACCTCCACATGCACACATACAGTAACAATGAATAAATGAAGTCGAGTAATAGGCTGAGTTATCCAGGTCAGTTCCCTCCCTGGACTAAAAGTGTTGCCACTTTGTTGGAATGAGTTTTGTCACCTGAAATGCTGTTTTCTTAGAGTATTAGTTCTTTTGATAGTAGATGCTTAATAACTAACCACTCTGTGTATCAATCTTTATAGGATGATAGCAGCGATGACGGGCTCCTTGCTGATGAGAACTGCAGCTCAGAAATAGGGCAGTGGCATTTAAAGCCCACTGTCTGTAAACAGTAAGCAGTGACTGCGCCCTGAAATCTATGATTCTTTTTTTTTTTTAAGAGTTGTATAATAAAATGCAACAGAACAATTCTTGCTTAAGGAGAATTCAGAGTCAGGGAAAAGTGGGTATGCTTTCCAGCAGGGAGGACATTTCTGTTTTCCAATTCGCAGTTTTCCCAGTGTGCTCCCACAGATGCATGTACACCTTCATAATGAACCATTATAACTTTGTATATTATGTTTTTGAAGAGAGAGAATACTGTATATCAAAGCAGTAATGTGAAATTGACAGTTAGGCTAGTTTCATAGCTTCTTTAAGGGGCAGAGAGTGACTGAAGGCAGTCTTACCCTGCAGACTTTGTATCCTACGTAGAGACTCATAGTCAAATTTGACAGAATTCTAAGAGAGGACGTTTCCTGCCATGTGTCCTAGAGATTTCCTTATTTGTTTGCGTTTACAACATACTTCTACAGAATTAAAATTCTAAGCATCAGCTCTGAGTTGCATACAAACGTTTTAAAATAAAGTCTTGCCTAAAATCTATATTTTGTCATAAACTAATTCTAGTGGTTACTTGTTTGGTTTTCTGTAATAAGCTGTAATGAGGCTATTGGAGGCCAGTGAGATAGGCAAGCAGGTAAGGACATTTACTGCCAAGCCTGGTGACCGGAGTCTAATGATCCCCAGAACCCGTGCAGTGGAAGGCGAGAGCCAGCCCGTGCAGGTTGTCCCTCTGCAGGCATGCCATGGCACATATTGCATACATGCTCACAAACAGTACTTCACTTTTATAAGCTCCTATTTTTATTTTGCTGGAGTTTCATTACTATCCTGTAACATAGTGTTTAATGTTACCATAGATGTCTTATGTCTGTAAGGTTTGCATTCTACACTTTAGTACTTACTGAAACCAAAGAATTTTCAAGGTTTTTAATTTTATTAATACACTTTTTAATTTTCTTATGCATATGTAACATAATTCATATTTAACTTGTATTATTTTTGTCCTGTAGACCTTGTATCCTACTTATGGACTCACTCAGAGGCCCTTCTCGGTCAAATGTTGTCAAAATTCTAAGAGAGTAAGTTCAAAACTATACCCTCCCTACCTGTTTGATATACTGTAGCTGAAGTAGAAAGTATACTTACATGTATGTGTATTCTTGGTACATGTGTTGTTGTAGGTATTTAGAAGTGGAATGGGAGGTTAAAAAAGGAAGCAAAAGAAGTTTTTCCAAAGATGTTATGAAAGGGTCCAACCCAAAAGTCCCACAGCAGAACAACTTCAGTGACTGCGGTGTGTATGTTCTGCAGTATGTAGAGAGCTTTTTTGAGGTGAGTTTCATTTCATCATATCTGGTGAAATAATGAAATAGGTATTTGATTTTTTTATGTGATTAAAAACAATAAGAAAATAATTCATAAAAATGACTCTAAGGAACAAAAATTCCCACGTTAGAGCTCTTTTAAGATATAAACTACTATAATTATTGCCAGCCAGATCCCAGACTTGCCGCTCATCCCTGACCAACCTGTCCTAGCATAGCTCACCTGTGATTCATGCTGCTTCATCGTTTGCACACAGTCAGTCGCCTCTGAAGTCTTAAAAGCTGGTATCACCCCTACTCTTACACTGAATTCTCCCCTGACCTCCAGCCCCTTCCCACTATTCCTTCTACACTCTCGTCCTGAGCCTGGCTCTATACATACCTCTCTAAGGTACTATTTACATCCTCTTGACTCCTTAATCACTGTTCATTGAATGAACCACCAAGTCTCTTTTTAGCACTTAAAGTCACGTGTGTACATTCTTGTATTCATGTCGCCACTTTCAAGTCTAGTACTAGTGTCGTCGTTCTGAAATGCAACACCAGAGAGTCTCATGGTGTCTGCTCTTCATATCAGGTTACTCTCATCAGGGTTATATTTACTGGCTTCCTGTTGCTGTTGAGCCAAAGACAGAACCCTTCTGGTGGCCTATACATAGCTGAGCATCAGCCAGTTGAAAGTCACTCTCTTCCTTATTGTGCCATGTCCCCAGGCCTGAAACTCCGCTTCTGTCCTTCTTTGGCTGACTAACATGTACACACTCTCCAGGTTAGCCTTAAACATCAGACCATTACACATCACACTTTCCTGTTGGAGCGTTTGCCAGCCGCAGCGTTCTTTGTATATAGTGCAGTGCTGTCATTCTTTCCTTCAGCAGGGCCTAAAAGTAAATACTTGTGTTTCCTGCTGTGGAGATTCTTAGAGTTCTCAGTTCTACTGCTGTACAAACAACAATAAACCATTTGGGAATTTGTTTGCTTCTGCTAAAATGAACTTTATTGCAGAACTAGGGTATGGGCAGAACTCTTCCCCCATAACTGTAGTTCGGCAGCCTCTGATCCAGGCTGGCACTCTATCTCCAGTACCTAACTCAGTGTCCTGTTTGTGGAGTACGACAAGTGAATAGACAATGATATTAACTTTTGAATGTTGTAACTGAAAGAAAAATGTCCCCTATTATAATTTTCTAATAGCCATACAATCTTTTTATTTTCAGAATCCAATACTAAATTTTGAGCTCCCTATGAATTTGGTGAACTGGTTTCCGCCCCCTAGAATGAAAACAAAAAGAGAAGAAATCCGAAACATAATTTTGAAGCTGCAGGAGTCGCAGAGTAAAGAGAAGAAGCTGCTGAAGGACTCCTCAGCAGAGACGGCCTTAGGGGAAGGAGCGGAGCAGTACGCCAGCGGTGTCTCAGAATGATGAGGAGGCTGGGCCTCCAAGGGTCTCCCTTCCCAGTGACACAGCATTCACTCTCGGTGTAGACTGTAAAGAGCTGAAGTGCTCACTACTCAGAGACTTGGGGTGATAAAGCCTGTAAAAATGTCATAAGTGATTTCCAAAGGAGTGTGTATTAAGTAAAAGTTTGTAAATATGTTAATGAGGCCAACTTTTCCAACATTTATAATTATTTTTTTCACTTTTAGGAAGCCTTTGTTATGTATTTTCTGTTAATAGTACTAAAACTGCAACTTCTAAACACAAATAAATAAAATATTTATAGGAGGAAATGATTAATTTGATATTCTTTAGTGAACTTGCATAATTCCTCAGTGTGATTTTATTTCATGGGAACAGAAGTATCTTATGATTTTTTTTTAACCTTTGTCCTAAAATACTCAAAAATGTGAAAATATAATTGTCTTTGACAATTTAAACTAAAAATGCATCTTTATATGCTTACATAGCAAGAAAAATTAATCTTTTCAATTCATGCTCTTTCATCTGTTCAAAGAACCCCCAAAGTATAAATATTCATAATTTTACACAAATTTTTAAACACCTTGAAGAGCAATCACAGACAACGCGCCTTGACTTCTGCTAGCGAAGCACCGCTATGCCGGCGTCCCCTCAGCAACCCAGGGGAATGCTACCCTGGCAAGCGCAGCTGGAATCTCAAATATCCAATATTCCCTTTGCAGTTCATCTGACAGTGTGCTGCAGCGGCAATGACAGAACTAGTTAGGGAACATTTTTAATCTGTATGAACACAGGATTTCAAATAGGAATTTATCTTCCGTATCTTGTGCTATTTTTCATTATTTCGTTCTCATTGATTTGATAAAGTACCAGACTTTTTGCTTGAGTTTTTCTGAGTAAATTATTTTAAAATGCGAACATACTCTCTTTAATAGCGCAGTGTAGCAGAAGCTCTCTTATTTTCAGTTTTCTATTTGAGAAAATTCGGGGTTGGGCCTAAAGTTCAGTGATGGAGTGCAGGTTTAACATTCGGGAGGGAGGCCCCTTGATTTAATCCCATGTAGCAAATAAAATGCAAAAATGTGAAGCTTTTGATGCTACATTTGTAATTCATGTAGAGTTCTCACTTGTGTATGTAGAGAGTAATATTTTCTTGAATGGTATATATTTTGAGTTAAGTGTAAGACTTAAAATATGTATTTTAAGCCATTTTTGTTAGTGAATTTTTAAATGCTCGTGCAACAACAACAAAAAGCTAAGAATAAAAGGCCATTTTGTCAGCAGATACTTTCTTTTTAATGTGGCCATCTCTGGCACTGTGAGCCACAATTTAGACTGTTAATAGGTTTAGTAAAGTATTGGGGAAGGTTTTAAGTGGGTGAGAATGTTAACAAAAGCTTGAGTCTAGTGACAACTGAATTTAATGTAAGGAAGTCACCTTAGTGCTATCAATCATGTGTTTTCTTTTTTTTACTTTGACCTATCTTTCTTACTTCTGATTATTTCTTTTTAGTAAGACTTTATAGCTGCTAGGTCATAAAATTAGCTCAGATACGTTTTCTAATTTAATTTAGTTAGGTCCTAATTTGATTAGAAAAATTTTCTAACTATTTCTCACTGAAAATGCCAACATGCTTTTATTTTCTACTGAAGTTAAGACCAAAAAAAAGGAATTTAAAAAAAAAAACTTAATAGAATAAACAAAATTGGCAAAATTTATCTTTAAGATAGACTTTATTTTGCCAAAATTCTAGGATACTGGAAAAGTTACTGTAAAGACAAGGTATACTGGCACACACTAGTTAGTACCAGCTGCTCAAGGGGCCGAGGTGCTTGGCCTCTTGAGTCTGGCAGTTAAAGGTCAGCCCGAAATATGGTGAGACACTGTCTCAGACAAAACCAGGTATTTTAAAATGCTTGTGGTATTTTTGTTTGATTCTTGGTTAGCTATATTTTATAGTGCTAGATAACTTGATTTTGTTCCCTGGGCTAATTCTGGTCAATAATTTCAATATGAAAAATAAAGACTGCTGTGTGACAACTTTCTAGAGGTAGAACCCTTAGCTCTTTGGTGGTTTTTGTTCCACCCCTGTGAAGCTTTTTATTTCTGCTGGTTATGTAAATGCCCTTGCAACATGCACATTGAAATCTTTGGAACTTCGAGGTTATTCTGCAGAACTAGACAAGATCTTTAGAGAGGTGCATTTGCTTGATAATTGTGTCCTCTGCATCTTTTATAAATAGTTTACAGTGAAGATCTCCCTTTAAAATGTGTGATTAGGACAAGCTGTGAGACAGAAGTTTGCAGTCAGAAGCCTGTCACTTGACACCAGAACTGCATGGGGCTATCTGGTGACTTCACTAATTAGATAGAGCTGCTGTATTGGTTTTCTTGTTGGATAGAATAACAGTTAATCATTTTTAGAAGAGTTTTAGATTACTTGACATAAAATTTGTATGTGTCTGAGCTCCCGCTAGTTTAGGAGCAAAGGAACTGTTAACCGGTCTCCTCCCTTTGGGGACACTGACTTCAGACAGCTGAGAACCTGACTGGGTCAGCTCCGCCCAAACCTGAGACAGTTAGCTGTTCTTTGCATGCAGCTTGTGCTTAATTGAGTCAATTAAATGTAGAAGGTTTTATTTGAAAGTATAAAATGGTTTGCATTGTTTTTTGTCTCTAAAATGAATTCAGTATTTTTCTCCAAAAATGCCTATTTGTAGTCCCTGATGACTGTCAAGATAGAAAGTCAATAGAATACCAGTTCTCTCAAAATTACTCTTTAGACTCAAGTTTGCTGAATCTGTTTTAATCAGGAGTTGGTGGAATGATCTATAGGAAAGAAATAGCCTTTTAAGTGATGAGGCAGAGTGGTATTTGTCTAGAGCAAAAAGATATCAGAACTGCTCTGTGGAGCGAAGACGGGAGGTAGAAGCTTACCGGGAGGGCAAACGGGAGACTAGCAGTTCATGTCCGGGGTCAAGTATGCAGAGCAGCTCCAAGTGCACTAGACACATTTCTCCACTGGACTTCTCTAAGTCAGTTTGTTGTGTGGTATTTAATATGCAGAATTTTTAAGTAAAAGCTCAGACCACCATAAACTGTTGGGCCATATATTCTGTTCCCAGATCAACTAGAGTGAACTAACCTTTAAAAGATGATTTTGAAACTGGTTTGAGGGCTTAAATTTTTTTTTTTAACAGTTATTTAGAATTTTGAAAGTAACATGCATTGGTAAAAATGAAGTTTTATGAGAAACTTTAAAAAAACATGAAGGAAAAGAGAATTGATAACTTTTGTAAGGTTATCAGATCCCAACAAACATGAAAGTAGAAATTGTATAAAAATGAAAGTGAATTGAGAGGCTGTCTGGAGGCTCCTCGCTTTTCTCTGAACCTCCTATTGCTTCCTCTGACTTCCACTCCATCTTTTACATTAGAACTAAACAATAGGTGAACTTCACACCTAAAGGCATGGGTATTTTTGTTTGGTTGATTTTTTTTTTTGGTCTGTCAAAATCTGCAAATTTTTCCTTTTGCAAATGGAAATAGCTTTATTAGCATAATTTGGATATTTTAAACTTGCCGAAAGTTGTTCAAATTTATAAAAAATCATAATTAGCTTTATACAGGTAACTGTAAAGGAGTTTAATTAGATTATAAACTTCATTAAGCGTTCAGTGTTTTGAGCACCTATTATGTAGGAGAGGACCCAATAGTCACCATGTTCCCACTTCACCATGTGGTGGGAAATGCATTAATCAGCTCCACAAATGAGCGCCAGGCAAACGGTGTGTATAAAGATGGTGATCTCCAGTTCTCAGGTTAGAGACTTCCTGAAGGGCCACCGGTAGTAGCCTAGGGAGGAAGAGTAATGTCTGAAGTAGAAAAAAATAATGCTTTTGCCTAAAATGGTAATTGCTTCATTAATAAAAAAAACATGTACTAAGTGCTAGACATTGTTTAGAGCATTTAAGATGAATGAATTCATTTCCTTAAAGATCTTAGGAGATTTGTGTATTGCTAGTACTTATATTTTATGAGACAGATAGGTCCAAAGAGAGTTTCTTGCATTCACAGCATTAAAGTTGCTAGGTTAACAAGTACATGGTAAGATTAGGTGAATAAAATACTGGTGATTTTTCTCGAGATGCACTGTCGTAGAGTCTTCATCTCCGAGGTGGGGTATTAGGGATTGCTCTGAAGTATGCTATTTTTAAATGATGTGTAAACATTTGCATCGTTTCTTAGAATGCCTTATACAGCCAAGTTCAGTGAAGTAGAAAGGGAGGAGGCTAGAAGCTAGTCGTGCAGGGCCTTGTGGCCATGGTGAAGAGCATGATTACTACTGAGAAAAGTTCCTGAAGCATTTCAGAACAGAGGAGTAACATGATCAAATGTTAATGCAGAGAAGATCATGGATTAATGAAAAGGGGACCAGAAGGAGTCCAGTCTCCTAATGAAGCTATGAGTTCCCAATGTGAGGCATAGAATAATATGCCTATGTGGTAGGAATGCTGGAAAGACACAGTGGTCCCATTTGAAACGTTCCTTTTAGGAACATTCAACAAAAGGCTGTTCTTTATCCCAGTCAGAACTTGTCTCTTAAATGATTCAAAGGTAGCTCAAGCATATACTGCTTACAATAGAAAAAATTACTAACGTTAGCCATTACTAACATAAAATACGTTGTAGATGCCAAATCATTTCTAAAACTCGTGACACTACCAAAGAGAAAGAGCGTTGATTTTTTTTTAAACAAAGCTTTCTATTTTTAAATGTAAACTTCATGAAAGGAAGATGTAACATTAGAATAAAATACCAGCGTTCCTTCCCAGAAAAGACTAGATGGGTATAACCTAAAAGTAACCCATTCTTGATCTACTTGTACAAGATGTCCAAACCTGAAGCTACCCCAGTGCTTGTAGAGTTCTACACTACACTCCCTCTCCCCTTCTGTCAGCTGATTGGGCCCAAGGAAAGAGCAGGCACAGGAAACAAAATGGGAATTGGTGGAACAGATAGAGGTATTGGGAATTTAGGTTGAAAGTAGGCAAATGTTTTGCATATTGGAAGAAAAGAAAGTGTGAAAATGACAGTCTAATCATTTTAAGATGAACTTTCTTATTTTAACCTCTGAAATAAGACTGTATTTTATCAAATAAACTTGACTTTGTCTCAAAATTAATGGAAAGCATAAATATGAGTTGCCAAGCCTAGTCCCTGGTTACCGACTCTGGTGTGCAGTGTGGTCCATGTTACAGCCCTAAAAAATTATAGACAAGAGCACACTTGAGAATCACTGATACGCATGACTTCTTAGTAATGCTGCGGGCAGCTGTGGAAGCCCTGATGCACATCCCCACACTGACTTGCTGAAGCACTCTATGAGCCTGTCTCCTACCTGTATTTTATACCTGAACTGAGGCATGTAATTAAAGTTGTGATTTTTTTTTTATTATGCTCTGAACTTTTCTCTCCTTTTTTGTGTTTCCCCTATATTCATATTTTTCTAGGCATTTATATAATAATTGTATGAAAATACAATTTTTCTTATGAAACTAGGACAACTTTTATAAACACTTAGAATCTTGTCTCCTCAGTGTCTTACGGAAATTATTTAGCCTTGTCTCGCTCTGTTAATCATGATAGTTTCGCCTATGCTATGGAAACATTACACTCTTTGCAAGCTATTTCCTTTCTTTGACCATGATAACATGTCCAGAGAAGCAAAGAAGAAGGAGGAGAGATGTGCTTTTTTGTTGTTGCTCACAGACATGAGGCTGTTGGATGTAGCCTCTCCATCTTCAGAGTGGGAAAGGAAAGCTGGTGGGTAGCATTGACGCCAAGCTTCCACCCTGCAGAGGCCATGTTGCTGTCATTCTGTCTCAATCAATCTGCACATTCTAGCTTCCAACTGACCAGGGAAGCTTGCTTTTACAATTTCTCCAAGAGAGGAAGGGTTTGTTGGTTGGTTGGTTGGTTGATTGGTGGGGTTTTGTTTTTTGTTTTTGTTGTTGTTTTGGTAACTTCTACAGTAGTGGGCATCTGATTCTAGTTTTTTATTTTCCTTAAAGGTGTTAACAGTTCTTTATCTTGAAGCCTTGTATGAGAAGGTCTTGTAAATGAAATTACAATTAAAGCTAACATGTTGACTGTAGTTGGGAAAATAGTTCAGTGGTGAATGCACCTGCTACTAAGCTTGACAACCTAAGTTTGAACCCCAGAAATGACTCCTGTGACTTCTCTGATCTCCGTGTGCATCACCTCATCCCCACACAAAACTTTTTCAAAAGAAATATATTACCTGTATGAGAAAGTATAGAATTTTATTGACAATTATAAACCATAATTATGAAAGATAACCCTACAAAAACACAATTTTTAATCAGGAAGGAAACACTGTAGAAATGCTGACGTTCTAGCAGTAAGCCTCCTAATACAATTGCATTTAATGATAGTAGTTTGTAGTAGACTTTTAATAAGAATTGAAAGTTTATACGGGACAAATACCAAAGAAGGTCCATGAAAAGAGAGGAGAGGCCAGGTTTGGCACTGCACACCTGTAATTCCAATGTGAAGGGGCCTGAGGCAGGAGGATAATGAGGTAGAGGACAGCCTGGGCCATGTGGCAAGGATTTTCTAAAGGAATTAGTTGGGTGGGCAAAGTGGCTTAGTAGGTAGGGGTACTTGCTAAGCTGAGTTGGACCCCTGGACACCGTGTGGTGGAAGGAGAAAACGGACTCCCACAAATTGTCCCTTGACCATACATATACACACAGAGAAACACAGTACATAAATATTAAAAACAATAATGATTAAAGAAAAGATTAAACAAAACCCTGAATTAACTAAAAGAGATCTCCATGTATGGTAAAGCCACTGTGGATGATATATATAAATCTAAAGAGGAATAGTACATGAAAAATGATGGATTGAAGAGAAGGATCTGGAGTAGAGGAAACAGAGACTACACCAAAAAAGAGTTATCAGCTCCACATAGCAGAAGTGAGGAAGGATTGTGTGTGTGTGTGTGTGCCCGGTGTGTGCTGGATTGGGGGAGGGGTCACATAGCCAAGAACAAGGTAATGGAGGACGGCCTTCTGGTCCCCTTGCCTCCACCCTAGCATGCTGAGATTGCAGACCTGTAATAACACACCCTTATGCAGTGCTGGGAATCCACTGGTTCGTCACATATGCTTGGCAAAGCACTCTACCAATTGAACTCCATCCTAAAATACTGCTGTGGGTCTTAGAATAAATCTTTACTATCATTAGAAGTTCAAATGCTAATTGGTAGGTTATCATAACAATTTTTCAATTTTCATTCCTTGAATGTTGACTTGGCTACAAGTGGATCAACTTCAGAAGAAATTATCTTCTAGATACAACCACTAGCCATAATTTCCAGTTGCTGTGTAACCAAGAAAGCCCAGGGCAGGGCTAAATTCATTAACAGGAGTTTAGTGTAAACAATAGCTTTAGACTTGAGAGACATTGCTGACACATTTGGCCTTCTAGAAAATGCAGTTTTCAGGTGATGGCAACCCCATAGGAAGACAAATGGTATCAACTAACCCAGACCCCTGGGAGCTCCCAGAGACTAAGCCACCTACCAAAGAGCATACATAGGCTGGTCCATGGCCCCTGGTACACATGTAACAGAGGGCTGCCTTGTCTGGCCTCAGTGGAAGAGGAGGCACCTAATCCTGTAGATTCTTGATGCCCCAGGGAAGGGGGATTCCTGGGGGGGGGGTGTTGTACCTTCTCAGAGTGGAAGGGGAGGTAGATAGGGGAAGAACTCTGAGAGGGAGGACCAGAAGGGGGGCAACATTTGGGATGCAAATAAATAAATTAATAATAATAATAATAAGATGATGATGATGATGATGATGATGATGATAAAAAGAAAATACCATTTTCTTTGCAGCTGCCTTTCTTTGCCACTGCCGCCTTGTCAGCACACAGCTGAGAAACCATTCTTACTCTTTCTGAAACAATAACAAGGTGAATTCTGATTTTTTTAAAAATACTCCTATAAAAATCTATCACATAAAGGCTGGCTGTGGGGATACATGTCTGTAATCCCAGCACTCAGGAGACAGAAACAGGAGGATTGCTGCAAGTTCATACCCAGCCTGGTCTACATGGTGAGTTCCAGGCCAGCCAGGGTTACATAGTAAGACCCTGTTACAAACAAACAAGCCAGTCAACTGACAAACATTGATTACATGATATTACCATTGCAATTTGTATGATACCAACGCTAAGGCTTAATTTTACATGCTACAAGACTTAAATGTACACAAGAGTAATATTTTGTCTAGTCACAGCTTAGATGCATGGATGCCTTAATGATATCCCTGCTGCATAAGTTATAAAAGGTATTTCAAGAACTGTCAGTAAGCCAATGAAATGACTCAGTGTGTAAAGGCTCTTGTGAAGTAAGCCTGTAAACCAACCTCAGATCCCTGGAAGCCACCTAAAGATGGAGAGAGAGAACTGACTCCACACAGTTGTCCTGTGACCTTCACATATACACTACAGCAGGCTCATACACACCACAGTAATAAATACATGAATAAATACATATTTTTTTGGTGTTTTTTTTTCGAGACAGGGTTTCTCTGTGTAGCCCTGGCTGTCCTGGAACTCACTCTGTAGACCAGGCTGGCCTCGAACTCAGAAATCCGCCTGCCTCTGCCCCCCAAGTGCTGGGATTAAAGGCGTGCGCCACCACCGCCCGGCTTAAATACATATTTTTAAAATTCTCAGTGCTTAGTGTCAGTAACATAACAGAAGTTTTTGTTTGCATGCTTGTTTGTTTTGTTGGTTTGGTTTGGTTTGGTTGAGACAGGGCTTCTTTATAGCCCTGGCTGGCCTGGATGTCACTTAAGTAGATCAAGTTGGTCTCAAAGTCACAGAGATTCCAACCGCCTCTGCCTCCCTCCTAAGTTCTGAAATTAAAGACATGCACTACCATTCTGTATATGAGTACAATGTATCTGTCTTCAGACACACCAGAAGAGAGCCTCCAATCCCATTACAGATGGTTGTGAGCCACCATGTGGTTGCTGGGAATTGAACTTAGGACCTCTGCAAGAGCAGTCAGTGCTCTTAACCGCTGAGCCATCTCTCCAGCCCCGCACCACCATTCTCAGTTTAGGAAGATATTTTTGAGCTCTGAACTATATGAATGGCTTATGCTGAGGCAGGATGTTTCCTTATTCTTTGGTCAACTTAAATATTGTTATTAGATGCTCATTTTTTTATTTATCTTTATTTTCCTTATTGGGGTTGTAGGGTTTGGATCCAAGGCTTTATTTACCTCAAGCAAATGCTTTTGATATTGAGTTACACTCCCAGCCCCAGGTAATCTTGCTGCCTCAGGCTCCTGGCCAGCTGGGGGCAACATCTGCACCACAACACCTTTCCACAGCTAAACATATTTCTCTATGGAGAATGGTTTTAAAATATCAAAAGAAAAACTTTAAAAGTTTATTATACTCAGAAAGTACCTTAGACTTTTTTAATTAACCTGAGTTAATTTAATTTGCTTGTCTTCACATTATTAATAAACATCCCATTAGAAAAAAGAAGCATGTGTGAAGCATTAGGTTCAAACCCTGGCTGGGGCTTGGGAGCTTTCAACTGAAGTGTAACGTAGTGACACTATAAGGAAGCATATCTGGTGGACTGAGAGATGGCTCAGTAGTTAAGAGCACTTGCTGTTTCTGCAGAGGACCCAGGTTCAAGTCCCAGAACTCACCAGTCCACCCACTCCCACTTCCCTGTCCTGGCATTCCCCTGTACTGGGATATCGAGCCTTCTCAGGACCAAGGGCCTCTCCTCCCTTTGGTGTCTAACAAGGCCATCCTCTGCTGCCTATGTGTCTGGAGCCATGGGTAACACCATGTGTACTCTTTGGTTGGTGGTTTAGTCCCTGGGAGCTCTGGGGGTACTGGTTGGTTCATATTGTTGTTCCTCCTATGACGCTGCAAACCCTTTCAGCTCCTTGAGTCCTTTCTCTAGCTCCTCCATTGGGGACCCAGTGCTCAGTTCAATGGCTGGCTGAGAGTGTCCACCTCTGTATTTGTCATGCACTGGCAGAGCCTCCCAGGTGACAGCTATATCAGGCAAGCACTTGTTGGCATCCACAATAGTCTCTGGATTTTGTAACTGTATATAGGATGGATTCCTAGGAGGGGCAGTCTCTGGGTGGTCTTTCCCTCAGTCTCTGTCCCACATTTTGTCTCTGTAGCTCCTCCTGTGTCAAGTCCCAGAACTTATGTCGTGAGTTAAAACCATCTGTAACTCCAGTTCCAGGGGATCCAACAAAGACCCTCTTCCGACCTCCAAAAGTTCCTCACAAGCTTATGGTGCATATACATACACTCAGGCAAAACACTCATACACATAAAATAATGTATATACTATCTATATGTATGCATATATAATATATAATTATATGTATAATTATATAATATTGTATATAATGACAACAGGAATATTCATATATTATATAATTATAATACATATTATATACATACATACATACACACATACAAACATACATACACACATACATACATGCATACATACATATTGGTCTCTGTCCCCAGTTTCTGGCATGGAAAGTCTAAAACATTTCTAACTTCTTTAATGATGTGGCTAAAACAAGCATCTTTTATTGTCACGATTGCCCTTTTTGGTTTCTTCTACTTTGTATTTTTAAAAATGATTCTGTTCATTTATTTGTAGGGCGAGGAGAGTGTACAGAGATCAGACAAAGCTTGCAGGAGTGGCCTGTGGGTCCTGGAACAGAACTCAAATTATCAGGCTTGCACGGAAGCACCTTTACTTGCTGGGCCATGTCACCAGCCCAGTTTTCTCTATTCCCAATCAGCTCAGGAACAAGGCAGGAAGGAGCCTGTACTCTGGGGCGACTAGCCAAGTGTTAGCCTGAGAGGCCTGGGTGCCATAGAGATAAGCTGGTACTTTCCTTCCCAGCCTAGCAAATCAAACCCAAAAGCATTATATAAAACAGCTGTGTTTGGAACCGGACAGGACAGAACACACCTGTAATGTCAGTCCTTGGGCGGTGGAGGCAGAATGATCTGGACTTCAAGGTCATCTCTGCTTACACAGTTAGGTAAAGTCCATCCTGGAGTATATGAGTTCGCATCTCAAAACAAATTTCTTGAATGGGTTTTAGTGTCGCAATGCCTTTAATCCCAAAATTTGTGAGGCAGAGGCAGGCAGGTCTCCATGAGTTTGAGGACAGCCTTGAACTATACAGTGAGTTCCAGGACAGTCAGAGCTATGTAGCAAGACCCTGTCTTGAACACAACAGACAACAACAATAAAAACACTTTACTTGGGAGTCACAGGAGCTACAACTTGATAGACATGACTTCATATAGCTCCAGATTAATGTTTCATGGAGGCAGCAAGTAGGACAGACTTTATTCTGAAGTAATGAACATTGCTTTGAAGGAACCGTCTATTTAATGTTGAGTAGAACTATTTACCTAGCAAGCATCCACGATACGGGCACAGCATCCTGCAGACACCTTGAGCTGGACACTGGTGATCTAATACCTCCAGATGCCTGCGGTGGGAGTCAAGATGACCAGAGCTCACACTGGCTTCCCTTCTATCTTTACATTTTTTCCCCAGTGTCACTTTCACTGTGAATTTCCTTTTATACTTACGCCTCGAACCCAGACCTCCAGAGAGGAGAAAAGGGCTGGAGACTGATGTCATCACTAGTGCCTAGTGACTGACAGAATTGTGCCTATGAAATGAAGCCTTCACAACCAAACTTCAGGCCTCAGAAGCTTCCGGGTTGGCGAAAAAATTTATGAGTCGCAGAGGGCATGAGCCCCAGTGTGATTGTGTCTCCCTCCTGTCAGGTCAAGTGTTGTAATCCACACTGAGAAGGCAAAAGGGCAGGAGGGTCACTTAGGCCTGGGATCATCCTGAGCAGCAGAGCAGAACCCTGTCTTTAGAACAGAAAGAAGCCAGGTGTGTGCTGGTTCACACCTTTGAGATCAACACTTAGGAGAGAGGCAGGCAGATCCTTAGGAGTTCCAGGCCAGGCAAGGCTACACAGCAAGACCTGTTTAAACAACATCAAACAAACAGAAAGAAAGGAGGGAGGGAGGGAGGGAGGGAGGGAGGGAAAGGGAGAAAGGGAGGGAAGATTAGGAGGGGAGAAAAGGAGGAAGTAAGGAAGGAAGGAAAGGGTAGGAGAGAAAAGGAGGAAGGGGGAAGGGAAGGAAGGAGGGAGGGAGGGAGGAATAATAATGTAATATCTTGCCAGATAAAAAAACATTAGACCATTATCAGTATCTAGTGTCCTAGTTACTTTTCCTGTTTAAGTGACAAAATACCTAAGAAGAATTAACTCAAGGGAACTACAAAGCCTGCCCCCAGCGATGCCTTTCTCCATCGAGTCTCTACCTCTCTCTCTTTTTTTTTTTTTGACACAGGGTTTCTCTGTGTAGCCCTGGCTGTCCTGGAACTCACTCTGTAGACCAGGCTGGCTTCGAACTCAGAAACCCACCTGCTTCTGCCTCCCAAGTGCTGGGATTAAAGGAGTGCGCCACCACCGCCCGGCTTGAGTCTCTACCTCTTACTGTTTCTACAATCTTCCCAAAAATTGTCACCAGCTGGGGGTCAGAGCTTCAAAAGCATGGAATACATTTCACATTCAATCAACATTCAGAAAAACTCTTCATGTGCCTTTTGGAAACCTATTCTGATTTATCTATTTGCTTAAAGTGTATTTTCCTTAGTGGAGTGGGGAGATATATGTTGTATTATTACAGGTATGTGTGTGCCATATCGTGTCTGAGGAGGTCAGAGGACAATTTTGGAGAATCGAGTCTAGCCTTATACCTTGTTGAATGATGCAGAGTCCCTGTGGTTATTTTTGATTTATTTTTCATTTACTATGCAGTGTGCTCTAGGATAGCTCTCCCATACGTTTCCTGTGTCTGCCTTCCGTCGGGATTACAGAGGCAAGCTGCCGCACCCAGTTTTTTACATGGGTTCTAACTCACATTGTCAGACTTGTACAGAGAGTGCTTTTTCTTGCTGGGCCATCTCCCTGGCTCTGGGCACTGACTTTCAGTTTTTCATTTGTGTGTGCCTGCGCATGTGTGTTGGTGCACGTACCCATGCGCCTGTGGAGGTCAGAGGAGGATTCCAAGTGTCCCACTCTGCTGCTCTCAGCCTTATTCCCTTGAAGGAAAAAAGGAAAACTTAAAGAGAGGCTTAGCTGAGTATGGTAAAGGTACACGACATATTTAAAGAATTTCTCCTTCTGAAACTCATCATCGTGTGCAATAAATACATGCTATAAAAAGCAGCAGTAGTATCCTGAAACAGATCAAGGAAGTTTCAAGGAACCACTGCTCTGGAAGTTCCTCACTGACTCTGTCCGAGTTAAATATTACCTTCTGGTTAATAATAATCAGACACATGAAGTGCAAAGCAGGAAGTGAATTCACAGAGCAGTAACTTGAACCCATCCACTTAGCCTTCACTGAGATTCAGTCCTATCACCACATTTGTAAGCTTCAATGTGTAGCGGGCAAACTCTCAGCGCTATCTCACGGTAGTGGAGATCCGGCCGTGTAGACTGTGGGGGCCGGCAGTGAGGAGCTCACTGTTATTGTCATCCACAAAGCTGGCAGCCGCAGCTGCCCACACTACTGTGAATCACCTGTCCCCATCTCTGAATCTTTGTTATCATTTTGCCCAAGTTTCCTGATGGATTGCTCAGACCCAATGCCAGGCCTCTGCTCCAGCTACAGGTAGTGAGGACTTTGGCCCAAATCACTTTACCTAGTGACCTGGCTGGCCTCTTGCTTCTGCCAAGACATAAAAATCAAAGATTCTTCACAACTGAGATGGGAGTTCAGAGACCTAGTGGGCAAATGCTCACTGTAGTCCTGACTGTAATTATCTCTCAGAGGGCATAGCTTGGTGCTGTCATGTAGTGATCATGCTAAATTACACTTAACACTGCTATGTTTATTAATCTGTTGAGGCAGGCAGGGCATCAACCTTCAGGGTCAAAAACAAAAGGATATAGTCTGGTTTTGTTTTTTCTTTTCTCTTCTTTTCTTTTGTTTTCTTTTCCTTTCTTTCCTCCTCCTCTTCCTCTTCATCCTCCTCCTTCTTCTTCATTGTTGTGTTATGAGACAGGGTATCTCCATAGACTTGGCTTCTGGCAGTCCTGGATCTCACTATGTACACCAAGCTGACCTCAAACTCACAGAGATTTACTTGCCTGAGGGCTGGCTGGGGTTAAAGGTATGCAGCACCATGCCTGACAGTTCTGTTTTCTTAAACTATGTTTTTAAACGTATGTATTTTGCACATGGAGTATGCTAAATGTCATGGTGTGAGGGAGGAAGTCTGAGGACAATGTGTGGAATGTTTCCTCCTTCTGCCACATAGGACCTGGAGTCTGAACTCCGGCCATTAGATTTGGCACAGGCACCTTTCCCCACTGAGCCATCTCTCTGGCCCTTGCTCTGTCTTTTGCTTTGAGGTAGTCTCATTCTGTTGCTGAGGCTGGCCTGGACTTTCTGGGCTCCAGTACTTCTCTGGAATTGGCCTGAAGCAGCTGGAATTGCAGGAGGACGCCACTGTGCCCAGAAGGCAGAACTGCAGCTCAGGAGTGTGGGCTGGGTGCAGTGTCTTAGCAGGAGACCACGATGTGCATGAGGTTTTGTGTTTGAGAGCTCTATGCAAACAAAGCAAACTCAATATTTTGAAGCATCGTTAAAGGAAGAAAATAGTACACGGACAAAATTAAAACTCTTTTTAGCAAATGCTATTAACAGTTGCTAGAAACTGAAAGATTTTTATCAGATGGAGTCTCACAATGTAATCCAATGTAATTCACAATGTTGCTCTGGACTACCTTTGAAACTGTTGCAATCTCCTCTACCCCTTTGTCTTACTCTCCCAAGTTGGAGCAAACAAGGCTGGCTTTTGAGTTTTAGAAGACAAAGAAAGACAAAATATCACAGCATCTTTGACTGGGGTGGATCCAGGATTGTGAAGGGTTCCATATGCCTGTCAGCAGTGAGTTTAAATTACCCGAAGGGTATTAATGAAAAATACATATTCTGTGGTATTTTTTTGAAGCATAACTGTGACTTTATTCATGCTGATGATGGCTGGCTCAGTGGCGATGGAGTTATGTAGAGGAAATGGGAGATTGGGCTCTGCACTGACCTCACTGCAAGTGGGAACTTACAGCCAAGACCAAGGTGAGGTCAGTAGACAGAGAATATCTAAAAGACAACATCAGAGGAAAGGAGATGTTAGCTCAGGTCATGTCGGGTGATCAGACTTCAGCAGAGGGATGGCGGAGGCTGAGAAACTGAGGGCAGAGCTTCTCGCTGAAGGACTCAGCTGGGTTCTTGCCAAAAGTCTATTTTACAGGGAAGTGGGTGTAGGAGGAATTGTAGAAGACAAGTTTGGTCAAGCCAAAAAAAAAAAATAATTAAAAAGTAGCTGAAGGTACGGGGACATGGTAAAGGGGGGTGTAATCAGATTTGACAGGAGGTAACTCTAGGAATGGAGCAGAGAATGGCTGGGGTGAGCAGAAACAACATGGGGAGTTCACATAAAAGCAGATGACCCATCCTAGGATGCAGTGAGGTATCAACCCCGGAATAATTTAGGATATGCAACGGGCTGGATTTGGTGACTCTGAAAGTGGAAGAAGAGAAGGAGCCCTGGGTGGTGTAATCCTACAGCTTCTCGGCATAGGTCCTGGTAACGCCAGCCAGCAGGACTGTCAGCATTAGTTGAGCTAATTTGAACAGAAAGACAAGTTTCTGCCTCACACCTGCAATATGAATTTCTGTAAACACAAATCAAAACTCATAAAAAATTGCATATGGTTAGAAGGGGGCAGCTCATGGAATGCCCACGTGTGATATCTATAGATCTTAGGTTGAGAATTTCTGAGGTATGAGCCAAGTATGCTTAGTGGTAAAGGCACTTGTCATCAAGCCTGGGGAGATGAGTTTGAGAGAGAATCAACTCCCACAAGTTGTTCTCTGATCTTTCACATGCCCGTGCATGTACATGTACATGCACAAGCGCATGCATGTGTACACAAGTAAATAAACAAATGTCCAAAAAAAAAAAAGGAAAACAAATAAAAGAATTCCTTGGCCAGCCTCTGTCACCCATGCTGGGGATGTATCATGGTTAGTAGAGGGCCTGCCAAACAGGCACCAGGCTCTGGGGTTGATCCCCAGGGCTGTGTAAACCACAGTGTCTGTGATCTTAGCACTCTAGGAGAAAGAGGTGGAAGGAGAAATTCAAAGTCTCCAGAGTGATTATATATACATGTATGGAATTGCCAAAGACCTAATTAAGTTTTAAAAAGAAAGCTGAAGAACATCCTCAGCTATCAGCAAGTTCCAGGCCATGAGACCCTGTTAAAAAAAAAGGGGGGTTGCAGGGATGTGGAGGGTCAAAGCAAGCTGTAGAACTTAAGGCATGTAAATATGGCATGAGTTTGGGTCACAAAGGCAGAGTTACTTCCACTATGCTTGATGATAACATATGCAGTTTACAGAATCGTCATCTGTTTGTCCCTCCTCTTTATTCAATAATAATACCAATGGTAGGCACTATTTATTTATTTAGCATTTCTTGGGTCCTGTAGGCACTTCTTAATGAAAAACGACTGTGCTTGACACTTGGAATCCAAAGGATAGTTTATTGTGCCCTCAAAGAGTGTACAGGCCCAAATAGAGAAGACACAAAAGCAGACATAGGTGGCCATAGTACAATATGTGTTATAGGAGATATTTGTACAGTAGATGCTAAGTGAAGGATGAGAACAGAACTGAATTATGCCTAGAATTTACCATCAGGGTGGGTAGGGAAAATTCTCAGAGAGGACAAGCAGGCTTTGTTTTGAAGGAATAATTGGGTTTAGCCTGGCTGTGCTCCAGTGTAGTAAATAGCATAGAGTGTGTGTTTGGGGACACAAAAGCCCTTCAGAATGACTTGAATGTAAAGTACGGGACAGGGAGGAAGGTTGTGGGTAGAAACGAGATTGGGCAGCTAAGGATGGAGAAGACAGTGATTTCCAGGACAGATGGTGGCTGCACTTGTGGGCTTGAACCATAGTGGCAAACTGTGGGATCACATGACCAGTGAAGAGCCTTAAAAAAAGATAGAAAGAAGAAATAATCATCTGTGCTAATCAAACAAGAACAACCAGTTTGAGAAAGGTGGTTAGCTTCAGGATCTTACCAGGTGTTTTAGGACAGATGTAACTCAGTTGTGGTGGGCTTACCTAGCTTGGGTCAACCCACAGATCCAGTCTCCAAACCGATAAGGGTCCAGGGGAAGGTATCTTAAGGGGTTTGGACTTTCTACTGAGGATAGTGGAAAACCATTCACTGTTGGATTTTTATTTTTATTTATTTATTTTTTTTTTTGCTTTTTTTTTTTTTTGTTTTTTCGAGACAGGGTTTCTCTGTGTAGCCTTGGCTGTCCTGGAACTCACTTTGTAGACCAGGCTGGCCTCGAACTCAGAAATCCTCCTGCCTCTGCCTCCCAAGTGCTGGGATTAAAGGCGTGCGCCACCACCGCCCGGCTACTGTTGGATTTTTAAATCTGGACTGGTGGTTATGATTATCTAAGATCTGCAGTGATGGTGGCCCGGAAAATGATAATGGTAGGAGATAGAAAGAAGAACTGGGCAGAGAGATACGGGGCTAGAAGCCAAGAGATGAAGCACACTAAAGTGGGGACAAAGGGAAAGACTCAATCAAGGACATCATTAGTCACAAAAAGCAACTGTAAATAAAACACCTTCTACTGACTTGCAAACAGATTTTTATAGTTAAATTCAAAATTAAGTAATATGTATTAAAAATATGTAGCGATCTTCACTTTCCCTCTAAAGAAACTTATCATTATTAATTATTATTATTACTATTATTATTCTAGCTACTTCATATGTAGGGTGCTGTGTTAGTACATATGTCTGTGAACCACAGGAATGCAGTGCTTGTTGAGGCCAGAATAGCCTATGAGATTCCCCCTGGAGCTGGAGTTAAAGGCTCTTATTAGCCACCATGTGCTCATAACTGCTGAGCCATCTCTTCAGCACCATGATCTTCATTTTAAAAAGCCAATTATTTCTGTGTACCTGCAATATATTTGGATGGGAGCCCAATGTTAGGCATTGTCTTTGTCTGCTTTTTTTTTTGGTTTTTCGACACAGGGTTTCTCTGTATAGCCCTGGCTGTCCTGGAACTCACTCTCTGTAGACCAGGCTGGCCTTGAACTCTGAAATCTGCCTGCCTCTACCTCCCAAGTGCTGGGATTAAAGACTTGTGCCACCACTGCCTGGCGTGCTTTGTATTACTATGATAAAATACCAACCAAAACCAGTTTAGGGTTTATTTCACCTCTCAATCCGTCATCAAGGGAAGACAGTGCAGGAACTCAAAACCGGAACCTGAAGGCAGGAACTGATGCAGAGGTAATGGAGAATTCCTACTTATTGGCTTATTCACCCTGCCTTGTTCAGTTTGCTTTCTTATATTCCCTGGTACCACCTGCCCAGTAATGACACTTTTCACAGCGGACTGGGTCCTTCCACATCAATTATCAATCAGTCAAGACAATGTTCCATAGGCTTGCCTACAGACCAATTTGATGGGGGATTTTCTCAACTGAAGTTTCCTCTCAGATGACTCTAGCTTGAAAAAACAAAACAAAACAACAACAACAACCAAACAGACAAATCAAACAAACACAGGCATATTTTTCAGTCATCATCTTTTTTTAACAGTTTCAGTGAATCTGGAGCTCACCATTTCTGCTAGAATGGCAGCCAGTGAGCCCAAGGTCTCTGCTTGCCCTCCATCCTCCTTTCTCATCCCAGCACTGGAGTTACAGAGATAAGTCTGCCCCCGGTTTTAGTTCACGTTACAATCTTTGATATGTTTGAGATTTTTCTTTCGGCAATCTGGAGCTACAGTTCTGTGATTGCTATAAATTACTTCCTTTCTTGGTTTTTCTTCCTCTTTTTTAGTTTCCCCAATTTTACTGTCTTATGAATTTGAAATGTGTTCAGTGGAAGGTAGCTTTTTCATCAAGCTAGTGGGGTCGCCTCTGAATGTCTGACCCTCCCTTACCATTTTTGTGGTGATATGGATTGAACCCAGGGCTCTCATGCTAGACAAGTAGTCTACCATGGAGTAGCCCGGCTCTCTGTGAAACAGGATGTTATGAACTTCTAACTGACCAAGCGGGTCTTGAACGTGCTGCCTCCTGAGTAGCTAGAATCACAAGAACACAAGGCACCAAGTCCAGTTTAAATTCCTGAAACATGTCTCCTCTAGGACTCTTCCAGACAGCGACCAGACGTCAGAGAACAATTTAAGGAGTTGGCTGTCTCCGTAAAACATGCTGGGCTTCAGGATGGGCTGAAGAGTCCTCACTGGCTGGACTATCTTGCCAGCCCCTTATTTTGTTTTCGTATTAACCTCTTTTCCTAGTGAAGGAGATGTTTGTTCTCAAATTTGCATAGGAACGTAATATTTAATTTAAACAGATGATTCACATATGACCTTATAAGGACAGTAAGATTAAACAACCGGAAAGATAAAGCGGGGCAGTTGGCTCAGTTCTATAAAACCAGTCCACAAGGATTATCACTATTTTGAGGCTTGCGCAGGCTACATGATGAGTTCCAGGGCAGCCTGGTTTCAGACCGAGACTCTCAAGAGTCCAAATAAAAAACAACAAAGGGGGCGGGGTGGAAATACAGGGGCTGTAAGAAGTAAATATAATATCAGCATGGGAGGCCAGGTAGGGAAGAAAAAATTTTCTTCCATGGCCCGATCCTCCAAGGGCTGAACAGGAAGTTGACGCAGGCAGGTGAGGAGCACAAGCCTGGATGGGCGGCCGTGCCACCCTTAAACCCCACAAGCGAGCTCCTCCGCAATTCGCCTGTCCCACTCTCAACTTTTCTTCAACTGACTCTTTGCTGTGGACACTCGCTGTGGCATTGGAAACAACTACCACTGCGACGAAGAGATTTCGTGAGGGGGCTACCTGCAGCCAGAAGCTTGCAGGGACGCAGGGATGCGATCGGAGCCTCCGACCTCCACTCCAATACGACCTCTGAGGCCCCGCCCTTCTTTGGCCTCACGCCATTAGGCCACGCCCTTACCCAGCGCGCTTTCGACCATTCCTTCTCCGGCGCCTCCTGAGGTCCTGCCCCTCTCAATCCTAGCTCTTGAGGCCTCTCCCTTTCCAGCCGCCCCGGCGCTCCTTGACTTGAGGCCAGATCCCTCCGCTCCTTCATTCTCAAGACCCAACGTTTTGCGAGTCCGCCCCGCCCTGCTGCCTAGGACCCCTCCCGTCTCAGCCCTTCTGCCCCAAGACCCCGCCCCTTGGCCTGTCCCCGCCCCCTTGCCAGTGAAGATCCGCCTAATCTTCAGCCGCCCCGCCCCGCTCCCACAAGGTCCCGCCTCCGGCCCCGCCTCCCGCCCCCTTGGGCGCTCCGTAGCGGTGACGTGCGCCGCAGGCTGGGCACTCTGCGGGGCTCTCCGGCCGGCGAGTGGAGACCGATCCGGGATCTGTCCCAGCAGGAAGCGTAACCGGCCGCCGTCGTCTCTGGTGCTCGCGCTCGGCCGCGGCGTCGCGCTCGCCCTTCGCGCCCGCAGCCCGGCAGCCTCTCCACGGCCGCGACCCCTCGCGCACCTGCCTCGCCGGGTGAGTGTGGGCGCTTGCCCGCCTGCCT
Source organism: Tokudaia tokunoshimensis (assembly GCA_036184795.1). NCBI lineage: Eukaryota > Metazoa > Chordata > Mammalia > Rodentia > Muridae > Tokudaia > Tokudaia tokunoshimensis. Next base: position 81,471,641 of record BTHU01000008.1, read on the forward strand.
GTCCTCACCGCCTTGGCCTCTGCTCTGCCCGGCGCGGACTGGAGCTCTGGCTTCCCCTTCCCGGACCGGCGGGGCTCCTGTCACCTGACGAGTCCCCCGCAACGCTGCGAGATAGTTTTATTTTTCTCCTTTGGAAGCACAGTGAAAATTTTACAGAGACTGGTTTGTTGTCAGAAGTAATGATCAAATGATACCATTAATAATTTAGCTGCGTCGAAGAAGACCGTGGGAGCATTCTACAAACCTGGAATTTTAGTTCCTAAGTGGTCTAGTATCTTGAAGTGTGAGTTATACGGATGTGTTGCTGAAAATAACTTCGTTATTTAATGCCAAAACGTCTTAAACTAGTTAAAACGTGCTAGCTGTGGATTGTATTTTTAAATAGGAAATAATTTGATAAGGCCATTCTTAGGTAATCTATGTCAGGAACTTTTACACAGAGATACATTTTATCCGGCATAAAGTATGTAGGGCAGGGCTGTTTAAATCCTAATGTGGAGATACTGTTGGAGCGCTACGCAGACGCTGCTCCGATTTTTATGTGTTGAATAAAACTTTAGGTTGCTCTCGTGATAGAGTTGCAGGATGTTCCAATATAGTCAGCTTGAAGCTTTTAACATCCCTTGAGGCTCAACTGTAACACCATAAAATTTGAGTCTTGAGCTTGCTGGTGGTCATGGTCCAAAGGTTGGCCGAGGAACAGCAACCTTTCTGTACAAATTAACTCAACTTCAAGACATCTTGGCTTGTGGTTTTCCAACTGGGAAATGTTTAGTGAAAAAAAAAATTACCTTAGTGCCCTCTAGCATTAATTTTAGAAATAGCCACAAATACTACAAGGGGGGGGGGAGCAGAGGAAGAGCCAGACACAAAGCAGTTCTTCAGAACAGCTCATTGACTTTTAAATGTCCGCTCATTCCCTGTGTTTGCAGTTGCACAGGAGTAAACACTCACAGTGATAAACAGAAGTCATTTTAGTCTGATGCTCGACTGCCTGCAGTGTTTTTATTTTGTGTGTGTGTGTGTGTGGTCTGTTACTCATTTTTTTCTCTTCCTTTCCAGTTTTGTATTTGTTTCCAAAAGTTACTTGTAAAAGGCAGGCACAGAAGAACTACCATTAAGAAAAGAGTAGTGTGATGATACAGTTAAAACACCATGCAGTGTAGATTTTACATACGGTCTTTAGTACCTAGACACATGAGCAAGAAAAAGTGAGCATCTATGATTTTTTTAATAGAAACTACAACAAATTAAAAACAAAGATGCAAATTATAGTCCAAGGGGCTTATCTGAAAGGGATTTTCCCCTGTTTACACGATCAAGTTTTAAAATAACAGTGGCCAGGAAATCAGAGAGAAGCCGAAGGCTCCTCTCATCCTGTTGTGACTTTGCCTGGAGTCTGGTGGATCATTTATTGTTTACACAACTGGTCTGTATCTGGATTTTGAAAGGCCTTTAGATGGTTTTAAAGATTTCCACCATGCAAAGTCTGAATAAATACCTAAGAACTCCACATTAAAAAAAAAATTCTCTAGTTTTTAACTTTCTCTTGGTATTCAAAACTTCAGTCAGGATACAGGATTGGGTGTGTAACTCAGTGGGTAGAGCCCTTGCCTTGTGTGTGTGTGAGGCCCCGGGTACTGGAGTTTTCTTTTTCTGTATTAGAACGTCTAATTTAAATATAAAAGTTTGAAAAACACATTGCAATTTGAATAAATCTCACACAGTATAATGGTGATTCCCAGAAAGAGATACTTTGTTAACAGTTTATGAACTGGTGATTTAGTAGTGGTGTGACACACACAAAAAAAAAAACCCTAAAGGTTTGATTTACAAAATAGTTTTCCAGGTTGACGGTCTTTTCTTTCATAGAGGAGGAAACAGAGGCTCAGAGAATTAATACTTGCATGTAGCTTTGGAGGGGCAAAGTCCAGACTTTGTACACATGGGAGTCTTCTGGCGGCAAAGCCTCTCTCCCCCATTCACCAGAAGACGTCTTGACTTCGGTTTACTTGGTAAACTATTGAGAGCTCTTTGTAGAACTGATCTGGAGATTAGAAGTCGGTACCCTGAGTAAACTGTGATAGGCCATGCATAGAGTCTAGAACTAAGTGAGAATTCTGTCTTCTTTCTCAAGGCCTTGAGCAGTGACCCAATGTTATGGCGTCACTTCTGGTGTGGTTCCAGCATGTATTAAGTATTATGTGCTTTTCATTTTGATGGGTTTATAGGAATTAACACTGCAGTCTAATCCTGGATTGATTTCATTGTAGCTGAGCAGTATATGATGTTTCTGTTTAGGATGGAATTTCAGTTTTTGCCCTTCAAATGAGCTAGATTGTTGCTCCTAAATACAGTAGCTGCCTCTTAAATGTTCTTCAACTAGTTTTAACCTTAGGAGGAAAACCTGCTTCAAGATTAAGATATCCAGGCCTGGGAGGCGCTCAGCAGGTACAAGCACTTGTCTGGAACCCTGATGACCTTAGTTGGCTCCCTGGGTCTCAACTTCTGTGAATTATCCTCTGACTACCGCACATATGCCGTGACACTGAGCCATGAACAAATAATTGTAATTTAGGAAATAAAAAATAATGATAAAGATTAAGACATCCTTCTACCTCTACCTTCTGAGTGCCAGAGCTGCAGCTATGCCCTTGCTTATGTGGTACTGGGGGTCAAGCCTGGTTCTGTGCTAGGTAGGCAGTTCATCAGGGGAACTATATCTTTAGCTTAGGACAATATTTATTTATTTACTTACTTACTTATTATTGTGTATATATAACTTGTGTGTGCTCGCACATGGCATATCTGTGAAAGTCAGAGGGCAGTTTGTGGAGTCAACTTCTGCTAAACTCAGGTCATCCTGTTTGCCTGGCAAGTGTTTTTGTTTTTGTTTTTAAATCTGCTGAGCCATCTTGCTACCCCCACCCCCCTACCCCTTTATCTCTTATCTTTTTGGGATAGGGCCTCACTATGTAGTGCAACCCTGACTGGTCTGGAACTCACTGTTAAGACAGACCTGGCTGGCTTCTAACCCACAGGGATACATTTACCTCTGTCTCCTGAGTGCTGGAATTAAAGGCATATACTACCACGCCCAGCTTATACAATGTCTTTTAATCAAAATGGTTCATGGCTTCTTAAAGAAAATTTACTTTATTAATTATTTACTTGTGTGTGTGCGCATGTGCATGCGCGCATGCACATATATATATATATATATATATATATATATATATATATATATATATATATGTATGTATATGCCTGTAGAGGCCAGAAAAGGGTATCACACCCCATTTACCTGGAACTATGGCTGGTTGTGAGCTGCCTGGCTTGGGTGCTGGGAACCAAACAAGTGTTCTAGAAGAACAAGTTCTCTTAACCTCTGAACTATCTCTCTCTATATATATCTCTATCTCTATCTATCTATCTATCTATCTATCTATCTATCTATCTATCTATCTATCTATCTATCCACGAGTATCCCTTGAGCTGTGATTCACCTAGAGGAATGAAATGGCAGAGCCCTTTTGGATAGATGTGTAGAAAATCACAGGGAAGGCTGAGCCAGGGCCTACCCAGATAGGAACTTATTGCAACTATTTGTATCCAAGACTACTCATACTCTAATGTAAGTGAAACAAACCACCCAATGGCCTAAATATGAATCATTAGCAATTGATGGTGACGTGCTTTGTCTTTTCTTTCAGGAAGAGATGAGAGCACAGATAATTGACAACTGACCCTAGTCAAATGACTGCAAAGTTCTATTTTTGAGGCATTAGGTAATATTTAGAGGTACCAGGATCTTTTGTGTTTACAACAGTATGCTTTTATTTGTTACCCTTTTTTTTTAGTGGGCTGATGATCTTAAAACATAAACATTAGTAAACAATAACATAAAATGCTGAGGAATCACCACCAACCCACCAACATTTTCTTTGTGAGCACTGAAGCCTAGGAAATAAAGCCCCAAGCACAGCTCTGACGTGGTTAGAAATCTTGATGGTGTTAAAAAGAGAGGAGATAATTGGCTGTGCAGAAAGCATGCGTTGGGTGAAACCAAAACACCGAAGCACATTCCTTCAGTGTGTATTCACGCAGGGTGCACACTAGCACTCAAGCTGACTAATGTGACCAGGGAAGCTCCCGGCAAAAACAGGCATCTTTTGTGTGTGTTATGTCACTTGTTATTGTATTTGAAAGTAACCACGGGTTGGAGAAGTGGTTCATGAGTTAAGGGCCCTTGTTCTTCCCGCGGACCAGAATTCCATTACCAGCATCCTTGCTGGGTGGCTTACCATCACCTGAAAATCCATCTCCAGGGGATTTAGTGCCTTCTTCTAACCTCTGCAGACATTCATACATGTGTAGCATGTCCTCACACAGACACGTACAAATAAATAAAAAGACACGTTTTTATTTTAAAGAAAGAAGTCAGCTGATTAACCTTTACAAGGTGAGCTCTTCTGTGTGGCATTTTTTTGTTATGATGGGGGTCTTTGGATCTGGGGATGATCCAAGATTGGCAGATCTATAGGAAGATGGTTTGAGATGGAAAGTGTAAAATCTACAGTGAGGCTCCGTGGCATGAGGTTCAGTGGTGTAGTCTTGTAGTTCAGGTGCACTGGAGACTGATGAGGCAGGAGGATTGGACTCAGGTTTTTGCAGCCAATCTGGGCAATATGACAGTATCCCATCTTAAAAAACAAACAAATAAATTAAAACCTCAGAAACAAAATGAACAACACCCCCCCCCCCATGAGGTTTGAGATGTAGCTTAGTTGGCATAGCACTTGCCTGGCATGTTTGGAGTCCTGGGTTTGACTAGCACGTGTCAAACTGGGTGTGACAGCACGTGTCTATAATCCCAACACTCAGGAAGTAGAGGCAGGTAGATCCCTTTGAGTTTCAGGTTAGCCTTGACTATGTGAGATCCTTTCTTATCCCCCCCCCCTTTCCCAGGTTGAAATCTGAAGGTGTTTACATCAAAAATGAATATCTTCCTTTCTAATATATATATCTCCAAATAGACATATACATTTATAGAGAAATAATTTTAAGTGCATTTCCCTTAAAACAACTTGACAGAACAGGCAGAGCACGCTTATTCTTGTTTTGCAGGTGTGAAAATAAAGATTACAAAACTTATTATTACTTAAAGTTAGCTAACTTGCTTAAGGTCAGGTAGTCCTTTAGAAGCATTTCTGAGGATGGGTTGTCTCTGTATTCCCAAAGTGGTAGGCTCTTCCTGCCGGTATTTCTCTTCCTCCTAGTGTTAGGACTAGTCTGTCAGCAAGTAACTTACGTTATATTATACTTAAAATTCTGAAAAATCACCGTCACAAACTTTGCTTCTGTTGCTGTTGTTGTTGTTTTAGGCAGAGTTTAGCCATGTAGCCAAACTGGTCTTCAGCTTGCCACTCTCTTGCCTCAGTTCCTTGTGCTGGGATTACAGGTGTAATAAAATGAAAATTGTATGTATTTGTAATAAAATAAAAGAGAAATGTTGTGGAGAATTTTGAAAATAACATTTATTACTTCATTTATTGGTATTAATATAATGGTTATGACTCTTTTGGTTAGGAATCACTAATGATATGTGTATATGTGTTTGTGTGTATGTGTGTGTATATGTATATGTGTGTGTATGTGTGCATGCATGTATGTGTGTATATATATGTATATGTATGTATGTGTGTGTGCATATGTGTGTGTATGTATATATGTGTGTGTGAGTGTGTGTGCCTATGATGGTTCTTTTATGCCTTAATTCATTTAAAAAATGCTTGAGGGGGCTGGAGAACTGACTGAACAGTTAGAGTACTCCCTGCTTGTTTAGGGGACCTAAGTTCAGTTCCTAGCACCCAGATCAGGCAGCTCCTTATGTACCTGCAGCTCTGGTTCTAGGAAACTCAGTGTTGTCTTTTGGCCTCAGGGAACCTGTACACAAATGGCGCGCCACACACACAGACACACACACACACAAAGACACACACACAGACACACACACACAAAGACACACACACAGACACACACACACACACAAAGACACACACACACACACACACACACACACACACACACACACTTCATAAAAAGGTCGAGTGTTTACTAGAGATCAGGCACTGTTCTTGGACCTGGGGATACAGTGATTACAGTATGGCTAAGTCCTTGGGCTGAGTGACATTATATTGTTGTTTTGAATTAAGATAATTATAGACTTTTCATTCCAGTATGTAATCAACGGGGCTGACTCTAACGTTGAGAAATAGACAGTTGTCAAAGCAGTGTAATTTGAGGGCTACTGAAAGACTTATTTGCCCTAAAATATTCTCCTCCTGGAGACGCCCAGTCCACCAGGGTATAACACTGTTTCATCTCTGCTGCTCATAAATACCAGGATGCTTCATTACTCATCACAGTATCAGGACACAAGGCTGAGAAAATTAATAGAGCCCAGGGCCCATGTGCCGGTGTCAGAGGAGTCCGTGTCATTTAAACTGTAGCTGTTGCTTATGGTCCTTTTGCTGTGTGTCAGATACTATGCCACAAGAGTAATTGAGGCATGTTGCTTAGTCACAATGTCACCATTGGGGATTGGCGTTGTGTCTCATTTTACATATTGGGAAACTGAGACAGAGACAAGGAATTTGTTTAGGCTCCCAGCCGACATTTGAATCCGGACAATCGAATCCCTTGGTGTACTTAGTGTATAGTAGATACAGAGTATGTGGACAGAGTGCTTATACAAATGCCCTGACTTCTGTTCTGTGCATGGCAGAAGGTGGAGAGCAGAAAGCCTTGGTGAAGGAGGAAGGTGGGGAGAGGCCAGAGGGATGGGGATGAGGGGGAGGCAGATAGGAGGGCATTCCTTGATAACTGCTCGTCCCTTAGGGTTATGCCTTCCTGTGAAAGCCCTGGGGCTTCCAATTCCGAAGAATATTTAGACTTGAGTGTTTATGGGTCATCTTCCCTGGGAAGAGACCGTAGGCACACCCAAGAGGTCTTGGTGTTTGCTAATCGTTAACTCGGTTGTCAGAGACTTCGGTAGAATCTTGAAGGTGGCCCCTGTTCAGTTTGAAATTACCCTGGGAGCTGGTAAAAACACAAAGGAGGTGAGGGCAGGGCCAGATTGGGAGCACTTACTAAGCTTGCCTTTGATTTACTGGCATACCAACATTTGAGAAGTGCTGGCTTAAAGCTTTCTTCCTCCCTGTTCTTAGGAAGGGCTTCAACAATGAAAGCGAGTGGTTTGGATTCTGCAGGGGAGGTGGGGAAGAGGGAAGTGAAATATCCCCTAACAGAATCCTTTCACTGTTTTTTTCCTTTCTGTCTTTTTTTTTTTTTAAAGCTTCCTTGAAACTTACAGCATTTATATTGAGTCAGGGCAATGCAGAGTTAAATTTCATGACTAATTAGATTGTAATGACTTAGCTTTGTTTAGAGTGAATTAGTATGTAACATTTAAACTGTTATAAAAATAGGAATAAAATATGCTTGTATAGGTTGTAAGACATAAAAGCCTTAATTAGATTTCTTTAGTGTGGACTACTGAGTAAGAAGAGAGCGGTACTAGTCATAACACGAAAAAAGTACTAATTGGGAAGAGGATTTTCCTTCATGATGCAAATAACAGCAGTGCTTGCAGCAGTTAGAGAGCAAACATGGGGAGCGAAGCCTTGAGGAGCTAGCTACAGTAAGAAGGCCACCATTCTCCAGAGATCACCAGGGCTGAAAGCTGGCCCTGTGGAGAGGGCCAGTGGGAGCTGTGGCTTTGAGGCAGAGCTAGAGGAAGGGAGGTTCCCTGGCTTCTGCCTTCAGGCCTTGGCCAGATCTCCATTGGCAGAACCCAGTTAGGAAGCTCAGTGATGCTCTCTGCAGGCTTATCCTCCCCAGAATAGCAGAGTAGAGGGTACAGCTGTGGGACAGCCCATGGAGAAGAGCTAGGAGATTAATTAGAACCCCTGGGAATTTATAGCATTCTCTCGGTGAGCTTTAAATAACTTGTTAGCATTGTGATACATCTGTAAAATGCTTGGGACTACTTGTATATGATGTAATGAAGATGGCTTATCCAGTTATTTAACAAAACATCTATCTATCTATCTATCTATCTATCTATCTATCTATCTATCTATCTATCATCATCATCATCATTACTGTATTATCCTAGTAAGAATCATAATCTACATCTTTAAAATATTTTATTAACATGTCATTAGGGCTTTCTATGTCTGTTACATAATTTTCATTACCATACCATTTTCATCATTGAGTGTTCTCTGTTTAGTTGAATAAATGGGTTTCAGTAAAAAAAAAAACAAACAAACAAACCAAGAACTTTAAATAACAACAAATTGTTTGCAAGCAAAATATTTGCATTCTGAAGCTTATATTTCTACTTACCTGGTCAGCGTTTGTTTGAGGCAGGGTTTCACTGTGTAAAGTGGTCTGTCCTGGAACGCCTGGAGTTTCTTCCTTTGTGTGGAGATTACAGGTGTGACCCCTTGTACCTGGCTTTACCTGGATTTTTTTGTAACCTGGATTTTTTTGTATTCTGGATGCTCACTCCAACCTCACCAGGGAGTCTTCTTACCTTTGTGTAGCCTGGAGATGGAAACCAGGGCCCTTATTAAGGGAAACTGTTGCCCCCGGTCAATCTTTTTTTTTGTTTTGTTTTGTTTTTTTGTTTTGTTTTGTTTTTTCGAGACAGGGTTTCTCTGTGTAGCCCGGGCTGTTCTGGAACTCACTCTGTAGACCAGGATGGCCTCAAAATCAGAAATCCGCCTGCCTCTGCCTCCCAAGTGCTGGGATTAAAGGTGTGCGCCACCACTGCCCGGCATGCCCCTAGTCAATCTTAATTCTAGAAAAATTTGTCACTTTGGATGCCTGGATGGAGGGTACTGGAGAAAGTCTCTCTTCCCCCTTACAGAGGCAGTACCAGGCTCTTAGGATACAGGCAATTCTTCCTCCAAATAACAGGCAGCTCACAGCTTCCTTCTCTTGAGGGAGGGATCCTCTGAAACAGAAAAGCTCTGTCCAACAGCTTTCAGAAAAGGAAGAGGCACTGCATTAGATACTTCTCATGCTGCTGTGACAGAAGCAACTTGCGGCCTGGGTTTCTCGGTGGCTCACAGTTTGAGGGAGACAGTCCATCGTGGAGAAAGTGTGTTGGTGGGGGCTGAGACAGCTGGTCACATTCTTCTGCAGTTGGGAAGCAGAGGGGTAAGTGTTGGTCCTCAGCTGGCTTCTTCCATTGACCCTTTAAATTCTGCCTGAGACCCTTGCTGCCACCCTCTGGTAAACCTTTTGGAAATGTTTTCACAGATACTATCAGAAATGTGTCTCCTAGGTAATTATAAGTGAATTTATAAATTAAAAAAAAAACCCTTTTCTTCACTTTTATGTGTATGGGTGTGGGTGTTTGTCTGCATCTATTTCTGTGTACCATGTGCACTATGGGCGCTGGAGTCAGACAGTTCTAAGCTGCCATGTGGTGCTGGGAATTGAACCCTTGTTCTTGGGGAGAGCAACATGATTCTTACCCACTGAGTCATTTCTCCAACTTCCGATTTAGTCATGTTTAATGAAGGTTAGCCACGTTGCCTAGTATTGAGTAAATTAATCAGACAGCTGGCTATGAGAAATATATATAAATTACACATCCAAATACAAATACAAATAAAGGATACCTCTGGTTGTAATTCCATAATTTGAGGTTTTAAAAAGAATGTTTTGTTTTTATTTTTGTTTGTTTGTTTTTCTTTTCCTACAGACAGTGTGATCAAAATGAGTGGGTTTGGAATCAGTTACATATTAGCACTGCTCTCTGGAATTGTATATTTGGGTGTTCTCTATGAAAGGTTTTGTTTTATTTATTTTATTAAAGAGGAGACTGCAAGTGTTAGTAACAACTTCTAAAAGTCTGTTTTATTTAAAAAAATTTTTAAAAATTGCCCTTATTTTGTTTGTGGATGGAGTGTGTGCAAGTGGAATGTGTGTGTGTGTATGTGTGGTCATCAGAGGACAACTTATAGGTGGGGCCCAGGGATCAAACTCAGATGGTCAGTGTAAGCCGCAGGCACTTTTACTAGTGAAACAGCCTTGTAGACCCATAGTGTTTACCTGAATTAGCGTTCCCCAGGAGAGAATTGGTGGCGTTGGTTTACAAAAGCCCCTTGAATTTCCCTGATTTTAGGACTGAGTTAAAAAAGAACTTTTCTTCTCTTAGTTATTTATTTATTTATTTATAAAATCGGATGGAACATTTGCGTTTTGGTTTGTGGCACAGTTTGCTGTGTGCTAACAAAGAACATGGGTGTGCTAGTGAGGACTGTATGTGTTCCTGTTCATATTTGATCTTGGAGGTTAGAAGAACAAGATAACCAGCTGTCTGTTACGATGGTGTTCTGACTCCAAACCAAACCAGGGCTTGTGTTGGCCACTGAGAGGAACAGTGAGCAAAAAGCACAAAGTCAATCACCATTTATCCAAGTGGCTGACTGAGGAAGCTAATCTTATCTTAAGGAAGACTTTTCTGTTGGGGAGGAAGAATGCGGAGATAGGAAGGGAACGAGTTTGATCTTATGACTAGACACCACGCAAATACTTTAAAACAGAGAGAAAATGTTTATTTCAACCAGAATTTGATATTTCATTTGGTGCTACATTCTAATCGCCCCCTTCCCTTCCCTTCCCTTCCCTTCCCTTCCTTTCTCCCTCACTCACTTCCTCCCTTGCTTCTTTCCTTTTCCCCTCCTTCCTTCTGTTTCAGCAAGGAAGGCCACATAGATTAGGAATTTAGAAATGAGCTGTTTATTTGGGCAATTTTAATGAGCTGTTAAAAATAGAGGCCATCCAGTAGTGGCATGCACTATGTAGCCTGGGAAAACAGGCCGCTCTTCACTAAAGGCGTGTTTCTGGATCTGATCCAGGATGCATGGACTTCGGTCTTGTTCTTTAGATCTCGTCTCCTTGGCATATGATATTGAAATGGATTAATGTGCACTTTTGGAGCAGAAGAACACACAAGCTTTGTTACTTACCCAAATGGAAGACTGTTAAGGCTCCTAGGTCAGTTTCAGGACCTTTAGTCAGCATGATTACACACTGCCAGGTGCCTGTGAGTGTGCTCAGTGACCATGATTGACTCCTGTGGCCGATGCCCACTTTCAAGTCCAAGGCCTCTCTTTGGTACCCATGCTCCTATTGGATCTGGAATTTCCCTTGGGTTTCCATTGCCTCCCAGCTCCAGCCTACACTGCCAGATAGTGAGATGGGGGAGCCATTCCTCTTGAGAATTGGTTTTATACATGTACTTGAAGTATCGCCGTTAAACAGTTGTCTTCTTCTTTCTTGTGTATGAATGAAATGATAACGATTTATAATAGTTGCTACTCTGAGGGGCCTCTCACTTATTCCAGAGCCCAGTGGGGCTGACAAGATGGTTTTGCTGAGTGGGGAGAGGTGCTCGCTGTACAAGCCTGATGACCTGAGGCCAGGCCCTGGAACCTGTATAAGCTGAATGGAGAGCCCTGACTCACCAAGCACCCTCTGACTTGCACAGAGCACCTGGCCCCTGAGCTCACCTCCCCAAATGATACATTTAAAAAGGGACTCAGGGCCGGGCGGTGGTGGCGCAGGCCTTTAATCCCAGCACTTGGGAGGCAGAGGCAGGTGGATTTCTGAGTTCGAGGCCAGCCTGGTCTACAGAGTGAGTTCCAGGACAGCCAGGGCTACACAGAGAAACCCTGTCTCAAAAAACAAAAAACAAACAAACAAACAAACAAAAAAACCAATAAAAAGGGACTCAGTAGTGACTATATTTGTAAGGGGAAGAATCCTTTTGAAAACAAGTCATTGTTTTCTGGACTATACTAATAAAGTCCACTTTTCACACTTTATTTTTGTATAATCATAGTTCTAACTGTATATACATTTGGTTTAAATGTGTCGGAATGAAATTTGGCTTCATTTCACATTTCACATTAGCAGTAAAGAATGGATGATAGTTTTACTCAAATATTATTTGCTGATTATACACTAAAGTGTATTTCAGTAGGCTTATCCATGGTAAGAACCTTTCTTTTAAGCAATAATTTGAGCTTCAGTATATAGCACAGTAGCAAATTAGGTTTGTCTTATCATATTCCTGAGTTTTGGGCCCATAAGATGGCTTAGTAGGTTAAAGAAAGACTGACATGTGTTCATTTGATTTTTGGATTCCACTTGGAAGAATAGGTTCCCAAGAGTTTTCCTCTGACCTGAATATGTTTAAGGTGTCACACCCCTACACACACCTACACACACACACACACACACACACACACACACACACACACAGAGACAGAAATACATTAAATAGATCAGGCATGGTGGTGCTTGCCTTTAATCTCAGCAGTAAGGAAACAGAAGTAGGTGGATCTCTGGGAGTTCAAGGCTAGCCTCATCTATACAGTGAGTTCTAGAATAGCAAGAATTACATAATAGAGGCACCCTGTTTAAATAATAATAATAATAATAACAAAATCAATAAAAAACAAGCCAAACCAAAAAATAAGTAAAGCAAAAGTTTTAGAAAATTCATGATGTGAAGAGTTCTATTTATGCTAAACCACTGTTTCCCATGTCTGAAATGAAATTTTCTGAGAATGGATAAGTTTCAGAAGATAACTTATTCAAAGTTATTAAGTTGAAAAGCAAATAAACTGTTGTCTGGAACATGCTTTCATGTGGTTGTGGGCAGAATATTGTCTATTCCTAATATCGTGCTAACGAGGCCTTGATCCCAGATTCACTGTGGCCTGTTTTCTGCCCTGAGCACTTCACAATGCCTACTCTGTAAGCTGCTAATTAATAGATCCAGTGGCCCCATTTAGACTATGTTTCCTTCTGCTGCTCTAGGCTGTTAGGGCGCTTGCCCTTCCTCCTGCCCTCTTGCTGGCTCTGACTTTGCCTGTTGGTTTTCCCCGCCCCCTCGTTCCCTACTGCCGTGCATTGTCTCAGCAGTCCACACTTGGCACTTGGTTCTCTCACCATCTCCTTGTGGTCTTCATGTCAGCACCATTGTTCAAGCTTTCATCTCTAGCTACAATTTCCCAGGATTTATTTCAGTATCATCTTGCCGGTAAAACTGATGGGTTCTTAAAGTTTTCCACATTCTTTCTGGATGTCTCTTCTGTTTCTTGCTTGGCACCACTCTGTTGCAGAGCTCCTGTTCAGAACTTACGGCCACCCTTCCCGGCATCACTTGGGAGATTTGCCAAGTGCGCTCAGCACTGCTCTGCCTCTGGAAGACCCACCTTGACTTCCACACCTGCCCATCTGAGTGCCGGCATCATGACTTCCTTCCAGACATATCTTCCCCTATTGGCTCTGTCTATGTGTCTTATCCTTAGAGGGTCTACATCTAGGTGGAACTGATGCTGACGGTCTCCTGTCCCATATGGGTCCCCAGTGGCCACTCATTAATGTTCTTTACAGTTCAAACTCTTGCTGGAGGATTTGGGTTTTTGGGATGGCTGATCCTTGGTTGTCGGTTTGACACATCTGGGAAGAAGGAAGCTCAGTTGATTAATTGCTCACATCAGATTGGCCTGTGGTCATTTTCCTGCTTGCTAATATATGTAGGAGGGCCCAGCCCAGTGTGGGCGGTGTCATCCCTGAGCATGTGATGAACTCTGGAAGGAAGGCAGCTGGAGGAGAGCCTGGGAGCAGCTCAGTGAACAGCATCCCTCTGTGGTTCCTGATTCAAGTTCCTGGGGGTCTATGATCTACACTGCCATGAACACACTGACTTCCCCAAATTGTTTTGGGTCATGTCATTCCAGCAACAAAAAGCAAACTGGAACAGGTTTCAAACCCTCTTTGTTTCTCTGTGAGACCCCTGTCTGTGTAAGGTCTAGCCCTTTGTCATGGACCTATTCCCCAGACATGTTATCTCTCCATTCTTACTCAGACTGATCCTTTGTTTGGAATGAATCAGTCTTATCCATCTTTTAGGATTTACTTGAATTAACTCTTTCAAAGTAGCCTTTTGAATTAGCTCAGTGGTACAGTGCCTTCCTAGGGTGTGCAAGGCCATGGTTAAATCCCCAGTGTTTGAATCCCACCCCAAAATCCTTTAAAAGTTTACATTTACATTATAATTATATTATAGCATCAATAACAATTATGTAACATATATCTCCAATCACTCGCACTCTTCCTAGGAGTCTTTTCTACTCTTATAAATTATTGAGACTGTAATAAAGATTGCAGGCTGTCTGTAGTATTCACTGTATTGGAAGTTAAAGCTTAAAAAATTTAAAAATTATTAAAGTATTTGATGAAAATTATTAAAGAGTATTTGATGAAAATAGAATTTTATGAAAATGACTTGTAAGACATGGAGGAGGTGACATCGTTTTCAACCTTGGTGAGTCTACTAGTTTCAGAGAGGCCAGCTAGGTGTCACGCATACTCAGACTCCCAGTTGGCTGCAGCACACTGTTTCAGTTGATGTGCATTGCAGCATCTGCACACTGCTGGGAAGGAAAGGGAGGGGAAGGGGAGGGGAGGGAAGGGGAGGAAAGGGAAGGGGAGGCGAGGGAAGGGCAGGGAAGGGCTTTACCTCTTCAGATAACTTTTCTTTTTGATCCTTCATCAAAACCTAGCAAGTGCTAGCTTTGTCGGTTCCTAGACAGGCTCACAGCAGCCAGAGTGAAGGCTCTGTGGTCTGGCCCAGGGCTGCCCATCAGGCTGTCCTGGACTCCATATACTCTGTTCCCATAGGTTGGTTGCGTTGGGGATGATCATCTGGGAACAGGAGGTTATACTGCTTTATGTAGATTTTCTCAAGTCATGTTGTATGAAACATTGCTGCTCGCCTTCGGGGATACCTGACTTTTATCAGTGCCAGAATACTCAGAACAAAGGGCAGGAAGATGAAGGAGTTCTAAGTGTGCCAGGTCTCAAGGTTGACTGGGCATCGTGGATCACTTTAATTTTGTCTAGTCAGAATGGTGTTTCTTGAAATCAAGGGCAGTTTCTGAAGATCCCCACTCAAAACATTCGCACTAGTCCTTTCCTCAATACAGATGTGCCTCTGCATGCTTCTCAGTTCACTCCACAGAATCATAGACACAGGTCAGGATATAACAAGACTTTTTACTGCTTCACCAAGGTTGTTCCTAACACGGAGCATGCTTGCTTTCTTTTCTCTAAGTGCCAACCACTGTCCCAGTTTGGTGCCACTGCCTTGCCCACAGCTCCAGGAGTTTTAGCAACTGTAGCTGCTACATCATTATTTCAGAGGGACCACAGGGAAGGAAGCTGGTGTCCTAATGGTATTGTGAGAATTTGGTTTGACTTTGCTGACTTGAGGGAGCCTCAACAGAATCCTTGCTCTACGCCATCATCCGATTGAATTGTCGTTGTGCTCAGAATTCATGAAGACCAGCTGTGTAGTCCACCACAGTGGAACTGCACCTTGCCCAGAGCTTACTTCAGTTCCTCCTGAGAGGTAGAAGGCCAAGCTTAGAGTGGCTTGATGAAGACCAACGGTCCAGATGGAGTCAGTCAGTCAGTCAGTCAGTCAGTCAGTCAGTCAGTCAGTCTGTCTGTCTGTCTGTCTGTCTGTCTGTCTCTCTCTCCCTCTCTCCCTCCCTCCCTCCCTCCCTCCCTTCCTCCCTCCCTCCCTCCCTTCCTCCCTCCCCCCTCTCAGTTAAAAGGGAAAGACTTTTAACTGCTCTTATCTAGAACTCGAGGGTCAATGTCTACTTCCTTCTACCTCCATCTAGGTGATGTGAATAGCTTGCTACCATCAGGTAAAAGACTGAGAAACTGGAATAATTGGATGTTTGAGGCATAACCTTTATTTTACAAAACATAGTGTATACTCTTATAAAAGCAAGTATCAGCAATTGGGCATTTAAGAGAGATGCATATGATTATAAAAATGAAAATGGTTTGAAGAGAATTATTTTTGGTATTGGATATTTAACTCAGGAACTCACCAGGGCTAAACATTCTATTACCCCCACCCTTCACTGAATGTTTTAAGAAAGAATTTTCTTTTTAAAGATTTTATTTATTTATTTATTTATTTATTTATTTATTTATTTATTTATTTATGTGTGTGTATGTGTGTGTGTGTGTGTGTGTTTGTGCATACATGTGTGTGCATGCTTGGAGCTTGTATGCCTATGGAGATCAGAAGAGGCCACAGGATCCTTTGGAGATGGAGTTACAGGCAGTTGTGAGCTGATGTGGGTGCTGGGAATGGTAGAAAATGAGTCCAGCTCCTCTCTCACCTTGTACAGGTCTTTGCAGGTGTCCAGAGCTACTGTGAGTTCAGGAGAACAATCACCACGGCTCCCTTTTCTTTATAATTATTTTTGTTTCTCATAGATTAATTTGAATTAAATCTTAGATATCAAAATTTCATCATTGATAAACATTTTTTTTCTTAGGAGAGGCAATGTAAAACTTTTTTCCTAACCCTCCTTCCTTTAAGCTGTCATGTATTAAAGTTTTACTGCTAGCGGTCGATTCTCTGAGACTTGCTGCTTCCTTTCAAGATGATTGTTGTAATACCCATTTCATGCTATTGAAATTAGTAGTCAGTAAAAGTTGCATGTGTATTTTATGTGTATCTATACACATATGCTTGCGGATAATCCTAAAAATTGATGAAATACAAACAATAAGAAGTTGCTAGGTTATATATATATATTATTTGACTTTAATAATTACAATGTGAAATAATATGTTTCAGTATATGCAGGCTCAGGCACACCTATACTGTAAGGCAGAATAAAATAGTCTGATGCTACATATTTTATGTGTAATAATCATAAACTCAGCATCTTTGAATTAGAGAACTGGAAAAGTATGTCAAACTGACCAACCAAACACCGTGATGAACACTGCTTTGTAATGTGGCTTTTCCAACATGACAGATATCTTC
Organism: Tokudaia tokunoshimensis; assembly: GCA_036184795.1. Lineage (NCBI taxonomy): Eukaryota > Metazoa > Chordata > Mammalia > Rodentia > Muridae > Tokudaia > Tokudaia tokunoshimensis. The sequence continues at coordinate 81,488,595 of BTHU01000008.1, forward strand.
TGATAAGGTCATAGATCAACTGAAGTTTTCTTTCAACACACGTGGACTGTATTGCTAGAAAAGCAGTGTTTGTTAAAACAGTGTACGGTGTGATGAACATCCACGGGTAATAGTTGGAGTCCAACTGTCCTTGAGACTGCTTTTCATTTCCTGTCTGTGTATCATTGTGGTATCAGAGCAACTTGAAAGTTTGAGATAAAAAGCAACAAGTTCTGTGAGCTCCCTCAGTTTGGCATGCATGCTCATTTGTTTTGGCTAAAATATTTATATTGAGGTTTTTTCCTCAGTTCGTTGTGTGCTGTTGTATCGCTTGTACCTCAAGCTAGCCTCGGACTCACTGTTTCATCAGAACTAGCCTTGGATCCTGACTCTCTTTCCTCCATCTGCCATGCATCACCATATTCAACCAAATGTATATGATTCTTCAAGTGAGACATTGAAGCTTTAATACTGAGTAGAAAAATAAAAAAGAATTGAAATAGCAACAACTACTTTACCAATCCTCCCATAAATTAGAAACTATTCATAGTATACAGTATGGGGCTGCAGGCGTGGCTCAGTGGTTAAGAGCACTTGCTGTTCTTGCACCTGGGCCTAATTCTGGAACATCACCCATGTGCTGGCCCATAGCCACTCTATAACCCAAGTCCCAGGGATGCATATACATGCAAGCAAAACATACATACAGACATACAAACTAAAATGAATAAAGATAAACAACTTCATTAGTATGTAGTTCATTTTTAATGCATAACCTTTGTTTTAGAAGGCCTCAGAGTGCTTCCTGGTAAAAATAGGCATCATCTATTGGGAGATGTAAGAGGGATGCACATAATCATGCCTGAAAGCAAGAATTAATTGAAAAGAATAACATGATTGACAAGTTCCATCCCTAAACACCCGGTGGCATCTAAATGAGGGAATTTACTTGCTCAACCATGTTATTGTCAATATAGGTTCAAACTGCCGTGATCTGTTCATTTGAAGACATGATAGACACTTTCTCTGGATGTTTTGTATCTTTCAAGTTGAAGTTAAAAACCCCCAAACAATGTTTATTGTTTGTTTTCACAGAAATCATTCCTATATTTTGCATGATTGACACAGTAGGTGGTATTTCATTGGGGGTTAAAAAACCCAAAACAATGTTTATTGTTTGTTTTCAAAGAAATCATTCCTATATTTTGCATGATTGACACAGTAGGTGGCAACATAGCTATTGTGATTGTTAAGGTTGTCAACTAAACTGGTCTGGGAACTCACCGTGGAGACAAGCCTCCTACAGGCATGCTTGTGTGGGATTATCTAGATTATGTTAATGGGTCTGAGAAGACACGTCCATGAGTTGGGCGTCCATCATGAATGAAAGGAAAAAAAATGAGCTGAGGACAAGTGATCCTCTCTCTTTGTTCCTGATGGCGGTTGCCATGTGACCAGCTGCCTCACACTCCTGCCTCTGTGACTTCCCCACCTAGATGGACCATATCCTCCGACTGGGAGCCCAGATAAGCCCCGCTTCCTTCCTTTAGTTACCTTTGTCAGGTGTTTTATCCTATAACAAAGAAATTAACCAGTCCAGGCATGACTGCGGTGCAGTTGGCCAGCATGTTCTTCATTTGCCATTTCTGGTCTGTTGGCTTTCTTTTTGGTAGCAAGTCTGTAATTTGAAATGAAGAGATAAATACGAGGCTTCTACAAAGGAATCTACTGAAGTGTAAAGTTTCTGATCCAAGAAGTGATGCATGAGTGACAAGGGAAGGACCGAGTGTCTCTTAACTTGGGATGTATTCTTCAAAGGGATAGTCTTCAGAGGTATATGGCCATTCTTTGTCATTAAAACTAAAGGGAAAATAACATACAAAGGTAGATCCTGAACAGTTACAAACGATAACAGACCTGTTATCCTATCACGTGGGATTCAGAGACAGAAGGATCATGAGCTAGAGACAGGCTACATAGTAGTGTCTCAAAAACAGCTAACCACACTCGTGTGCTTCATGTAAATAGATAGACACACACACACACACACACACACACACACACACACTCACTCACACACACTCACACTCACTGATAAATAAATAAATAAACAAATAAATCTTGTAAAACAGTCTCATCAACTATCCACCCTCCCCATATCCCCATTTTGAATAAGAGAACACAATCTTTACTTTTTCCTCCAGTATAAGTGAGAATTTGGAGCAACTTTCCAAACAATCACTGTATGGATGTGAATACAATAGAATTCACATTTCTTCTGTCATAAGGCAGAGGACAGTTGCTGGATTGCCATGCCTATACTACTGGCCAACTCAATCCCAATTCTCTGCAGATTTCTTCCACGTTAGCTCTTTCTTATGTGTCCTGGTGTAATTCCAGCACTTGGGGCCGTTGCTTCCCCTCCGCCCCCCATCTTCTACTCTGCTTTCTGCTTTTGCCTTTGCTGGTGGTGTTACCAGGAACCTACGCATCATGGCAACTGAGAGTTCTGCCACACGCCCCAGCCTCCCCAGTGCTGGGGGTGCTACCAGGAACCTATGCATGGCAACTGAGAGTTCTGCCACATGCCCCAGCCTTCCCCAGAGCTGGTGGTGTCACCAGGAACATGTGTGCCAGCCAGTGCTCTGCCTTGTGCTACACCCCAAGTTCTTAGAACTGCAAACGTCCTGTCAAATATTAAGAACACTATTGGTGACCAGGATGTTTAAAACATTCAGACTTTGTAGATAACTCATATTCCAATCCTTATCAATTATTTCTCTACCTCTGAAATTGTAAATTCAAACGATCTTCTTATTATAACACTCCTGAGGAATATAACAAACCTTTGATAATAACAGGTAATTATCAAAATGTGTTGTCTGTTGGATGAGATAAAAAATAGACCATATTTCATGTTGGAAATGAAAGGATTATTAACATTATTCTTAAGGTACATTCAGATCAAAACATCAGAGTAGATGCTTACCCTGGCAATGTGGCCCAAAACAGTCTTGAACTCCTGACCCCACTTTCTACAGTGCTGGGATTACAGCCATGTGCCATCACACCTGATTTCTGTATTTGGAGGCTATGTAGACCTGCCTGGCTTAGAACTTGCAGTGCAGATCAGGATGGCCTCAAACTCACAGATATCTCCTTATTTCTGTCTTCCAAATTCTGAGATTAAAGGTGTAAGCCACCATACTTGGATATCTCTGCTATTGTTTTAAAATTTAAACGGTATTTTACTTTTTAAGCTTTCCTTATTTGGTTCTAGATGCATAAAGGTTTTGCCTGTATATATCTATGTGTACCACATGCATGACTAGTGCCCACAGAGCTGGAGGAGCATGTTGGATTCCCTAGAACTGCAGCTATGGTTGTGAACCAGTATGTAGGTGCCAGGAACTAAGCCCAGGTCCAAGAACATGAAGTGTTCTTAACTACCAAGCCCCCCTCCCCCGCTGTTTTTATCTGGAGCTCTTGATGTGACATTTCTGTAACTTTTTTTTAAACACCTGTTCATAAAAATTCTTCATGTCTGACCTATAGATATGGGCTACTTGACCATTGGTGAGCATATATAGTCAGACCTGACCCTACATAACCAAATGTATTTTAAATTTTTAAACAGATTAAAATTGCATTAACTAATTAATGTGCATCTGTATGTATGTGTGCATGCATGAGTATCATTGTGCAGGTGTGGAGATTAGAGGATTTTGCAGGAGTCAGTTCTCTCCATGTAAATCTTGGGGACTGAACTCAGGTCATCAGGTGTCACAAAGTGTCTTTACCTACTGGTCTCACATTTTAAAATTCTTATTCACATATTTTTTTGGTGGAAATTATTATTTTCCTTGTATCAATAATCTCATCTAGATAAACTCATTATACAGCTATAAAAAATCTCCATTTTGACTGCTTAGATCTTAATGTAAAGAAACATTTTATTTTAAGGTGTCTTGAACCTTACCAATGAGTACTTAGTACTCACTGCTCTGTGAGACGTGTTGGTCAGGAAGTGACTAAAACAAGATCACGTGGCAGAGCTCAGCCCTAATCCAGACAGACTGGAAACTGAATCCATAACGTGAGGCAAATCAGTCCTGAAGGAGTTTTGGGGTGCAGTCATCTGTGGATGGGCCGAGTTACCCTTGCCTTTTCAGTAGGAGAGAGAGAGAGAATCAACAGATTTTCTGCTTGATTGCATTGTTTTTTCTACCAAGCAGACACTAGGACATCATGGGTTTTAAAGGGACCAATGCTGTATTGGACCTTTAAAGAAGTGCTAGAAGTCTGTGTTGTCGTTTGGGCTGGTGCTATAGCCCAGGACCTTCTGAATGCTATGCATGGCTACACTACCGAACTATTCTAGTCCAAAAGTACTAAAATACTAAACATGAACTATGCTTGTGATCTTGTAATTTAAAGTACCCCTTTCAACATATTTGATTTTTAAACTTACTAAATGCTTTAGAGATTTATTTTTTACTCATGTGCATATTCAAGTGTCTGCATGAATCCATCCATGTACAGAGGCTCGAGGGTGTCACATGCCCCAGAAACTGAGTTACAGGGAGTCACGAGCTGCCGTATGGGTGCTGGGGACTTAACTTGGGTCATCTGCAAAAGCAATAAGTGTTTAATTGTTGAACCATGTCTCCAGCTTCAGACTATGAGTTTTAAAAATCTTCAAATCAACTCCACAAAGTAAGGAGGACTACAGTAGCCCGCCTCTTCTGAGTGGGAAACATTCCAGGATCCCAAAGGGATACCTGAAACTACATAAACAAACCCCATATAACCAAAACGAAGTGGATATTTGTGGTCAATGAGATAGCTCCACAGGTCCTGATGCTTGCTGCCAAGACTGACAACAGAGTTTCATTCTGGGATCCACATATTAGAAGATAAGAACTGAATCCCGAAAGTTATCCTCTGACCTCCATATGCCTGCCACGGCATGTGTGTCCACACACAAGCATATATTCTGTTCTGAATGGTTTTTATGTTGGCTTGATAGAGTCCTTTTGGAAGAGGGAACCCCAGCTGAGAAAATGCCACTGGATTGGCCTCTGGCCCATTATCTTGATTGATGTGGGAGGTCCTGCCCCTGGGGTGGTGGTCTGGGTGCAGTAGGAAGTCGGCTGAGCAAGTCATGAGGGAAGATCCAGTAAGCAGCATCACCCCATGGTCTCAGCTTCAGTGTCTGTCTCCAGACTCTTGCATTGAGTTCCTGCCCTGACTTCACCTGAATGATGGACTATAAGCTGTAAAATGAAACAAACCCTTTCCTCTCTAAGTTGCTTTTGGTCATTAGTGTTTTATCACAGCAATAGAAATCTCAACCAAGACACACGCATGCACACACACACACACACACACACACACACACACACACACACAGAGAGAGAGAGAGAGAGAGAGAGAGAGAGAGAGAGAGAAATAGAATAGAGTAATAAAAAAAGAATAGTATTTTTATGTAGAGATAAGGCTTTAAAATGAAATGCAGTTTCATTTTGTATCATATTTACTCTTATGGAAAGAAGAGACATTATCTTTAGAGTGCTTCTAGAACACCCTCCATAGCTACATTTACTCATTACTTAATAAACTATGTAGTTGAAAATATAGCTGTAGCTCAAAACAAATATGAATTTTTTGAGATGTTATTTATCTCTTGTCTCTCACAAGCAATATAAATATTTAATTTTTCATAATAAAAATGGTTATGAAATTTTTTTTCCATCATTAAACAAATTTTAAAACATGATATTTTGCCTCTCAAATAATGGATTTAATGGATTTATATTAAATAGTAACTCTTTATAAATTTAAATAATTTTAATTTTTAATGGACTCCCATAAACAGCAGTTTGAATATCTTTTGACATTTTCCCTAGGCTTTCTTAAAACCATTTTAAACATTTATTTATTTATCTGATTACTTGTCTATTTATGGACATGCACATGCAATGTGTGTATATGGAGTCAAAGGATAATTTGTGGCAGTTGATTTCTTCTCTTTCATCATGCGTGTCCTGGGGGTTGACCTCAGCGCATCAATGTCTTTTCTTGTTGAGCCATCCCTCCAGCCTCCAATCCTTTCTTTATTGATAATTTTCTTTGATAATTTTATACACACACATATATACATACATACATACATACATACATACATACATGCATGCATGCATTCTGGTCACACTCACTCTTTGCTCCTCTCCATCCTCTTCCCATCCTGCCACTCCCCCGCTCCTTCTCACCCACCGAGTTCTGGACCCTATTCCAGTTTTTGTTTGTTTTGCTTTTGCTTTGTGGCGCACTGGGTTTTAACCATGCTTACTTGTTTAAGCATAGGCGTGAAAGCCCAAGAGTGACTCACTAGAGGCCACGCCCCTCAAGGCAATGAATAATTCCTTCCTTCTAGAAGCTCTGCACTGCCCTTTGCTCCTATGGGCCTCCTTGGGCTTCTGAGCCTCTCCCCGCTGTGAGCTGTGACTGAGTATTTACTGACTTCTTGGGCAGCAGCTGCTGCTAAGAGGCTCTGAATGCCTTGACAACGCCATGTATGGAAGGCAGCTTTCTTGGCCTGGCCTTCCCGATATTTGGGCTTTCCTGTTCTTTCTGCCTGTCTTCCTTGAGCCTTGGAAGGGGGTGATATGGATGTCCTGTTTAATGCTCAGCACTCAACAGCCACTTCTCTGGCACCTTGAGCAGCCAAGAGTCTCTGCATCGCCCTATAACATTGTGTCAAAATACTGCTATCATAGCAGGTTGGTGTTGTATCATGCAAGGCTCAAGCTGGGAGAGGCCACTCCTGGTGTCTCTCTCTGCGCTGCCTGCAGGGCAGCTTCCATAAGCAGGGTTAGTCGGCAGGGTGGGCGTTTCTAGCTTAGAATAAGTTACTGACACTCTTAGTTTCCATTGGCTAGCTTCCCTTCTCTGTCAGAGAATGGATGTAGTGTCTTATGTGACTTTTTATTTTATTTTATTGAGAAAAAAAATACAGCCCTGGCTAGCCTAGAACTTGTTTTGTAGGCCAGGGTATCCTTAAAAGAGATCTGCCTGCCTCTGTCTTCTGAGTGCTAGGGTTACAGCAGCTCAACTGGGTTCTTAAGTAATATTTACAATTTTATGGTGTGTTTTAAAAGAAAATTTCCTTAGTAAAATCAAGGAAATGAATTCTCCTAATCTTTTGATCTCTTCCCCCTTCTATGAAATGGTGCTTTAAAAATTTGGGTAGATTGGGTCGTTATTTGATTCATATACGGGGTTATGCTTGGATAGTATTGCTTACCCACGGTGACGAAGGCGCCGCTTTTGTACCGCTCAGTCGCATCCCGGCAGACCTGCTGAATATGATCCTCTCAGGACTCAAGGCTGCGGGAGGGGAGCTGAGCTGCCCCTGGTAAGGTTAGAGTCTGCTTAGTAACTGGGCCCCAGTTCTTTTGTGTCTAGTAACAGGTGTGGGAGAAAGTGCGGGTCACCTCCGGGTCTCGGGAGCACATACACAAAGTGATGCTGCATTGGCTCCGTGTGGGGTGATGGGCTGGCCCTTGTCGCTGGGCGCTTTGTGTGAGGCGAGTTGGCAGATGGCCAGATTGGAAATATACTCTCTCGGGTTGCAGAGGTCCCTGGGCTTGTCAGAGGGCAGCGCATTGGATGGCAGCACCCACGTGCTTGCTTGTTGAAAGATTAGTCTCTGTCCTTGAGAGGCCACTGCTTCCCCATTGACAGTCGGTCGGGGAGCAGGCTGCCAGAGAAAAGTCTGGAAATTTGTAAGCCTTCAACAAAATTCTTACCTTTCCAAATGAGGCCATTCAAATCTTGAGCTTTTTCAGCTATTTGCTTGATATTATGTCATTGTTACTAATTTTGGGCTCTAGCTATTAGTGATGTACTGGAGGAAACATGGTCCAAAGTAAGTGGTCATATATATGTCCTTTTAAAGGAATGACAGGAGATTTTTAGTTGAACTGGCTAGGGAAAATTAGTAACATTTATTAGGTATTTTGAATCCTGATATGCAAAACGTTCAGTGTTTTATATTCACGGATCGTGTAGCTAGTCATACCGTACTAATCAGTACACCAGTACACCGTCCAGAGTAATTCCTTTGCTATCTGTCCTGGTCCTTGTGCCCCACCCCCACACTACAGCATGAATACTTTGTATCAGCATTTTAGATTTTATTTATTTTATTATTTTATGTTTATGTTTAAGAGTGTTTTGCCTACATGTATGTATGGTGCCCATGGAGGTTAGAAGAGGGTGTTTGGTCTTCTGGGCCCGGAGATACAGATGGTTGTGAGCTACCAAGGGGGTGCTGACAACTGAACCTGGAGCCTCTGCAAAGCCACAAGTGCCCTTAACTGCTGAGCCAATTCATCTCTGCATCAGCATTTTAAATGGTGCCCTGCACACTGTAGTGAACTAGTCCTTCCCTCCCTGTCACCAGCTTTTACTTTTGTGCCTTTGGGGCCCAGTACTTTGCCCTACTAGAAAAGAGTCTCAGTGAAAGGTCCACCCAGTAAATAATCTCGTAGTTCAGTTGTGATTATAGTGTTGGTTTATTTTTTTTTAAATGTTTTCTCTGAATATAAATTCTGGGCCAGGCTAGGACAGTTAAGGTAGAGAGCTGGTTGTAGTCACCGCAGGCTGCTCTCCAGTTCAGATGTAGTGCGGTTATTAAAGTCTCCCTTTGGATTGTTTCTGCCTTTTTCTTGTGACAGTGTGGTGATGAAGGTCCCTATGCCCAGGCTTCACCAGCCTGCTGTCCCTAAGAGTAAGAATAACATAGTGTTCACAGTCATTTGGTTTTTATTACTATGATGGGAGAAAAAAGTATTAAATTGTTACAGTGATTTTATATATATATATATATATATATATATATATATGTGTGTGTGTGTGTGTATATATATGTGCATATATATGTATATATATATATGCACATATATATCAATATCTTTCCTAAGGGGAATATCAGAATTTAATAATAAAGATAGAGAAAACATAGTTTAGTGGCATATTCTTTACACAGGTATTGTTAGTTCTTTTAAAACAGATCTTATGTTCGAAAAACCAAAAAAACAAAACAAAACAAAAACAAAAACAGATTTTATGCTTCAAGGGTTCAAGATGAAGTTGTTTTGTGATGTTTATGAGGAAACACATGGTTCCCTACCCCAAGTCATTTTAGCTTAATTTTAATTAGACTTGTGTGATGAAATTACCTGAATAATGCAGAGGAAAAAAAAAAAGAAGTCTTTGCTCTTCAGTTTCCAGAATCAGATGACTTGAAGGCTAAGACCTTGGGGGAACACTGTGAAACTTGATAAAACTGTTTGTTTAGTGAAATACGGAACAAAGACACCATATTACAGTTCAGACGCGTTAGCTTCTATAGAAGTACAGGCTTCAAAGCTTTGGGGGAAAGCAACCAGCAGTGAATTAGATCGAACTCAGGGACACGGGGGAGCGTATCTACTTCGGGTTTAAGTGTCGCACACTTGTGCAGATAAATTGGCGCATCTTTATGTTGGTCTGGGTTTATCTTGCTTCCCTCTCATCTCCTACTTTCTGCGTACAAGGTTACTGTATCTTATCGTTGCTCCCCCAGGCTTTCTTTTCTCTATAGTTCTTACTAGTGAAAGCAGAAGAGATGACTGTTCCCTCACTTGCTGTAGGAAACTTGGCTGTCCCTTTGCCTCTGTCCTCTGGGGCCTCGCTCGCTGCAGGGCCCTGAGCTTTCCTGCCGCGGCTGGTCTGGCTGGTTCACTTTTCGTCCCTGTGCAGTATCCCATCCCAAGATTCACATTACTTCCCTCCTCCCCGTTTTCCTTTGAGGCCGTTTCCATCTGTGCCTCTTTCCTTGGCCCTTATCGGTTATTTTTGTGCTTAGAATTTCTTCAGGTGAAAACAAAGTTTGGCCAAGAATTCTGCCTTCCTGGACCTCTCTGAAACTCAGCCATTGCAGATGTAGGTTTTCAGCAGAGAACAAATGATAAGTGTTTGATATCTCCAGAGAGCTCTTAAACCACCTCCGTTAGTTTTTCTAGCCTTTTCTGAAGGTTTTCATTTTCTCTGTCCTGCTCACTGGCCAGCAGGCATAAGGTCTTGTTTTGGTTTTAGGTGGAAAGTATTACATGAGTCACATGGTTGGGCTGCTGAACCAGAAACCCAACTTGTGAAATTAGGGTCTAAAAGCCAGCTTGTTAGATGGGAACTTCAGCATTCTCCTCTGTCTGTACTCAGGTGACAGCTCATAGAATGGAGTTCTTTATTGTAGTGAAATATTTTACAGTGGTGATGGGTAATTCTTACCTCTAAGATGAGTATTGGAGGACTTTTAAGGATTCAATCAATTGTTTTGACAATGAAGTCAGGAACCCTCTGCAAACATCCTGTTCATCTCCTGTGATAATTTTTAGAGTTATCCAGTGTTTCTGTTATTATTAGAGGGGTTAGAACTGAATCATTTAAATAGAAACACAGATACATTATTTTTGCTTTTATTTATGACTCTTGAACATGTCTTGGTAGAGAGGCAAAAATATAGGCTAGATTTTTAGAGATAAGTTTGATTTCTGCCTTATGGTTAAGAGATGAATAAGTTGGATATACTATTTGCTAATTGTTAAATTTTATTCGTATGGGTATTTTGCCTGCATGCGTTCCTGTGCACCATTTTTGTACAATGCCTGAAGAGGCTATAAGAGGATATCAGAGTCCCAGAACTGGAGTTACAGACTGTGTGAGTTACTATAAGGGTGCTGGGAATGGAACTCTTGTCTTCTGGAATAGCAGCAAGTGCTCTTGACCTTTGTACCGTCTCTCTAGCCCCTATTGTTTCTACCTATCTATCTTCCTACCTACCTACCCACCCACCCACTCTCCCACCCATTCATCCACTCACCCACTCATCCACCCACCTACCCACCCATCCATCCATCCATTCATCCACCCACCCACCCACCCATCCATCCATCCATCCATCCATCCATCCATCCATCCATCCGTCTTATGAGATGGGGTCTCACTGTGTTTCCCTGATTGTCTGGAACGCACTATGTAGACCAGGGTAGCTTCAAACTCACAAGGGATTCACCTGCCACTCTTTCTTGAGAGCTGATTCTAGGTGTGAGCCACCACACCTGGCTCTTGTATATACTTATTCCTCAGTTTGTTTTCAAACTATCCATGGAATGGTCTTTTGTGTGATGGCGTGAGAAATGTCAATTAGAGAGACCTTAGGAAAAGCACTGAGTGTGGGAAGGGTAGTTTGAAATAACCAGATTTGCACACAAAGCAAGATAAAAGCAGCTTTCTGTTCTGTTGAATGAAACCAGGCTGGAAAAAAGTCAGACTGTGGATTGAACAGCCGGGTGGTGCAGAGCAGAGTGAGAGGGAAATTTGTTATTTGAGATAAGGGGAAAGAAGAGTAGAGCACACCTGCTGGCGGTAGAGGGCGGCTGCTGCAGCGGCCAGCCAGGCTGAGTGCCAGCAGGAAGTCACTGTCTGCAGAGGAAGGTCAGATGCAGGGGGCAAGGGGCCACTTTGTGATTTAGTCGTGTTTGAAAGTCCCACTGCTATTTGTTTCAACTATATGGCTTACTCTACTTTTCAGGAAATGTGTGTAAAATTTTCAGCTATTTATCCAACCATCTATTCACTGGATTTTTCTTTTCTTTTCTTTTTATTTTTTCGGTACCAACTCTATGCCTGGCACTTCCAACTCAGGAACAGAGATTGTTGGAAATAACTACAGTTGTATTTCACTTAGATACAAGAGTGAGTGAGTTCAGGGTACTATGCAAGTTGCACTGGTTCATTTGACACCTTTCTCAGGTTAATGGTTTTAAGCACAAAGCAAAAAGCTTTCTCACATTGAAAACGTTTTGTGAGCAGGCAGAGAGAGGGTCAGTGAAGCTCACAATTCTGCAGAGATGTATTCCAGTGCAGAGAACAGCGGATAAATAAGAACACAGTGCCAAAGTTGTCAGTTTAATGTATTTTCCTTCTCTTCCTTCTCTCCATCCCTTCCCCCGTACCTGTGTCTTTTAGGTTTCTGAGACAAGCTTTTACTCTATAGTCCAGATAGTTTGGACCACACAGTCCTCTTGCTTTAGCTGGCTGAGTGTGGGGATTAGACATGTGTGCATACCCTGCTTTATTTTTTCTCTCTTTCTCTCTTCCTTTGCTCCCTTTCTCTTGTAAATTGACACATAATTTTTTGTTTTTTTAAGGAATGAGATGACAATTTAACACATGGACACAGAGTAATTAGCATCTCACCTTCTTAGATACAATTCTTTCTACGTATTGGGAAATGTTGAGCTCTCTAGTTACTTTGAAATGTATAATCATTGTGGTCTCTAGTTATCCCACTGTGTTGTGGAGTTGTCAGAACTGGTGCCTCCTGTTTAAGTGGCATTGGGCACTTGTTCAATCTCTCGCTCTGTCCCACCCTTCCTAACATCTGGCATTAGGAATCTGTTCTTTACTCCTGTGTGATCAGCATCTTTGTCTAAAGATGAGTGAGAACATGCTTGATCCCACATTGCCATAGTGACAGCATCTCCCTTTCTTTCCAAGCTGTACACTACCCCATTGTGTGACTATACCACAGGAAAAAAAGTTGCATTAGCTGAACAAAGGAAGGTGCTTCTTTATGATGTTTCCATGCAGGTGCGTGTTCTTCAACCACATTTTCTTTTTCCTTTTCTTTTCTTTTGGTTTTTTTCAAGACAGGGTTTCTTTGTGTAGCCCTGGCTGTCCTGGAACTCACTGTGTAGACCAGGCTGGCCTCGAGCTCAGAAATCCACCTGCCTCTGCCTCCCAAGTGCTGGGATTAAAGGCGTGCGCTACCACTGCCCGGCTCAACCACGTTTTCTTATGTTATGCTTCTTACCTGTCTTTCTCCTGCCACCACTTGTGTTTCAACTTGTGTGCTCAAACTTGTGTTTCTACTAAATACATACCCAGTTTTCTGGGCAGCATTTGGTACACCTTTCTCCTCTCCCCAGCTCCATATACAAGAGAAAACCTCATGCTTGGATTTGTGAGATTGGTGGTACTTCATTTACTATGATAATCTCCAGTTATATATATTGTCCTGCAGATAACATGATTTCATTTTCTCCTTGTGGATGAATAAAGCTCAGTGTACATTTCTTCATCAGCCCATCCACTGATGGGCACCTAGGATACTGGATAGCTTGGCTGTTGTCAGTATGGCAGCCATAAGTGTAGGAGGGGCTGGGTTTCCTTTGTTCACATACCCAGTATTGGAATACCGCAATCGTATGGGCGTTCTGCTTAGAGTGGTCTTAGTCTTTGAATCTCAACATCAGCATTTGTTATTTTATTTTAGTATTTATTTTTTACTTTAGTCATACAAAGTGAGGTGAGCGAACTACTACAGGAAAGCAGAGAAACCCTTCAGACATTAGTATAAAAACAAATACTCTGGATAAAACCCTCCCAAAGCAAAGCCAAAGCAGGAAAAACTAGACCAATGAAATAGCATCAAACCAAGCAGCTTTTCACAGCACAGAAATCAACCGCTAGAGTCAAAAGATGTCCTAAAGAATGGGAGAAAATACTGACCAACCATCATTCTTGGGGGCTAATATCCAGAGTAAGAACCTCAACACTGAAAAGTCAAATCATCTAATCAACAGACAAAAAGACTCAAACTGATGCTTCTCCGAAGGACGGACACACACACACACACGCACACACACACACACACACACACACACACACGTATGACTATAAGTATATAAAAAGCTCAACTCTCTCTTAGAAATATACGTCCAAGAGCTACAGAGGTTTGCGAATTTTTTATCTTTGTAGCTAATGTTGTTTTAGAGCCTATTTCAATTTCTCTAGTTTGAATTCATAAGTGTAATGTTCTGTATGGATTTATGGAGGTCCTTGTAAATCATCTCTGTAACTGCTGGATGCAGTTATATGAAGTGGGGCTCAAACTTGTGTTTCTACTAAATACATACCCAGTTTTCTGGGCAGCATTTGGTGGCAAGTTTCTCTTTCCTCATTACTGTGTATTGCTTGTTTTGTCGTTAAGGAGTCAGATATTCTTATGTGTGAATCCTGTTTTGTTGGTCTGTCTATTTGTATATCACCAGCACTGACTTATTCTTAACAATTTACAGTTACAACTTAGGTTTCTGTCCAGTTATTCTGTAAGACTATCTTGGCAATTGTTGACCTTGTATTTCTACATAGATTTTTTGAATTTTTCTGTTTCTAAAAAAAAAACCAAGATCAGTTGGAATTTCAGTGGAGTTGCTTTGAAGCTAGGAATCACTTTGGAGGATGCAAATATATGTTTAAAATTTAAAATAGTAATTTTAAAACATTTAAAGCACTTGAGAGATCCTTCTGCTTCAACCTCCAAAGTAACTGAAACCACAGGTATTTGCCACTGTGCTTTAATAAGCTAATTTAAGAGATTATAAGCTGTGTATTTATAATTTAGGCATTTTACTTTGTTGGCTGTGGCCTCCAAAATGAAGCATAAATAACAAAATTAAACAAGAGCAGGACTTCAGTCATGTATTGGATGTAACATATTCAGAATTATGGACAGCCGTGGTTCTGATAGTTTTGTGTACTTTCACTTTTCCCTTAACATACTTTTTCATTATTGATGTCTTTGAGCATCTCAGTTAATCTTTTTGTGAAGCTCATTTTTATCCCAGGAATCTGAGAGGAAAACGAAAGATGGACACATATTTACGGTGGGGAAGCTCTCTGTACAATGTGACTGCCCACCCGGTTACCCAAGCACGAAGTCATTCAGCTGTTTGTTGCTGTTGTTGCTGTTTTGGTTTGCATTTTCTGTTTGTTTGTTTGTTGCTGTTGTGAGCAGTGTGGAGAACCATGCGTGCTGAGGGGTGCCTGTCTAGTAAGGATAGTTGACAGGCACAGCAACAGACAAGCAAGAGGCAGCAGGACCAGGGATGGAAATTCAAAGTCCGACCACAGAAATGAAATCGAAGATTAGAAAGCTAAGTGGAGGACATTGCCAGGATGGTTAGGATAAAAAGATAAACTGGATAGTAGAATAGAGAAAAAACTGAGAGTATTAAATCATACACATATACCACTGACACTGAGCTATCAAACTTTCAGAGAGAACAGAAGATATAAGATAAGATATAAAATAATATCAAGGGATTGCTCAGCAGACCTGAGGCTAGCCTGGGTTACATAATGGATCTGTCTTAAAAATTCAAGGGAAACAAACTAAACGGTGTATTACAATGGAGTAAAGAAATGATTGTTGAGTTATGTAGTCTTGAAGTTGCAAACACCCAGGATGAAGACTGAACTCTTCAAGATTCTTCAAGTTTCTCAGTCTCAGGGCAGAGACAAAGACCTTGCAAAGGACGGAACCTACAGGCACAGCAATTCAATGTACCAAACATACTTGAGTGTGTCCTCAAAGTTCTGAAGAAAAAAATGTTTCAGCCCAGAATAAATTGCGCATATTTAATAAATGTGTGTATTTGTGTTCAGTCTGCCAGCTAAGTATGAAGTAAGATAAGGATTCTTTTGGCCATGCAGGAACTTAAATATGTATTTTGTAGAGAGCAAGCATCGAAGGCAGGTCCCAGCAGCTCCAGAGAACATTCAGGGAAGGAGGATGTCTGGTTAGACAAGCTTTAACAAAGGCTGCCCTTGGATTTTTTAAAAAAATAAAAGTCTGTCTTTTTATTAACTTAATACAGAACTAGTGTGCTAATGAGGCTTTAAAAGACTCCATCAGCATGAGTAGTTCTGGGAAGGGGGTTGTTGCTGGGAACACTACTTTAATGTGAGTAATTTAATTGTAGAAGTGAAGCAGGCTCCAGCACTGAATGGGAAAAAAAAGTCTTCCTTTAGAAAGAGTTACTTAGTAGTTGTAACAGGCTCTTCCAGGATGCTAACTCCTGTAAATTGAGGCCAAAGTGTAGCTGAGCTGAATTTTAATTGTTACATAATCATTGTGTAAATAAGTCTAAGAATGGAGGAGATTCGAAACTGTAACTGAGCCTTGGAACTGCTCCGATTCAGCCTTTGAGTTTAGCCTACCTCAGTAACTAAGAGCTTTAAGGTTGGTAAGGTAAGGACTCAGGTTGGACTTTGGAGTTAGTGAGAGGGAGCTACCTTGAGGGAAGTCATGTACAGCCATGTTGGCAGCTAGAAATAAAGGCGAAGTAGCCACAGCACAGCTAGGGAAGTTCACTGAGAATGTGCCCAAGGAAAAACAAGGAGGCCCCTTGCTCTTGATGGTGTTTGGGGGAACTTAAGCCCTTTAATTCTCAATCCAGCTCTCCAGTTACCTGTCACGGGGGCTGGGGGTTGGGAAGGCAGAAGCAGCCCTGGATCACATAATCAGTTTGGATATTGTATCGTGATGATTTCTGTTTTCAAGAAATTACCATCTCCACAGCGTTGTGATTTGATGAAACTGTGGTGATTTCATAAGAGCTGACTGTTATGGAGGATAGTAATAGTAATAATATATACATCGTATTTGTGTCAAGTTTTGTTCTAAAGAAGCCAGGAGTCTGGGTGACTCGCACCACTCCTGGAAATACCTGTTGAAGCGCTTGCTTCACCTGGCTTAGAAGTGGAGATTCATGTAAGTCACTGGAAAATAAAGCAAAACCTACCACCGCACCTAATGTTGGCTCCAAGTTTGTATTTTATCTGTCTTAGAACCTATTATTATATTTATTTCCTTAAGTGTTTCATTTTAGCACATTAATATGAAGTGCTATGTTGAATAACAAGCAATGAGTCTGATTTAAAGGATATTTAACTTTTAGCTCATTTTTAAAGTGTGTGTGTGTGTGTGTGTCTGTGTGTGTCTGTGTGTGGGTATGTACATGTGAATGTGGGTATGCTCTGAGGCCAGAGGCATCAGATCCTTCTGAAACTGGAGGTATAGGATGTTGTGAGTTACCCATCTGAGTCTTCTGCAAGAGCAGTATGAACTGAGCTATCTCCCCATGCCCCCTGAAGGAATGTTCTAATCCAATAGCTGACACGTAGAACTGAGGGGCTCTAGCTAGGTACAGGACCCTGGAATAGAGAACTGAGCAGAGACACAATTGCAACAGAAGCAAAGACAGTCGATTAGGGAACAACATACGTCAGAGGGAGCAAGCCAGAAGGGCAGAAGGTTAGCTATGCAGGGCCTTCTACAAAGTATTGGTGCTTTTTGACTCATTTGCTTAGTGTGGGTGTTATGTGAGACTTTTCCTGGGGAGACAGGACACACACTCACCCACCCCTCCACACACACCCCTACACATCCTAATAAGGAACTCATGCCAGACAAAAATAGCCATTCTGCTCACATCTGACCTGGTGAACCAATGAGGTTTTATTTGCTTTAGTTTCAGGCATATATGTAAGGGGTCACTTACAGTAGCATGGACAACTCAACATGCAGCTACAGCAATGGAAAGCTCAAGTCAGCATGAGTGATCGGTCCCAAAAGCTGCAGCCCGGGAGGGAGTCTCTGTATGACTTGCTGGCAGCTGGACAGCTCTGAGCCTCTCCTCCCACTGTGGATTTGGTTAAGTTCCAGCTCTCCCAGATCCATGAAGTTTATTCACTTCCTGACTTAACGAGGCTCCTCCGTCATTGTTGGAGGGAATGGTGCTCTACAACAATGGGTTCTGTTACATGTAGGCCTACATACGATGCCATGTGCCACATATGGAATCTCCATCCACCGCTGTGCAGTTTAGGATTATAAGATGCTGCGGGAGCCTCTCTGCGCATGCACCAGTGGCCCTAGCTGGTTGCAGCCTGTCTTGGTGTAGATTCCCAGCTGTGCTCCTCACGTTTGGCTTGTTTTCTGTGAGTCATCACCCCGCCCCCAACACACTTGACTCAGTCCTTCAGGCTCTTTTGTGGAGCCGAGAGGTGATGATCATCTACTGTAACCACTTTAAGGCTGAAGCGGAGCACAGCCCCCTCTAAGGAGGCTCCTCCCGGCCTGTCTAGTGGCTGGAAAGGAGGAAGATCCACTTCCCTAACAGGAACTGACTGGAATCACAGTAGCGCAAAGAGCTTGTTTCTGAATTACCTCTGGATGTGTTGACCCCCCAAGCATCATTTCCCTGTGAGCTTTAGGCATGTCCCCTAGTATTGCTGCCACCATGTCCAGCACTATCAGGTCTTGTGTGATAACTCCCCTCATCATTTTAATGTTGGAGTTTAAGAGTGAGATCCTTTGCTTTATTAAAAGGATCACTGATGGTCCCGCATTGAGAAGGTGACAAAACACCAAAGAACAAGTCCTAAAAGGAATTAAGGAGAAACTGGACTAAACACAGTTTGAGGTTGTAATAATCGAGCATATGTTATACCAACGGTGCAGAAGAATAAAAACCTTAAGTCCTGTTAGGGTTATGAATAGGACTTGTCTTTATATTTAAGAACTTCACTTTTCTTATTTAAAGATTTTGAAGTTTTAAAAAAAAATGTGTATGTGCATGCCAAATGCATGCAGGTGCCAAGGGTGGCCAGAGGAGGACCTCAGAGTCCCCTGGAGCTGGAGTGACAGGTGGCTGGTTTTGAGCCGTTGATGTGAGCGCTGGGAACTGAGCTCAGCTCTTCTGCAGGAGCAGCATGGTTTTAATGACAGAGTTATCGCTCCAGCTCCTCTGAGGTCTCTGAAAGCTTGTGGCTATGAACAACCTTGTCTCTAAGACGTTCTTGTGGCTGTGGCAGAGCTCTCAATCTAGGGAATAGTCCCCTGGGTTCTTTCTGTCTGCATGAGATTGCCCTTTATATACCTTTACAAAAATGTCCACAAACATCGCTGAGTGAAGTGCCTTTTCCCCCGAATGTGCATGTCCTTTCCGTTAGGTTACAGAAAGTTGGTGGCTGAGTTCTACCTCCTGAGTCATCATGGAGAGAGAACAAATAGGCCTTAATATCTCTTGAATTGTGGCACTTTCTTTTTTCTTAACTTGTTATGGTATAAGTGACTAGAACTAAACAGTTGATGTCTGTCTTTTGCAGGGCTGTGAGCCATGAAGTCCTTTCACATTAATTTTTTTTTTAAATTTTATTTATTGTTATATGTAAGTACACTGTAGCTGCCTTCAGACACACCAGAAGAGGGTGTCAGATCTCATTACGGATGGTTGTGAGCCACCATGTGGTTGCTGGGATTTGAACTCAGGACCTTTGGAAGAACAGTCAGTGCTCTTAACTGCTGAGCCATCTTACCAGCCTCTTTCACAGTATTTTAATGGACCTGCTTTGTACAACAGTGTCTTAGTTCCCCCGTGCACCAGCCATTTTCAGGCAGTCTGGCCTGCTCCTGTGGAATAGGCTTCTGTTTAACTGCGGGACCACTCAGCACAGCCACTTTCAGAGTTTCGGGTGGTTACAGCCCTCATTTAGGTGGCTTTCCTCTTTGTAGACGTCATAAGGCCCTGTTCTTTTAGGACTCCGTTGAGAGCAGTTCTTGCCAAGTACCCTGATTCCCTGCTGCCAGCACCTCTTTAGAATTCTCATTTTGTTTCTCTGGTTTCTCTCAGGTGGCAGGCAAGTATTATCTCTCAGGGCTAAGGCTGTCAGTTGGCATGCATTCATTCGTTCGTTCATTCATTCATTCATTCATTCATTATAATCACATTTCCCCTTGGCCTTTTGGTCTATATTTTATCTCTGTTTTTGAAAAAGGTAAACTTAAAGTTAACTTGGATTTTTTGGGGTTTCATTTCTTTCTTTTATAGTGTCCCCCTAATGTTTGGAGCATACTGAGTAATTAAATAAGTATCTAGCAGGATTTAAAAAATAACTTTCAATTACAATTAACTTAATCATATACACGAACACACACACTCACCTCCCCCATACACACACACACACACATGCACCATCTTTTGAAAAGTTTTGTCTTTTAAAAACCTTATTATGACTTAGACCTGTGATATATTTATACTTTCTGATTTTGTCTTCACTTCTTCCTATTTCCATTTTGGAACAAGCTCTTACCCTTGGATAAAGATAATTTATCATCTAAGTTTATTACCTGAAAAGCATTTTCTTGTCCCTTTTAAACCTTTCCAAAAATCAATATATTTTGTATGTATAACCCGTAAAAATGAACTGTATCTGAAACACAGGCAAAACATATCAATAACTGTCATGGTGTTTCTACTTGTTCTTCAAAGGTAGGCTGAAGGCCTGGTGCCTTGCCATTTTATGTTCATTTCCTTTGCGTTAGCTACAAAAACAGGTACACAATCAAACCCTAGTTTCATTGTTATTGCTGTGATGAGACACCCTGGCCAAAAGCAATTTTGGGAAGAAGGGATTTACTTGGCTCCCAAGTCCAGATTATAGTCCATTATTTTGGGAAAGTCAAGGCAGGAACTTGAAGTGCCACATCGCAACCATGGTCAGTAACAGAGAGAATAAACACGTGGACACTTGCCTCTCAGATGGGTTTTCACTCTTCTGCAGTTCAGAGCACACACAGCCCATGGTGTGTGCTGGGCCTTTCCACTTCAATTACCAATCAAGGCGATCTCCTATGGACATGCCCACAGGCTAAAATGGTGTAGGTAATTCCTCATTAAGACTGTATTTCCAAGTGATTCTAGGCTGTGTCAAGTTGACAGTTAAAATCAGCTACCATACAGAAAAGACAGGGATAAGTTATTGTCTTACCTGGATTGTAAAAGAAACTGGAATCTAAATTGTATTTATGATAGAGTGAAATGTATTAGCACCTACCCATGTGATATATTTTCTGTGTGTTGATCTGGAAGCAAGAACATGGCTCGAAAATGACCACTTCTTGATTCTATTATTCCATCTTTTTTTTTTTTACAGTTATAGTTTAGATGTTTGCATCTTAGTTAGACATGGCTAAGATAAAGACCTTTAAAACCTGTTTGAAGAGGTAGAAGGGGTGTGTATGTATGTGGGTGCAGCTGAGATCATGTGAGATCATGGGCAGAAAGGCAATAGCTTCCACAAGTAATGCCACCCCCCCGTGAGTTAAAATTTCCCCCAAAGATGTTTACATCCACATATACAAGACACTAGTGTAAATTAAGCGTGCCAAGAACAGTAACTTAGCTTGCAAAATTTAAAAGTGAGGTAAGTAGCCACAGAAGTTGCTGCCCCATTATTTTTAGACATTCTGAGGGTGGATTGAGTTTTGTCCCATGCTGTTTTAGAGACAGACAAACTGACACAATAACAGATACATAAAAGCAATTATCGTGAACACACAGTATAGAATTACATTGAGTGTCCTCAGTGGAAACAAAGTAGGAACTTTACATCTGTATACTTTTGAGATGTAAGAAAGACCCAGGGAAAGCGAAATGGGCAGGAGATGAAGGTTTTTCTGTTTCTTTCCCTGTTGGAGACACATAACAGAGGGCGGCTAGCCTAGGTCAGCTTCACCTTCCAGAGGCTTCAACTAGCCTGCAGAAAACAGGGCAGGATTTTCCTTTCTTCTTTGAGTAACTGCTTTGATCTTATCATCACAGGTTCCTTTCTTTCGTTAATGTTTAATTACATTTATTTATTATTTGTGTGAGGAGACAGGGAGGTGCACATGTGGCATGGTGCACGTGTGGAAGTCAGAGACAGCTTTCGGGGGGTGGGGGTGGGTGGGGGGTGTTGTCTCTTACGATGTGGGTCTCAGGGATTGAACTCAGGTTATCAGGCTTGGCAGCGAATGCCTCTACTGCAAAGGCAAGTCTTGATTGAGGATGCTCACCTGCACCAGCCTGCATCTGTGGGTCTCTGCTGAAGTGTTATAATCCGACATACAGCACAGACCACCTTTCCCCCGGCAGAGCTCTAGGCTGGATGCACTGCTGTGGCTTAGGGAGCAGCCGAGGGCATCATGGGTGAAGGCCAGCGTGACTGGCAGCAGTGAACATCAGAAGGGCTGGAACCAAGTGGGGTCACGTGAGAGGTTTGCCAGCCTCGGCAGGCTGAGTGAGGCTTTTACATGAGTAGCACTATAGATGCTGTAAACCTAAAATGTGACATCACTCAGGTGATGAAGGAGTCAAGTTGACCGATGCCCTTAGAGCTGATGTGAATAGGAAAGGGAGGAAGCAGGAGAACCCCTGAGAATCATTTTTATAATCTTGTTGAGGCTCTGTGGACCAGGGCCTGGTAGGAATTGGTTATAGAGATTAAGTCAGATTCTGGATCAGATTGGAAGACAGAGGCAACAGGGTTTGCTCAAAGACTGGCTGTAGATTCTGCAGGTGGATGCCAAAGATGACGGCAGCATTTCTGGCATTGCCGCTGTGAGGCTGAAGCTGTCATTTTATGAGAAGAGGAGGACTGGGAGGAGAACAGATTCAAAGGGAGATAGAAGTCAGGGTGTAGAAAGGTGAGTTAGAGATGGCTGCTCTAGGAAGTCAGGATGTAGAAGGGTGAGTTACAGATGGCTGCTCTAGGAAGTCAGGGTGTAGTGGGGGTGAATTAGAGATGGCTGCTCTAGGAAGTCAGAGTGTAGTGGGGGTGAGTTAGAGATGGCTGCTCTAGGAAGTCAGGGTGTAGTGGGGGTGAGTTAGAGATGGCTGCTCTAGGAAGTCAGGGTGTAGTGGGGGTGAGTTAGAGATGGCTGCTCTAGGAAGTCAGGGTGTAGTTGGGTGAGTTAGAGATGGCTGTTGTTTAGTATTGATGTAGAGCAGTCTGTGTACTGTAGTTCATAGGAGAGGAGTCTTTGACTAGAAATTTGGGTATTAGTAATGTGTTAAAAATGATTTTTTATTTTATTCATGTATGTGCATATATGACTTTATGTGTGTGTACTAAATGTAAATATTACCACTCAGAGGTCAGAAAGGGGCACTGGATTCCCTGGGTCTAGAGTTTAGGTGCTGGAAATGGGACCTGTGTCTCCTGCAAGAGCAAGTGCTCTTAACCATCTCCCCAGCCCCATTATTAGATTGCCATTATTGATCAGAAGGTTCAACATTTTAAGACAAGGTGAGATGTTTAAAGCAAGAAAATGAAAATGGGTGGAGGAAAAGTCCCAAGATTTCAACCCTAATAATTTCTGACTCTAGCAGATCAGGAAAACCAGGAACAGGTAAGGAATGAAGAAAGATTTTGGCCAGAGGAGACCAATAGGAGCTAAAGTAGAGTAAAATCCATACAGTCGAGTAAGTCATAACTTGCTTCAAGGAGCAGAGTTTTCAGTTTGTCAGATAATGCTTCCTGTTCATGAACTTGAAGATCAAAACTTGGCCATGTGATTTAGCAATGGTCACTGGTTGTCTGGAGGCATTGAAATGTTCACCGGACAGGGATGAGTTAAGTTGAGCAGTGAGAAAATAGGGGCAGTGAGTGGTATAGAAGGTTATGGACTAGCCCGATAGTAGCATGGAAAAATTGACCATGTGATGCTGGGCAAGAGGAAAGGAGGAGGCAAATGGAGAAGGGAGAGAGTGAGATTGTGTAAGATTGACTAGTATTGATGGGGTTTCCATTTGTGACTGGGAGGGAGTAGGATAGATGGAATGAATGAAGAGACAGGGTCTTAGAAGGACCTCTTAGGATGATTTGTAATAAAAGAGAAGTTTGAATATATGGGCCCACATTCACATTAATGAGTATACAGAGTTATGAGAGCTTGAGGACTATTTATTTTTAAAATAGAAAATTTGCATTTTAGGACTGTCTTAATAGATATTGCTTCAATGCATGTTACATAATGGAGTTACAAATAATTCAAATGACCTCTAAATAAAAATTTGAAAAGATAGTTTAAGTTTTTCCTTTTGTACAGTATCTGAACATATTTGTAATGTGGTGACATGATATATATATATATATATATATATCTACATACACACATACAAACATATATATGTATATATATATGATACACATTATTGTTACACATACATAAATGCTCTTCATATTTTGGATTTTATGTAGGCAATAGGAGCTAGAATTTCTCTTCTCCAAGGCAGGTAGTAGAGTTTCTGATCTTCCCCTGTCTTTTTTGCCTTAGATCTGACTAAGAAGAGTTTCTCTGGCTTACTCTGCCATGCGGCAGTGAGACCCTCCTTGCCCCAGGGTATCCTGCCCTGTTCTCTGCAAGGATGACTGTTGCATAAGAGGCCAGAGTGAAGACTGCAGCAAGCTGGCCCTGCTGAGTTTCTCCAGCTAGTCTGTTAGCTTTGGGTCACATCCTTTAGTCTAATCATGTTTTGATTGACTGTCCTGCTGCAGTGATGCTGACATTAGGTCTCCATAAAAGCCTACTTGGTGTGCCATTTTATCCCCCACTCTCTGCCCATCTGACTGTGGAATATGTTTGAATTCAGGTGTGCTTGTATTTATGTGGTGGTCGGAAGTCAACACCAGATATCTTTCTCTATCTTGCTTCACCTTTATTTTTATTTTTAATTAATTAATTAATTAGTGACAGAATTTGTCATTGAACCTGGGACTCTCCAGTTTGGCAAGGCTGACCGGTCCATGAGCTCCAGGGATCTGCCTGCTTCCCTCATCCTAGCCCCAGAGCTGGGGTTATACATGTGCTTCCACCTTAAGCTTCTCTATGGGTCCTGGGAATCCAATCTCAGTTCATCCTGGAGCAGCATGCCCTTTACCCTCTGAGCTATTTCCTCAGCCCCTTTCATATGTCTTCTAAGCTGTCATGTTATGTGACATGGATTATGTGAGCCGCTTGAGCGAATAATTGAGCATGAGGGTGCTTCTGGGAACAGTTTACAGGCAGAATGTTGGGAACACTGTCTCAACAATCTAGGACACATGGCATCTAAAGTGTCCATGCTGTGCCATGTGACTCTAGGCAGGCAGGGTCAGAAGTAAAGGGAACTAGTGGGTACCCAGCTGGTATCCACTGCTACAGAATCGATAGCCTTGCTGGCTACTAGTGTAAAGTCCCTGCACCTTTTTTGGTCACAGGAGTCTTTTGTGTGATGGAAGAAAAGAGGAGAAAAACAAGTGTAACCATTGCCACGGATGGAGTCAGTGAATCCAGAGGCAGAGTGACTGTGAAAGAAAGAACTGTATTGACACCGAGCTGGCTGTTGGAAGATAGCAGGCTCTTGTCTTCCAGCGACCATCTTCCCCTTTGCCCTGAGGGATAATGTTTTATAGGGACTTTCAGGGGTTTGGGTTCCAGACAGATGGGCTGCCTCAGTTATCCATTGTCCCTAAATAAGGCCTTAGGAGTGGGGCTGTGCACATCCCCTCTCGCTCACTCAGTTCTGTGAGTACTGTTGTTCACAGCACCTAAACAAGACAAACGATCAGCCTCTGTGTTGGCAACAGAAGCTTGTGTCTGGTTGTGTTGGTGTTTCAGGCAGCGCACTTCCCAGGTGTGACCTTCTTCCATAATTTGGGACCAGGTTCTGCTCAGAAAGAGAAAGTCTGTGTTCTTGTTAACATAACTGTGCAGTTAATCAGTAACAGACAGACTTTAGCAGGCATTAATCCTCCACAGGTAGAGTAGGCAGAGTGAGGAGAAACTCGGGAGGATTGGAACTTGACTGCAGAGCCTTTCTGTGTTTTCTCAGGCAGTTTATGCTTTCCTGACATAACACTAGTGTATTTTTAATTGTTATGACATTAAACCAGGGAACAGTGTTGTATTACAGAAACAAATCTTTTCCAAGATAGTGACATTAACCACTGACCCAGACAGAAAACTCCCTGAAGTGAAGCCACGGAGTGCAATGATCAAGAGTCGGATTTGGGTCACTGTCATCTAGGTTTGTCATCTTGACAAACCTAGAGTCACTTTAGAAGAGAGACCCTCAGCTGAAGAATTGACTCAATCAGATTGCCCAGCGGCAAGTCTGCGAGGCATTTTCTTTTTCTCTTTTTAATTAATCTATTTATTTACTTTACATCCCAGTATCAGCCCCCTTTCCTCCTGGTACTCCCTCATGCAGATACTCCCTCCCCACCCCCAACACCCCTCACCCTGGCATATCACATCACTGCAGTACGAGGTGTGTGTGAGCCATTTTCTTAGTTGCTGACATAGGAGGGACTCGGACCACTGTGGTCAGTGCCACCCCTGCGCAGGTGGCTCTGGTCGTATGAGAATGCTGACTGAGAACTAAGCAGCCAACAAGCAGCGTTCTTCCATGGCTCCAGCCTCTGTTCCTGCTTGAATTCCTGCTCTGATTCGCTCGGTGGTGGATTGTGACCTGGCAGTGTCAGTCAAATAAACCCAATCACTCCACAGTGTGATTTAAGAGTGTTTAATCACAGCAAGAGAAAGCAAATGAGGATAGTCACTCCGAAATCAGTGGCCCTTTCTGCATATCTTTCTTAATTATCTCTGCTTGGACAAATGGCCTAAACATTCAAACCTTAATTTCTTATAAAGAGGGATAATAGCCATCTGGCATAGATTTAATAGTTAAGTGAGCTAAAGCAGCCATAGTTCTAGAAGGTTCTTTTCATGCTACCAGAGGAAGATGGTAATTGTCAATATCACCCAGTTTATAAACCCTGTGACCTACAACAGTGACCTGCCTACAGGATCTACTGGTGCAGTAGTGGCACACATGTCACGGGAGTAACCAACCACCTTAAAATTGGATCTAAGATGCAGCGTATAAGATGAGATCCTTATCTGACTCTGCTAAAGTGATCAAGAACCTGAGAGTAGAGAGGTCATGGGCCTAGGGGAAAACCTAGTACTATTATTCTCCTAAAGGAACATAGCAGTAAAATAACTCCAAGTGACATATTGCTATACCCATAGATCAGTGCACAGCCTCCATCAGGAAAAGTGGTAAATGGGAATTAACAGACACAGACCCACAGTTGGATAATGTGCAGAGACTGAGAGACTTTGGATCACTCAGCCACAAATGGAATGTTTTCGTCAAATCCCTCAAGGTTCAAGGACCTATTGAGAAGAGGAGGCAGAAGCATTGTATGAGCCAGAGGTGGTGAAGGACTTCATGGAAATAGTGTCTTCCAGATACAAGAGGTCTAATGTGCATGTACACTTACTTATACAGAGACTGTGGCTGCGCCCACCAGACCCACACAGGTTCCACTCAGACAGAATTCTAGCACTGAAAGGGAGAAGTGGAAAGGGAAAATAAATCTTTTCCAATGGAGTATCACTGGGTATGTCAGCCCCACTCCAAAGCAGGCCCCATGCTCTGGAGTAATTGTTGGTCAACACAAAACCTCCCTCTCCTCTGTCTCTATCTACACAGGTGCACTTGAGTGCACATGCGCAAGCACGTGTATACTTTTGTTTTGACATTTTTTGTTGTACTATTTTTGTTTGTTTTGATTCTCATTTTTTGCTTTTGTTTTTTGTTTCATTGAGTGAGGGTGAGAGGACAGAGCAAGAGAAAGAGCATGATGAGGGAAGTGGAGAGGGTCTGAGAGGAGCTGAGGGGATGAAAAGAATGGCAAGATGTGTTATGTGAAAGAGTCAAAAGGATGTTCTGAGCACCTTAATGTAATGTTTAGGATGTGGTGAGGAGTTTGCGGTGCGTATGACTGGTCTTCTGTAATTGGGTGAATACCAGTTGTAAGGAGAAAGTTGTTTTGCTTCCTGTTTCTATCTGATGTGTGCATGAATACTCATACTCACACCCAAGTCAGGAGGGTTTAAAAATGTCTTTGTCTTAGGCGTTAGGAGAGAATTTTATTTCGTATCTGCTTTAAAGCCTGCTTTGTGATGGCAGTTCATGCGGGAGTTTGTATCTAAAATACAGTTTGTGATCTTGTCTTTGAAAAATCTGTGAGAAAAAGCATATAACCAATCTTAGCAAATTCAGTTTGTGTAGCATTTGTAGTGGCTTTTCTAATAGTGTTAGTTAGCCTTGGTCACTATCTCTGTGCATGCAGTGGTCATGGGCTTAACTTGAGACCTTAAGTGATACTCGACAGGCTCTGAGTGGTCAGCCACTGGGACCAGCACATACTGCTGTCAGCCAAAGCTGCAAGAAGGGTGGTGTAGGTCTCTTTTTATGTCTCACACTGAAAAACAGTTGACCTTCATATTTTCCCATTATAATCTAAACCTACAACAGTGGCTCACACATAGTAGGTATTCAATAAATATGAATAAATGAATATAAATCCAAATTGTTTATTCCACTAATGTCAGTTTTTGAGCTTGTTAATCTTAAGATGTCTTCTTATTTGTCCTTATTTAGACTTCGTAGTATTTTCTATCTATAACTTTAGAAAACCACTGTGTTTACGGTAAATGTCAATGTTAATGTTTAATTAACGCATGATACTGTATAACAATAATAAAACAACACCCATATTTTCCATAACTAACTGAAGAAGAATAACCTGAAGTATTTTTTCGGCAGGCATTTTCAGAGGTAGTTTAATATAATAATAAAGGGAATCTTGCTGGACAGTGCTAAGAAGTTTTGGTGTACAAATAATCTCTTGTGGGACAGAAATTCCTGCTGAAAGAGTGTTAGGTGTATGCAACAGGCTCCAGCCATGGCCAGCCGTTAGCCAGTGCCCAGTTTTCTCGCAGTGTCTGGGCACCAGGAAGCTAATAGCCCTGGGGTACACTGATACAGGTGAGAGAAGCTGCCAGTGGAAAGCTGTGTGCCAAACGTGCATGCCAGGGTCTGCCAGATAAAGAAGTAATCTCTTCAAATGGCAAACTTGATACCTCTGTCTTCCCTTCACGTCCCCCCTTAAGGTCTGCTACCACAGGGGTTGCACCCCCCCCTTATCCTTCTTTCCCACTAGTTATCTTCCTGTCAGACAACAAGTCCCCAAGGCCACCATTCTTTTTGTTCACTGTTCTTTTCCCAGTGCCCAGTTATTTATGACACATAGTAGGTGCTTAAAGAACCAGAAACATGATAGTGTAAGCAGGCCTAGGAATTTCTGCTTGTTCTGTTTAATGTGTCTTTCTTCCTTTTCAGTTACTCCATTCTTTGAACTGACCTCAAAATACTTGTAGCTGCTGCTTAATGTGTAATGTCTAGCTGAGAAAGCACGCGGCACTGTCAGACCTCATAACTCGACTCTTAGGGGTCTTTTTGAAGGTACTGGTGACACGGCTCACGTTTTGTAGAATGAACCTGCCCACTCTGCACACGGCACCTGGACACAGTCGGCATCCTCTCTAGCCCAGAGGAAAAAGAATGTGGAAGGGTTCATGTAACCTCCCGGAAGTTCGCCTCCTGCCATTTTTACCTTTGATACCAGGTGAAGGCCCGCCCCTTGGGAAGGTCAGGAGTGCCCCTGCAGATTACTCAGTGTTTCTGTAGATTGCTGCTACTGGCTCTGGGGGTAGGTACTTAGTCACCAAATGCAGCTCAGACTGGAGCACAGCTCAGTGCTAGGACGTCCACCTAGTGTGTGGCCCTGGGCTTGATCCCAGTGTGGTCTACATAAATAAGCAATCAGTTGTTAGATGAGCAGTAAAAATGAGGTAGTTTTCAGTTAATGATGGTGTCTGCCAGCCCTGATTTTGGGAATGTTGACAACCAAACTTCCATGAGGAATCCCAGCACTCAGTACTTCTACACCCGGTCTTCTACGGAGCTTACGGTAGCACTGGGAATTGAAGCTACCCTTTAATGGGTCACTTTATAGGGACTTTTGTTTTATTTTTATTTTATCGAGAAAGGTCTCAGTTTGTAGCCCAGGCTGGATTTGAGTTTGTGGTGGTTGCCCTGCCTCAGTCTCTGAGTGCTGGGATTGTAGAGATGAGCTACTGTGTCTGGTTTACAATTCCTTTAGGTGCTCTGCATATGTAAACATGCTTAGCAAGAGTGGGGGCTGGCAGGAAGGGTGCTAGGGTCTCTCTCTCTCTCTCTCTCTCTCTCTCTCTCTCTCTCAGTCAGAAGACAATTTTCAGAAACCCAGGTCTCACCTTCTTCCATCATATGGGGTCTGGGAGTTGAATGAATTCTGTCAGGTTTGGTACTTACTGAACTGTCTGACAAGCCCTGAAAGATTTTTCTAGGAATCACTTCACTGTAGATTTAGGGCTGTGATGAAGAAACGAGGTTAAATATGGGCCGTGAACTCAGAATTCCATCTTCAATGCAAAGTTGCAGCACAGTTTAAATTGAAAAAGTGATTTGAATAGTTCAATTTACCATTCCATTTTTGGATTGGGGAGGGTTGCCTTTACTGTGTGACTTTGTTGTTTTCCGAATTTTTTTTTAAAGGATAATTATTCCTAGATGATCACTAGTGTCCATTGTGCCATTTGTCTTTGTGTATAGAACATTGCCTTCAAATTATTAGTGGTTTCAGTGAGAGGCTGTGGGGAAGGGTGGGAGGGGTGACTATCGTCTATTAGAACGGTGATCTCGGTTTTATGTCACTTGATCTCCTCAGCAATTCTGTAAGGTAAGCGATACTATCCCACCTCAGAGATAAGGGTAAAGACAAGATCAGGGAGGCAACCTGCTTAGAGCAGTCAGAGTTTCAGGCCTTGGCTTTAAGAGAATTCAATTCTTTCTAGTCTCCTGACTCCTTTTACTCTCCTGGATGGCATGAGCAGTTAGTTCATTCACGCACCAGTGACTGTCAAGTTGTGTATATCAAGCTGGGCCTTAGGAGTGAGCAGTCAATGGTCTGTGCCCTGATGGAATTACAGTGGCACAATGAGATGTGTGCTTTAGAGGGATTAGTGCTGTCCTGAGGATTGGCAAGAGTAAAAGCAGGTACAAATGTACACTGTAGAAGCTTTGCTAAAAGCAGTGTTAGTTTGGACTGAGGGAGCCGAGGAGATACAGAAGAGTGGGTGGATCTGAGATGCCTATGAGACAGAGGGCTGGTATAATTGAGGGTGATGAGAATTTGGAAGGTGCTAGAAGAATTGAGGATGACTTCAGGTGTGATTTGGATTGCGTGTTGTTACCCTTACTAATCTGTGGAAGAACAAGGCAGGACGCAGAGCAGAATAATGATAACAATAATGTATGTGTTAGCTTCGTTAGGTTCCACTAGGCTGGTAAACACCTTAGAATTCCATGGGGATCTGGGATCGTGAGAGACCATTGAGTATAAATGGTGTATGAAGTCACAGGAGCTTCCATC
The DNA here is from genome assembly GCA_036184795.1 of Tokudaia tokunoshimensis. Lineage (NCBI taxonomy): Eukaryota > Metazoa > Chordata > Mammalia > Rodentia > Muridae > Tokudaia > Tokudaia tokunoshimensis. The sequence goes on from BTHU01000008.1 coordinate 81,519,663, forward strand.
GTCTGGGGAAAGCAGGCATGTGCATAGGCAGCAGAAGCCAAAGGCACTGTTACGGATTCACCTTCTACAGAGGATCTTGGTCTTATTTGTTAAGTTAGAATTAGACGAAAATGTAATAGCCCTTCCTACGTAGGGAAAGTAGCTCATCCTATAGCCTTGCATAGGAAGTATTCAACTAGACTACATGTCTCTGTGTGACTCTTAGAGACTACATCTAAGAGTCCACATGGGGATCTTCAATGGAGCTCCCAGGCACACAAGTAGCTCAGCGTGGCACATAACCACCTGCTCTTTAGATGTAGGTGAATAGTGAAAGAATTAGGTTCCCATTGAGATACTGAAAGTAGAACATCTAGGTTTGACTAGCTTGCAAGTGGAATCACGCATCAGTCTTATAGACACTCCTTAAAAGAAAGCATTTTGGATAGCTTGTGCCCTTTTGGTTACCCAGTAGACAAAATTACAAATGTTAACATCTCAGGATTCTAAGAGCGAAGGAAGCCTCTCTCCTAGGAACAGTTGAAAATGGGATGTCCCCAGTGGGTGCAACCTGGAAACCATTCAAATGCAAACAGTACGTGGTGGTTCAGTAGACCCACACACAGCAGTACGGTCGACTGTGCTGAATATAAAATGGTTTTTTAAATGAAGGAAACCAGACACCAAAGAACGCAGACTGTATGATCTCATTTATATGAAGTTCAAGAGCAGAAAAAACTGAGGACGGTGGAGATGATGCCTGGGCAGAGGGAGGCGTGGGAACTGCAGGGGCACTGAGATGCTCTGTGAACCGAGGACAGTGCTTCTTAGACAGTGCATTCATCTGTCCCAGCTCATTAACTTGCATTCTTAGATCTGTTCACTTCACTGTGAGTTTCAAATCAGGAGCAAAATAAGAAAATGAAAACATATGCCGAGCAGTTGTATGGGAATAAGCCTGGGGAATACATGCCTGTTGTCTCGGGCTTGGGGAACTCACAGGAAGTCCCCAACCCCTCATCACTTCAGGTCCAGAATGAGTTCTTTTTACACACTTCAGTCTGTGCACCATAAATATCTATTCCAACAAGACTTCTGAGCAACTCAGATCACTTGAGGTAGTGTTCTAAATTACCTTAGGAGGACAGGTGTAAGCCGTGAGTGTTTCCATTCCCACACTGTACTCTTGTATACTCAAGGCTGAAGGAGGGAGTTCACAGGACTTAACCTGAGGGTGAAGCAGTCTCTGCCTTCCTTATCTAAGCTGGATAGAGGGGTAAGAGGTATTGCAATGGGAGGGAGACAGCTGAGGTCACCCGCAGGAGGTATTTTATGACTTGAGATTTATATGTGCTGTGTAAAGGAGATACAATTTAAAAACGTTTCCATCACTATTCATGTTGCTTTATTTGTTCTTTTGAACAGGAGATAGTGGATAACCTCCTTCAAAATGGAAGATGGAAAGCCCGTTTGGGCACCCCACCCCACAGATGGATTTCAGATGGGTAATATTGTGGATATTGGCCCTGACAGCTTAACAATTGAACCTTTGAACCAAAAAGGCAAGGTGAGTTTCTCAGAGAGATTTCAAAATGGGATCTCCTTTAAACACACACACACACACACACACACACACACACACACACACAAACATATATTTCCCCCAAGAAAGGTAAAAATGAAAAACTATTCCTTCCATATTGGAGGAGACAAATGTCTCGTAATGCAAATGAAGTTTTGAGCTGACTTCCTTGATTAAATGGGACCTGTGTACTATGAGGAAATAGGAGCTCATGATAATCAGAAACCTAGCATTCTAAGCTGGGTGATAAAATACAGTCAGTGCAGCACTTTTATCCCATATGCTATACTATTAGAATCACTGGGTTAGCTGTGGTGTAGTCAGTGTGTTGCAAAGTAAACATGTGACTGCTGCTATGATGTCAAATTCTTCCAGGGAGCTTCAGTTCTCCTTTTCTTCTTCTTTGTTTCTTTCTTTTTTCTTTACTTAAACTTACTTATTTACTTAAACTTATATATTGTGGGATTGGGGTAAATATCTTTTTGTTGTTTTTGTATTTTATGTTTTTTTTCAAATTTTATTCTATATGTGTTAGTGTTTTGACTGCATGTATGTGAAGGGTCAGATCTTGGAGTTGAAGACAGTTTTGAGCTGTCACTTGTGTACGGGATTTGAACCTGGGTCCTCTGGAAGAGCAATCGGTGCTCTTAACAGCTGAGCCATCTCTCCAGCCCCAGATATTTGAGTCTTAAACTTCCCACATATTTTTTATGATAATAATATAAAACATGCTTTAATTCTATACATGTATTATTTCATCCTTTTAAAAAATCTTAGACATAGATTAGTCAAGACTCCTAAGTGGAAGCTGGGGGAAGGTGACCAGCAGTTGTGACTTGGTTACAATCAGGGCCTCCAATGTGGACATGCATCTTTCTTCCAGTCTTTTGGGTCTTTTTGGTACCACAACCTCACAGTTTTAGGCTTAACAAATAATCCTATTAGACATTTCTTCTGATTAAATGTATGGATGTAATTTCTGTTTACTTCAGACTCTGCAAATCTCCATGAATAATTCACATTCTACCGATACATGGTTAACTAAGGCCATATGACTGCCGTCCTTCTGGGAACCTCAGAAAAACAAGATGGATCTCTCATGAGATTTTTTTTTTCAGAGAGAACACTGTTCTGTTACTGTAAACAACCTAGGAACCAGAACTCATAATATATACTGGGCATGTTAGTAGAGGCCAATTAACGATGCCTTCACGAAAGGAAAAGACAAAGTGTTCTTGCCTTCCCTTGCTAGCCGTGCCTGTGTGTGCTTACAGGGCACTGCTATCTAACAAGTGAGTTTTTAAGAGCTCACACACAATACATTTTGAAAGCTTTACCTTTTGCTTACCATGTTGTATAAGCACAGTAAGCTAAAAGGCAGGAGTGAATCAAGAGCTGCACCTCCTGAGTATGCCTGTTCTCTTGTGGTCTGTCACATCTGTAGGTGACAGAATAACTCAGCTCAAGAATCAACTAAACTCAATTTGAAGGGATGTGCCTTTGTTAAGTATTTTACATATTTCAGTGTGGTCTGATCTATGTCATATTACTGTTAATCAGACACATATGTAGAACTGTAGATGTGTAGTTTAATTAAATTATTTTTGGGTATTTGAGAGACTTGGCTGCCCCTCCTCTGGAGTATTAGTTCTTCCTCTGGAGTTTTTCTCATTGGCTATAGCTCCTGCCAGGCTGGGACCCAGCCCTCCCTCTGTTGCTATGGCTGTGACAGTGTTTACACAGTTCTATGGCATTAGCAGCTATTTCACAATGGATTTTTCTATGGAATCGTTGCTGTGAATTGATATCTTCTTCTACATAATGGTCACTCTCTGGTTCATGTTGATCCAAGATCACTTTTGAAAAAGGGGCCTCTCCTCCAAACCAAGCATGTATAACACTGAGAACATATATGTTAGGTTGTAAAGAATTAACTTTCAGAGTGTTGAGTCCAACAGTCTCCCAAGTCCGGTGTGATTCTGCTGTTCTTTTGTAGTACCAGAGACTTCATCCAGGGCCTCAGTTTTTACATCAGCACTTTACCACTGAGCCCCATCCCCAGACCACTAAATTGGTCATCATTTGAATTGGAATTGTCTTTGAAGCCCCGATTTACTTCATAAACTGTGATAACCATATTGTATACAGTATTCTTGCACACATAGAGTCACAAATACTGTTTTTCTCATTTACCGGGGATCAGACCAGGATCTTGCACATACTGAACATAAACTCTACCATGGAGTGAAACCCTGCATATGTTATTGTAAAGGAACCAAACCATTTTTCCTTAAGGGTTCATTTGATACAGTTGGGAATGTCAACCAGAAGAGTTAATTGTAATTATTTATAGGTATAAATTTATAAATAACTGTTAAGATAGCATGGATTAAAATTTAATTTTCTTTTGATGTAATTTGAGATCATTTGCTCTCTGTTGCAAGATTCTATCTTAATTCTGCAGTGTCTCCCATAGCATTTTAAGTGATAAATGAATGCAACTTTCTTTATGGGTTATTATTATTTTGAAAGAGAGTCTTATGTAGCTTTGCCAGGCCTCAACTCATTATGTAGTCAAGCATGACCTTGAATTCCTGATCTTCCTGATTGCAGCTCCCCAAGCACTAGGATTACAGGCATGTTCCACCACATCCTGCTATTTGTGGGTTCTTTTAATTACATGGACCAGATATTTTTATATTTTGACATATTTTTGTGTAAGAATTGATGTCAAGTATATTTCTCCAGTTACAACATTAATATTTTGTTATATGCAACTGAGTGTGAATATTTTTGTTTTTAAAACAATAAAATTGTTTATACGCAAATATAAAATGCTTTTAATTTTTGTTTACTAGCATGCCCCTAAGTAGAAACTTAGGATTAGCGTGTCTGTTATTTTGTTAGGATAAGTGTGTTTGTTATTTTGGCCTGCTGACGCTGTGAGAACTTGGGTTGCTTTATTTAATTGCTGTCATTGATTCATGTCTACAGCAGTAGCTGATGCAGGACACAGTTCTTGCTAAGAGTTACTATCTTCTGAATGAGTGCTTTGTTAAGTAGTAGAAGTTGTATACTCTAATAGAGAATGTATTGTTGTGGTCATTACAGTTTATGCAATCAGTTGAACTCCTTGGTTTCTTTCTTTTTTTTTTTTTTAACTATCTAAAAGTGTCAGATGCTCAAACCTTTGCTTGCTTCTTTGTTAGACATTTTTGGCTCTCATAAACCAAGTATTCCCTGCAGAAGAGGACAGCAAAAAAGACGTGGAAGATAACTGTAAGTATTAAGTTCAATGTTATTTCTCCCTTCTATAAAACTATCTGCTCTTCCAGAAAGCAAGTTAGTGATTATGTCATTAGTACAGAAGACTAGGTCAGAACACACAGGCTTGGTAAGAGCTCCCAGGAGCTTGGGAGGCCTGGGTTTATAACTGAATTGTGTGCTTCCCTGAAAGTCTCTTGAGTGTCTCCTACTGTTATTTTACATGTGTGTGAGTAGAGTGATGATTTACGCTGAAGCTTCAACTAAAAGTCTCTTCTCAGTAGTGTTGAAAGTCATTTCAAACCTCACAGTGGGAGGTAGTTCATACTAATTTGCAAGTTGACATTAAGAGTCATTTAATGCCACTCTTTGGATAAGGCAAACCAATAGTAAACAAAACAAAACAATACTGAAGAATAATGTATAATTGAAAAGTTTATATCATGAGCGTTATATTAAAATGTATTAATTTGACTTGTCAACACCTTAAAATACTTGGTGAAAAATATTTTATCCATTCAACAGGGTATATTTATTTTTAAAATTTTAATATTAAGAAGTAATCACATTTCTGTTGTTTTGGGCTTCCCATCACTGTATTAATGGATTTAATTAACTTAAATCTATTGATTTACTTTAAATTAATTTAAAAGGGGGGAAGATTTGTTTTGGTTTGTAAATTGGGAGATTTCAGTCCATGGTTATTTGCCCACACTGCATTTGCACCTTTGGTGAGGTGCAGTGTATCCTGGCAGAGACGTGTGGTAGAGGAAGATGCTGACTTCACTGAAGCCAGGATGCAAAGAGAAAGCTAAAACAACCCCGTGCCCTGCATTATACCTTTAAGGGACACCCCAATGGCTTGTCTAAGGCCTTCCTCTAGGGGCCACCTCTTAAAGGTCCTCTTATCTTCTAACAGTTCCAACTGAGGTACCAGGCCTTAACAGTAGTGTCTTTGGAGAACACTCTAGATCCAAACTGTACTGGGGTAGTTGTGGTATTTGAGGATCATTTCTAGCTACCATGGATTTCCTTAGAAGTATGTGACCTTAAATACTTCATAGAAAAGAAGATCAGAGAAAGGTGTAGGTTTATTCTTACTGCTGTTCATTTGAGTTTACAATTAAGCCTGGAAGATGTCCATTACTTGAAACGCAGATGTTGTAAAGTAATGATGGTGCAGGGGGCACCGTGGGCTGAAGGCAAGATAGTCATGGGTTCAGATTCTGACTTCAGTTTGGAAGCTGATGTTCCTGCAGGCCACATTGCATGGTCTGCGAATCGGGAGTAATTATGCATGTTGTTTAGAGGTGATGCATTCAAGACGTTTGGCAAAATACCTGACTCAGTAAACAGTGGCTGTTATTGTTAGGTGCAAGGATTGAGGAGTATTTTCTCCTTTCCCAAATTAATAGAGAGTTTGATGAAAAAGTGGTTTTGAGCAATAATCAAGGCAAAATAGACAGAAAACATGATGAACACATATCATGTTGAAAACAATAGAAAGTGTCTCTCTGTTAATGATTTCTAAGTGACCAGTGAGATGACTTAGTGGGTACTGGCAGTTGCCACAGGCCTAAGGACCTGAATTTGAAATCCAGAACCCAGCCAGTGGAAAATCAGAACTGATTACCACACACACCATGTCCTGTCACTCTCCCAACATATAGAAATATAACAGAAATTTGCTAGAGTATATTATGTAACAGCTTATCTTCATATATTAATGTGTTTTGCTTAGAGACGCATTCATGTGTAGCTAGTCTGAATTTCTATTTGTCTTTTTGAATTAATGCTTCCTTTGCCATGAGGAGCTTCTCCACTGTTGATCTTCCCTGGCTCCAGTGGAGTTCGCTGCCCTTGTCAGTTGCTCTCACCAAGGATTGCACATGGTGGCAATGGTGCCACGTGGAGGCTAACCATCCTCACCATGCAGTAGCCTGTTCTGACTTGAAATCCCCTCTCTGAAGCCCCTTAAGTCACTTGAGCAGTTTTGGATGTTGAATTTAGAATGTAGTTTTTAGCTGAAGTTAGTCTTTGGTCTTATACTTGATGTTATCCCATCAGCCTTTCCAAATGCAGCCTTCCTTGTGTCTCCTAGCATCCCTTTATTCTGTATCGCAGGGGTAATGTAGGGACTAAATGCCAGATATGTGCGGTGTGTTATGAACCATTTGGTAAAGGTTCAGAGAAAGCAGAGGGATAGGGTAGGTGCACACCTGCAGTGCCAGCACACAGGAGGCTGAGGCAGAACTTGAGGACCTCCAGTTCATAAGCTGTATAAGCTAGGTCTGTCTTCAAAACCACCCACCCACCCGCCCAGAAAACAAGCCTATACCGAGAGGTTTTTGCTGTCTTTTAAAGCAAAACTTGCTACTTACTTTTAGCTTTAGGATTCATATATTACATGTAATAGTTTTATATGTAGAGATGAATGTTTTGCATTTTTACTTGATTCTTGGGCATTAAAAAGAATAGAAAATTAATTCAGGGGTAAATTCAGTAATTAAATGGGAAACAATAGACCAATTTCGTGGTGAATTTAAGATGTTATTCTATTGCATATAATATTCTTCGTGAAAATTAACTAGATGTTGAGAATAAGTATAGAGTGTAGAATTCGAATCAATCCTAAACACTGCCCCTTCTCCCCCTACCCCCCTATTCAGTGATGGACTGACTTCTACAGTAATGTATACCTACTGTTGATTGGCTCCCATGATGTTGAAATTGTTTGTGGGTTCCCTTTTCTCTCTCTGACATCAAACTAGAGCTGTCAATAAATAGAGTAGTCAGTAAACAGGACCTGAAATACTCAGATAATCTCTAGTCAGTATGTAAACTTTACGAAATCACAGGTGTTCTTCACTGGATACTTTTGGTATAGTATATGTTTATATCACTAAAGTATGCGCAAGGGAATAAATTGGGCTTACACCTCTATGATGTCTTACTTTTAAAAGTCTGTTGACTAGCATTTATGAGATCCTGGTTCAATCCATAACATGTCCAAAAAGGAAAATAAAATCGGCAAAAAATGAACTTAAAGCTTTAGGGCCAGTGGCGTGGCTCGCTCGAAAAGGTAAAGGTGCTCTCAGTGCAAGCATGGCGTCCTGAGTTCCACTTCCCTGGTTCATGCAGAGGGGGATGCTGAGAGACTCCACAGAGCTGTCCTCTGGCCCACATGGTGCCGTGGCATGCATCCCCCATCATGCATGCATGTGTGCACAAACCAAAAATGTATCATAATGTTCTGCCAGGTGTGATGGTGCTTGTGTTTAATCCCAGCACTTGGGGGGCAGAGACAAGCATATTTCTCTGAGTTCAAGGTTATCCTGGTCTCTATAGTGAGTTTCAGGCTATCCAGAGCTGCATGATGAGACCCAAAATACTGTCTCGAAAATACTGCCTCGAAAATACTGTTAACTTGACTGTAGTTAAATCTATAAATACTTAGACAGAAAAGGTAAGCAGTCCATATGAATGGCCAGAGCAAGTAACCCTAGGGCTGGTTGCTAGAAGGGAGTGGGATGAAACAAGGTGGGGCAGAATACAGGCAGGAAGTTGTTCTGGGACCTTGTGAATGTTCCTGGATCAAACCACCAGGGAAGTGATTGAGACTTAACATTTCCCACTCTGACAAAGAGCAGATTTTTTCCCCCCATGATAGTGGAATAGCCTGAGCAGGGTGACTGGAGGACCTCCTGCCATTGATGGGTTTTTGCCATTAGAGGTTTATTTGGTTGGGTGAACAGATGTTGTAGAGAAGGCAGGTGGGGAGTAAGGGCTGGGTGAGGGAGTAGAGTTAGCAGCCATCTACACGTCAGTGTAGGGTTACACGGCCGGCTCTGTGCATGTGCGCTGTGCTATTAGCAATTTCCTCTTAGAGGAAGCAGCTGCTGGTGTGTAAGCAGGTGTTTCAGAGAGAAGTGAGATGTGGGGAGAGACTCAGCAGTGTGTGTGCTGTGGATAAAGAATCAAGACGTGTAGATGAGGCTTCTAGGGGATGAGGGTGGAAGGAGATTAAGGCTATAGGATGAAGGGGACTAGATCCGTAAACCAGATCCGCCTCCGCTGCCCAGTCCTTCCAAATCGTCCCTCGGTTCAGAAAAAAGATTCAGCTCTGTCAAAAGCTCCAACTTAACTTACTTCTTACACTTATTCTGTTTTCAGTGGCATCAGAAAGCAACAGGGCCCTTGGAAAGAGAACTGACTGCATTGTCTATGTGCAGAGACAGGGCATTTCTTTGGCAAGGTAGTCTAGCAAGAGGCTTTTGTAGGCACCATTGACATTTATACTAGACATGTAGACACTGAAGACATACATATATGCTCAGTGAGGGGCCATGTAAGACAACTGAACTATGCAACATCGTCTTCAACTATTTGGTTTAGTAGCTAAAACCAGAAGTGTAAACTTGTTATGCTAATCCTGACAGACATGGAAAGTATCAGATAGAAATGACAGAGAAGAGACTAGCTTTGAAAGAGGGGAGATGGGAGAAGTATCATTTTGAGATTGGTTTGTATCCATCTCAAAGGTGTCATTTTGACAAAGTGACTTGAGAGGATATATAGCTTATGTATATGTAGAGATGGAAAGGGTGTTGTAAGCAGAGATAATGCATGAGTGTGTTGTGAGTATGATAAATAGCTCACTTTTTGTTCAAGTTAGATATTCATACAGGTCATTGGAAATTGTAAAAGTGTCCATTTGAATATATGTTTACTAAGAGCTTTGAGTAGATTTGAAGGTGAATGCTTGTAGGTGATTGAGCCCCAGGGGTGTCCTTTGAAATGGAGAGAGATTTAGTTAGTGTTCTGGTCTAGTCACTCCATTCTGTAGTCTGGATTAGAGTGAATCGAGATGAAAGCAATAGTCAAATATGAGGTCACCATACCCACAAAAGAGATCCTGTGACCTCCCTCCAATCCTGCTGTAGTGGAGCTGTAGACAAGGAGGGAGAGACGTGCCATGGATTCTGATTGGGTTAACATTAGTAAATTTACCATGAACCTGGCAATAGGTTATATCATTTTTGTGTTATGTGAAGATTTGGCAACTTCAGGTGGGAGACAAGAGGAGATGGCTGTGACGTTGACTACTGTTTTCAAGTTGGATAACTGATAAAATTGTAGTCCCAACAGCAAACAGAGTAGGTAAGAGGAGTGGTACTGTCTGCTCTAGTGCGTAGTAGAAATGAAGCGTGGGAGATGGGAGTGTGCAGGGACTAAATAGAGAAGTTCCTGAGATGGACCATACAGAACAGAAAAACCAGTCTACCCTGACTCTGAACTTAACTCATACATTTGCTGGGTTAAGATGACCATGATGTCATCTCCTGGCCTGACTTTCCCTTTCTCAGTCATTGTGAGAAATACCCAAATGATCTGAAGGTCCCTTGCCATTCTAAAACCGTATTCTTTTTTTTTTTTTAATTATTTTATCTGTAAGCTTCTGAGTGTTGGACTGGATTAGCATCTCACTTTGTTAGATCATAAATACCTACAGTAGTCCTTTACAGTTGACTGATACTTGGCAATTAAACCGCCCTCAGCAGAGTATACACTCCCTGGTACTCACTAGATATAACGCTCCCACCTGGAAATATGTCATGTAAAGTTCTCACAGACATATGTAATTAGGATTTGTTCTAGTCAAGTGTTCTACTAATGCAGTGTACCCCAAATGGATGTTTTATACTAGCCATGGGGTTTATATGTACCTGTATTCTAAAAGCATGGGATTAAATCTACCCTAATAAAGTGACTTTTAAACTGGAACCAAAGTGATTATGATTAGCATAAAGCATTTTATTTTGCTTTTGTTTTTCAACTCTCTAATCCAAACCTTTGTCGTAGGTTCACTGATGTACTTAAATGAAGCCACACTCCTGCATAATGTCAAAGTTCGGTACAGTAAAGACAGAATCTATGTAAGTATTTGACCAATGTCTTCAAGTTTTTGTGGCTTAATTGTCTCACATGCCACGTGTGATTTTGCCCTGCTTGGTCTGTGTGTGATGGGCATGAGAGTTCTAATGTGCGCTTGCCATGAGAAGCTCCCCATGAGCCTGGTACACAGTGGGCACTTAATAAAATCTGCAGAATGAGATAATGAAGTCAGAGAACCAATTAACTTACTTCAGGCTTATGAAGGTCCAATTAGAGTGTTTTAAAAACTATTTTGGAATTTGATTTCTTTTTGGCATATGTCTATTGATCTGTTTAATTTCACTTTCACACTGTGCAGAGAATTTAAGGCAGCCTATATGTATTGATGTAAAATAAAACCAAACTAAATGAGGAAAAATACATAAATTAAAATGGAAGGCAATAACTGAAGAAGTATCAGATGTACAAGAATTCTGATCATGGAGCCTAAATAATTGTGCGATTTCATTAGCTCTTCAATGCTGGCCCTAAATGTCCAGATCTTTAAACACAAAGAAAGACAATGCTTTTGGTGTAAGTAGTTTGTATCAGATCATTCACATGGATATTTAGCTACTGTGTTTTAATTATAGTTATTCATTGGGCACACATGAATGAGATTTTATTCTGCTATGACCTGGTTGTAGATTTCTTTGTCGGCTGGAGATAGATTACCATACTCTGGTATCCTGTTATAAAGATGAGGCTTCATTATTTTTGAACGAAGGACACACATGGCTTCTTTGACACTTACAAGATCAAATGACAGTCTTAATCTTTTATATCACTATCAATTTGCCTAATTGTACTTACTTAATTCTGACTAAATTACATCTAGTCTTTGCCATCTGTCCAAGTAGTGACAGCTGGGAACTAGAACTAATGGAGTCTGTTCCTGAAGAGTGTACTCGTCCCCAGGCATGCTGCTAGACTTCGCTTTCCTGTCTTTTACCCCTTAAATTCAACTAAGTAAAGAATATATTTAGGTATGAATATAGGTGTTCTTAGGTAGAAATATTTTCAGAGGCAATGTTTATTCAGCCTGTAGCTTGCCATTGAACAGAGTCCAATGTTAACCAAGTGCTGTTTGAGACACTGAAGTAATAAAGTTTTAAAACTATTAGTTTAACTCGTGACAAGTAAGCGAAAATTAATTTGGATATAACCAGGAAGGTGCTTCTCCTGAGTAGATCTCAAGTCAAGTGTTGTCAGGGTGGCCTGAAGTTGTGAGTGCTATGTTCTTTTCTCTTAGCCAGTTAGGCCTTTTAGTTATAAAGTCATTAAATGTGGGCCATCCATAATTGCATCTGTTGTTATTATAAAAGTTAAATAAAGGTGTTGATTGCTATCCTATATACATGTATGATTATGTGAAAGAAACAATTTAGAGTAACAGTCTAAATGACATTTGTACTTATCAGAAGTACTATCCTCCTTTATATTTGAGTAAAATAGCAGGAGAACCTTAATCCTTTATGATGGTTCTTATTTTTTTAAAGATTTGTTTATTTTTATTTTATGTGTATGTGTTTTGCCTGCATGTATGTTTGTGTAGCATGTATGTAACCAGTGCATGTGAAGGTCAGAAGAGGGTGTCAAATCCCTTGTTAGAATTATGGATGGATGGTGGTGAGCCACCATGTGGGTGCCGGGGAACCAAACCTGGGTCCTGTGTTTGAATAGACATTGCTGAGCCAAGTCTGCAGCCCTTCTTTCTTCATTAGTCACTCTTCTCTAGGAGACATGCTTCAGGGCATTGTGTGCGATTAGCAGTTTGAAAGCTCAGGGTTTTGCATTTTTCTTCAACAGTTAGAAAGAAAAAGAATATGATCTTGTATGCTCTAGTTTTGTCAGTGTTACTAAACTACAACTCTGAGTAAGAGTTTTATAAGTTCTCCTAGTACATTTTTATGATCTTAAAAACAACAGCAACAACAATAACAACAAATCCAATTTCAAATTTTAAAAGAAATTCAAGTTGTTCATGAAACACTTTAATCCCAGTGGTTGGCATGTGGGGCTTTGCAGAACTCAGAAGACGAAGTGGTTATCTCAGCGCTAAGTCACTCCGGAGCATTCACGGACAGGGAGGACTCGGAAGGAGCCAAAGCTCCCTTAAACGCTTCAGGAGCAGGTTGAGTGGTCTGAGTCGATCTGTAGGACCCAGCTTTGGGTCCCCAAGTGAACTCAGTCGCAGAAGCTCCTGTGGGAGATTTAGACACTCAGATCTTGGTGGTGATGTGGTGAAGCCATGTACCAGGAAGAACTATAGGAGGGGATTTCTTTTTTTCTTTTGAGACACAGGAAAGTGGGAAGATATTATCTTGATTTTTAAGGTGTTGACCTTGAAATGACTGTGGAATGATAGCAGAAAAACATTTATTTGAAAAGTATTTCTTTGGAATTTTAGAAATGGTAGGTTCTTTAAAATCAGAAAATACTTAGTATAGAGCTAGAAATGTGAATTTGGAAGTCTTGTTTGTATGAGAATTGAAGAGTTCTGTCTTTAAATGTTTCTCCTCTTTTCCTTGTTTAGTTTTGAGGCAAAGTTATAACTGCCAATTTCATTTTTCTGCCTTTCCTACATAGACCTATGTGGCCAACATTCTGATTGCAGTGAATCCATACTTTGATATACCTAAGATATATTCTTCAGATACAATAAAGTCATATCAAGGAAAATCTCTTGGGACAATGCCACCTCATGTCTTTGCCATTGGTAAGTTGTAGTTTAATTCATTAGGGCATTTTCATATATGTGTATAATGTATTTTGATGGTGTTCATCTCATTACCATCTTTGGTCTCCCTACCACTCCCAGGAATCCTCTGCCTGTTCCAATCACAGCCTTTGTACTTTAGTCGTGTGTATGTGTGTGTGTGTGTGTGTGTGTGTGTGTGACCTAATGGGTTTAATTACTTTTGTTTACAGTATTGTAGGCACCTTATCATAGCTTTATTAACTGGAGAAAATGTCTCTGTCTTCCCCATCAACCATTGACTATGCATAAGTCCTTAGGAAGCAGTGGGGATCTGGGAGCCCTCCTTGCTCCATGACAGGGTTTTGACAGAATCAGTGTTGAGCAGATAATCATAACTGCTCTGAGCTCAGGATTGGGACAGACATGTCATTCCTGGCAATCAGCATTTCATTTCTTTCCCCATCCCTTTCTGTTGCTTTGATGTTCTTTCTGTAACTCCCCCCTCCTTGAAATTTTTGTATATTCTAAATATCAGGATTCTAGATAGCAGGAAAAGATTTTCTCACACTCTGTAGGCTGTCTCGTCACCTGATGTTTCCTTTGCTACTCAAAGATTATTAATTTCATAAGATCATACTTGTCAGTTATTGACATGGTTTCCTGAGCAGCTGGAGACCTCTTTAAGTCCATTCACAGAGTCTTTGTCTATGTGTCTATCTTGTATTTGACCTACATTTTCCTCTAACAGTTTCAGTGTTTTAGGTCTTACACTAAGGTTTACCATACACAAAGAGTTGATGTTTGAATGGAATGAGGAATAGGATTTAGCTTCATCCTTTTACATGTGAGAGGCTGTCTTTTCTCCAGTGTATATCTTTGGCACCTTTGTGAAAAAAAAAAATCGGATGGTTTGTATCTGGGCACTGCATTCTATTCTGTTGATCTACATGTCTGTTTTTGTGCCTGTACTATGTTTATTATTATTATTATTATTCTGCAATACAACTTGAAATCAGATATAGTGGTATCTACTATTCTTTTTGGTTAAGATTGTTTTGGTTATCTGGGATCTTTTGTTTCCCATATGAAATTTAATTGTTTTTTTTCTAATTATGTGAAGAATGACATTTTGATGGAAACTGCATTAAATCTGTAGATTGCTTTTGGCTGTATAACCGTTTTCATAATATTGATTACTTCCACCTATGAGCATGGGAGGTCTTTCTCCTTTTTTAGTATCCTTCTCTATTTCTTCTCAATATTTGAAAGTTTTTATTGTAGCATCTTTCACTCCCTTAGTTAGATGTTTTTCCGGGTATTTTATTTTATTTTTTGATACAATTACAAATAGAATCGTTTCCTTGATTTCTTTCTCAACATGCTTGTCTTTGGTGTTTACTGGTGTATATTGGTGTATGTTGGTGTAACTACTGATCTTTGTATGTTTAATTTGTATTCCATCAACATTTCTGAAAGTGTTCCTTAGCTCCCAGAGTTTTCTGTTGCATACTTTAGAGTCTCTTATATCCAGTCAAATCATCTGTTAATGAGGAGCTAATGTTTCTACTTGTGTCTCTTTTATTTCCTTCTCTTGTATTGTTTCTATAGCCAAGACTTGAAGCACTATGTAGATGAGAGTAGGAAAAGTTGAAACTGTTTCCTTGGTCTTGGTTTCAGTAGGAATGCTTCCAGTTTCTCCTCCTAGTACAGTGTTGACTTAGCTGTGTCACAAATAGTCATTGTTATCTTGAGAATGCGCCTTCTGTGCCTCATCTATTCAGGGATCTTAACATGGAGAGATGCTGGACTTTGTCTAAGCCTTTTCTTTCATCTATTAAAAAGTTCGTGTGATTTTTCTGTTAGAGTCCATTTCAGTGATGGACTATGTTTCTTGATTTGCATATATCCCTGGACCCTGCAATGAAGCCAATCTGATTGTGGTAAAGGATCTTCTGGATATATTCTTAAATTCAGTTTTCAAGTATTTTATTTATAAGTTTTGTATCAGTATCTACCAGGGGCATTGGTATGTCATTTTATTTATTGTTGTTATGTCTATCTTGTTTGGGCTTCAGGGTGATACTAGCTTCCTACAAAAAATCTAGTAGCATTTCTTCCTTTTCTGTTTTGGGTTGTTTGTTAAGCTCTGATACTACTTTATAAATCTGATAGAATTGTACAGTGAATCCATATAGGCCTGTACTGTTTTTAAGTGTAGCATTTTTTAAAATTATTATTTCAATCTTGATATAGACTTGTTTAAATTATTTATCTTATCTTGGTTTAATTTTGGTGGTTTACATTATATTTTAGAAATGCATCTATTTTTTGACAAAACTTTTTAATTTAATTTTTGATAATTTAATATATTCACACAACGTATCATGATCATTATTCATCCCATTACCCATTCTTACCCCTTTTCACATCTCTCTTCTCTCAAACTAATTTTCATGTTTTAATCTTTTGTGCAGGTCATGTACATACAGGTTCCCATAGAGACAGCATTTCCTTGACTTCTCTATCTTCAAGTTCTTACAACCTTTCCTTGTCCCCTTTTCTGTGACGTTACAGGTGTTCCAGATGCCTTGTTTAGAGCTGAGCACTCCACAGCCACTTACCTTCAGCCTCTTGACAGGCACCAGTCTCTATAGTAACTGTTACTCCCAAAAGTTCTTCTCTGGCCAAGGCAGATTGTAGCAGTAGTATAAAGTACAAATATAAATATTTAAACAGCCGTTTGACTACATGTCCATTTAGCTTAATATCACTGTCAGGTTTTCTCATAGGAAGCCATGGGGTTTTGCCCAGGTTTACTGTACCAGATATGTGTTTCTTTACATGGGCTGGGACTCAAATCAAATCAGAAAGTGGTTGATTACCCCACCCCTACAAATAGCTGTGCTACTACTGCACCAGCAGCAAGATGTCCCAGGTAAACGGTATTATGGTACTCAGCATCTTCAGCCCACTAAGGCCTTTGATACTTTACCCTGAAGCCGCTGCACAGCACCTTCCAGCACTAAGAACGGAGTGGCCTTGATGCTTCAAGCTTAGGCCCAGCGCAGTTTATTTGTGCGTTGCATTTCACATGTCTTCAGCAACAGAGCCTTCCTGTCTAGTTCTTGTGGGTGACCAAGAGCAATGGCAGTAGTTCCCACTGTTTGGGAGCCTCTGTGGTCTCCCTGGACAACAGTTCACAAGTCTCTGGGACTTTTGTTCAATGGCTAGTGACTTCTGGGAGCAGCATAACAATTCATGCAGAGTACCCTTAAGTCAACCTTTAAAGTGACAGTCCCTATTCACCAAGCTTCTGTTAGCAGGCACACCCACTTCCTTTCCTTCATGGCCCCCACTCCATTCCCACTTAAACCTTCCTGCTCTAGCATTACTTCAGTATTTTCCTGTCACATGCCCTTTACTATCTCCATCTAACTGTGTGTATTGTCCTGTCGTGCCCCCCCCCAGTATACATTTCTCATGTCCCTTTTCTTATTCCCTGGCCTCCCCAAAACCTACTCCAATTTAAACTTAGAAATATAAAAAATTGGAACCAGGATTCCCATAAGAAAGAACGTAGGGCATTTCCATTGAGGTTTCCCATCTTAGTGGAATATAGGTCTCAGAGTTTCCCCAGGATCTGTTGTAATGTCTCTATTTTCTTTTCAATTTTTATGAATATTAGCCTTTTCTTTCTTTAGTTAGCTTAGCTAAGGGTTTGTCAGTTTTGTTTGTTTTTTTCCAAAGGACCAATACAAAGAATCATTGTTTTGGTGATTCTTTGTATTCTTTCTTTGCTTTTCCATTTTATTAATTTCTACCTGATCTTAACTATTTTTTTCTCTTGACTGAATTTTAGTTTGGCTTATTTTGCTCTTCCACAGCCCCAAGATGTATTGTTATATGTTTCTTTGAGATCTCCTTGATTGTCGTATTTTTAACTGAAAGCACTTGCAGCCATAAATTTCTATTTTAGAACTTCTTCATCATATCCCATAAGTTTGAGTACGCTCTTGGATAGTAATTTTGAAGGTGTCAAGTTGCCATGTTTTTGTCTGTTTTTGCACTAGAGTTTTAAACATCTGGGATTAGGCTATTGGTTTGTTTGTTTATTTATCTTAAACTTATCTTTTAGTGGAAATGTTTACATTGTGCAG
This sequence comes from Tokudaia tokunoshimensis, assembly GCA_036184795.1. Classification (NCBI taxonomy): domain Eukaryota; kingdom Metazoa; phylum Chordata; class Mammalia; order Rodentia; family Muridae; genus Tokudaia; species Tokudaia tokunoshimensis. The sequence continues at coordinate 81,537,280 of BTHU01000008.1, forward strand.
GAAAGGCTAGGGTGCAGTAGGGTTGATGTGCCATTTTTCTTCTTTAGCCTGGTGTTTGAAACCAGGTCCTGTGTCCAGCTCCCCTAAAAGTAGAAATACTGCCTATAGAATCTGTCACCATAGAAGTGTAGGGTCACCATGAATGCACAGTAATGATTGACAGTTGCCACTTAGATGCCAAGTGCATTCTAAAATAATAACCTTGGTGGGTAAGAGGCAAAGGAAAAGGTTCATTAGTCATGCTGAACTAGTAATTAGTACCAGGCTGATACAGAAAGGAGAGGAGGGGAAAATAAACAGAACAGGGAACAGTCCAGACAAGGTGAGGGAAGGGCAACTTTGGCTACAGGGGCTGAAAAGAGAGAGGGGAGCATGTCAGTCAAATAACCTAAGAGTTCCCGACCTCCGGGGGCTGAGGTATGGAGACCCACGCACTAGGCTTGCCCATGGTCTGTGGGAAAGCCAATCAGAAGGAAAACAAAAGAGGGAAAGGACAGATCATCTAAAACAAGAGAAGAGAAGGGGAGAGGGAGAAGGAAGGAGATGGGGAAAGTAGGACAAGAGCACAGAGAAGTCTTGCTAGAGTGACAGGGGATATTAAATAGAAAGCATTAAAGGGGACAGAGCTGGGTGGGGCAGAGTTTGAGTGCACACCTTCTAGTGTTGATGGCAGTGTTTCTTCAGGTCTCAGATGCCTGGCACACCTCTGGGCAGTCCTTCACGGGTCAGATCACAGATGCGGCCACATGCCTGGCCAGTTCTTCAGGTACATGGTTGCAAACACTATTCTCTTAGTTTATTTATTTAATAAAAGGTACCATACATATTTTGCAAGGCCTGTATGCCTCTTGGGTGTATTAGTGTTGTTAGGAGTGTGTATCCTACTCAGGGAGGGCCTGAATACTTTGTAGCCAACTCATGGGTCAGTCATGCATTGTTATTTACCAAATTTCAGTGCCGTCTGAGGTGCGCCTGCCCCATTGAAAGTAGGCTTAATAAAAGACAACTTAATAGTACCTTTTTGGGGGGAGAGAGAGAGAGAGAGAGAGAGAGAGAGAGAGAGAGAGAGAGAGAGAGAGAGAGAACGCCAAATATACCAGGCAACTTTTGAGTACAATGTATCATTGAGTATGACTTTGATCTTCCCACTTCTACGTTCTGAACACTGGAATTGACAGTATGTCACCATGACTGACTCTACTGGTATTTTCAGTCCTTATGATCACTCCCATCTCAATGGCAGTCTCTTTTACAACTCAGGGACAAGGCCACCTCTCTCTTAGACATCACTTGTAAATATGTTACTTACAGTTTTGTTTTGTTTTTGGCTTGCCTTTGTTTTTTTTTTTTTAAGGAAGTATTCCTCTTTGTAGCTCTGGCTGTCCTGGAATTCAGTCTGTAGACCAGGCTGGCCCAAAACCTCAGAGATCCACCTGCCTTTGCCTCCTGAGTGCTGGCATTAAAGGTGTATATCACCACCGCCCAGCAAGACTTGGATAGCAGACTTTTTCTTTGAATTAACTTGCACCATAGCTTTATAAGCTAGTCTTTCAAGCAATAGATGCTTCATACCATTGAGGAACCTAAGTGGGAAGACAGTGGCGTCTGTGTTGACATTCTCAGCCTCTCATCCTGAAGAACACGGTTCTGAGGTGCAGAGGGATGAAGTAACTGATCAGAATGGGAGCTTACGTTCCACACGTATCCTCACAAAGTTCCCTGTGTTGGCCACGCCTTTGGACTTAGACATGACTGGCAGCTGGGCATCTTTGGTGCTCCTTCTCCTTAGACTTTCCCCTTGTGCTTTTGTTTTGACATAACTAGGCTTCACTTCTAGAGTTGGTCATTGTATACAGGCAGAATCAACGTGCTAGCTGGAAGTAGTGTAATTCCCATCTGACTCATAGTTCTCAGACGCTCTGATGCACGTTGCCATGGTCTCTTATCAGCCTGCACAGTGCACAGACATTAGAGTCTGAATATGATGAAGCTAGTCACAGGAGAAAAGTTAAATGCTTAAAATGTAAATCCATCAGCTTTTGTTTTCAGCCTTTACTTCGAACAGGGTATGTAGAATGGCAATGTGAGGAGAGGTGTGGGAGACCTTTGTAGATTGGACAGTGGGAAGCTGGTACTACTACTTATGGTGCTATTTGTCAGTCAGTGTCACTACTGAAATACCTGTGTGAAGAAGCAGGTTATTTAGTGCATAGTCTGGGAGGTTCATAAACCATAGCCTGGCACGGACTCTGTGGTGTGGAGCACCTTTGGCTGCATCTCCTCATGGCATAGAGTAATAGCTACAGGAACACATAGTTGACCTCCAACCAGCAGTAGAGGCTCAGAGATCACTGTGGAAGAGGAGGCAGAAAGACTCTCAGAGCAGCGGTGGAGGTGACTGTAAGACGTAGTTTTCTGGATATAATCAGAGGTCTCAGGCTTGCTCTTGTTTATAACAACTCTCTCTTGTAGAACCCAAGGTGTCAGGTGAGAAACCACCCTCTCAGAGTATGTCTCCAGGGACCTCTTAGTGGGCCCTCCTTCCCACTTCCCTCGCGGCAGTGTCACGATGCAGGCAGATGTTTCAATCACAGTGGACTGGTGGGAATACCCATGCAATCCTGCTTGGAGCTTGCTCTGAGAAGGAAAGCCATTTGTAAAGCTATTTTTGTTTATGTGGGTGGCACATGTTTTGGGATGAAAAATAATTGTCTTCTTGAGCCAAATTGCTTTGGGATTATTGTTTTTAATGTTTGTTTTGAAAAACTGAGTTCATGATGATATTTTCTGAAGAAATTGTGTCATGTATTTTTCTCATAGTCTCTTCTTTGTCATCTGTTGTCCCTCTCTCCTCTCTTACTGGTCCCCCCCCCTTCACAAGTTAGTTTCCCTTCTGCTTTCAAGTCACAGGAGAGAAAACATGTGATATTTATCTTTCTAAATGTAGCTAATTTTGTGTGAAGATCTCTGGAGGGAATGAATTTCAACTTTGTTTTAAGTTTAGTCGCATTGACAGAATTAATTGTGCTGATTTTGTGTTATCTGAACATTTAGGACACATTACAGCTTCAATTATTGTAATGTAATAAATTCGCTAAAAATTCTATATAAATACTACTAAGTTAGGGAGATTTAAAGCACTTTAACTTTGTTTTAGAAATGTTGACAAGTTTATATGATTTTTAAATTTAATAATACAGAGAGCAAAATCCCACATGATTTCCTTTTTAAGTGTTTTTGTTAACTCTGTGAGGTTTTATACAGTGTATTTTGCTCAGATTCCTTACCCTCACCCATCTCCTCCCAGACCAACTCCCGATGCCATTCCCACCCTTCTTTGGGTCTTATTTTTCTTTTCCTTTGTAAGCCTACACTGAGTCCTGTTAGTGCTGACTATGTAGCCTTAGGCAGGCATGTGGCCATCTGCTGGAGCATGTCAGACCTACAAGGGCCACACTCTTCAAAAGCTAACTCTGTCTCTTCTGGCAGCCACTAACTACCTCAGCTAGGGGTGGAACTTCATGCCCACCTCCCAGCCCCAGTTCCATGCTGGGTTTTGAACACACTGGGCTTGTACAGGTCTTACGCATGCTACTACAACCTCTGTAAATTCATATATGCAACTGTCCTCTTGTATCAAAGCCACCATGTTCTTATAATCACCCACCGCCTTTGCTGGTATAATCTTTCTGTCCCCTCTTCTGTAGTGATCCCTGAGCCTTGAGAGGAGGAAGTTGTGATACAGTTGGACTGAGTGATATATAGGACTCAGAATTCCATAATCAATTATTTTCTGAACCCTGACCAATTGTGGGAATCAGTGTTAATCACTATCAGATGCCAAAAACTGTGTCTTGGGCTGGAGAGATAAGTCAGTAGTTAAGAGCTTTGCTGACCCATGTTTGGTTCCAAGCACCCATATGATAGCCCACAACCTCCTGTAAACTATGGTTCTAGAGAGATTTGATGCCCTCTTCTGGTCCCTGTGGGCACTATACATATGTAGTATACTTAACATATATCTAGGCAAAACACCAATACACATAAAATAAAAATAAATAGGTCTTTAAAAAGGAGAACCTTTTCTGATGAGGACTGAGAGATGCAGTAATCTGTGGGTGTAATGAGAAGTAGTTAGGAGTTGGCTTAATATTTTGATTTGTTAGCAGACTCATAGGATATTTTATGATTTGGATAGCCACAGGTTCTTGTTCCTGATAACTATGCTATCCATGGGTTTCATCTTGTGCAGAGGACCTTAAATTCAAATGGAAAGTGGTTGGTTACTCCTGTAATTTCCATGCCACTATTGCGCCAGTGACCATATCTTATCAGGCACATGGTCATTGAAGTTTGCATGGTTCACATTTAGATAAGATTGGATTGCTTTTCTCCTCTAGTAGCATGCACAGCACCCTCCCAGCATTAGGAATGCTAGCCAATGGGGATGAGGCTTTCATCCAGGTCAGCACCAGCTTTATTTCACTAAGGTTTTTTGTTTTTGTTTTTTTTTTTGGACTCAAGTATATGATGCCTGTAGCAATAGGGGTCTTACTGTCAAATTTTGGAGGGTAACCAAGAGCAATGACAATTAGCAGGTAATGTTTGGGGTCTCTGGAACCTCATTGGCTAACAACTTCAATAGAGGTAACATATTTCTAACACTGGGACTTTTGTTAGCTGTCCTATCTAGTAGAGGCATTATTGCCCCATTAGACAGTGACTTCAAGTTCTTTTTATATAGGCCTGTTTATATTTTAGGAAGCTTCTGCAGTATAGATTTTCATGACTGTTTTTAGAAGGTCTTTAGTGTGAGTTCTTTCTCCTTGTATTCCCTCTTTCCAGCCCTCCCATTCCAGACCCCATTTAACCTTTCTTATTCCACAACCCCCTTCATGTCACAGCATCTTACTTTCCCTTCCCTGAAAGCCCCACTTTCCAGTGGCCCCTTACTGATCTCCTGATCTCTGTGGTTATTCCAAATGAGACATACACATCTGAAGACTCAATGCTAACATTTATCTGTTTATCTTTCTGGGTCAATATTTTCTCACTCAGCTGTTAATAAAAGGAAACTATAAAATTTACAGGTATGTGGTTGGAACTGGAAATAATTATTCAGTAGATTTATTTTCAGTTGTTTTTCTCTCGCGCAGTAGCTTTAGTTGCCAGATTTCTAATTGGAAGCTCATTCCTTCTTGCTTTTCCCTGGGGACCTCATTAGTTATGCACACTCAGCATTCCCGGTCCCTCTGCAGAACTGCTCTGGCATCTGGGCAGGCCGAGCCAAAGCTCAATGTGGAGACAATCTAGCTCAGTCATGAGATGTTTGGGTTTCCTATTACTTCTCTGTTAGGAACACTGCAAGTAAATACTTACAGAAAGAAACCCTTTGAATAACTTTATCATTCATGGCTTCTTTAGGAGTAAGGGCCCCTACAGTAAATTCTTGTTAATAACTTTGCTTGCTATATTACTGTGTTACTTTGTCCCCAGCTGATAAGGCTTTTCGAGACATGAAGGTGCTCAAGATGAGCCAGTCTATCATTGTATCTGGAGAATCAGGAGCTGGCAAAACAGAAAATACAAAGTTTGTTCTAAGGTGAGTGTTTAGCTAGTCTGAAATGTTTTGAACAATCAGACATGATTTTCACAGCTCAAAAATGCATAACATTGACTTTGTTGACTTACCCATTTTGAACTTCAGTAGTAAGTGCATTCACATTGTCACATTCCTGTCATTGTGTAGTCTATATTCTTCATGTCACAAGACCAACAACCATCCTCATTAAATCCCATTACTCTCCCAGATGCTGTTAACCACTGTTCTCCTTTGAGTTTCTATGATTTTCTCTAAGAACCTTGCTTAAGTGTGACTTCCTTAATTCATTTAAGCTCAATATGATTCATTCATGCTTGAGCTGGTTAGAGTAAATTTGACTGTATGTGTACACACACACACACACACACACACACACACACACAGATTCTTGGGAGACTGAAGCAGGAAGATCACTTTAGTCTCAAGGGGATAGGAACCTAGAGAACTCAGTAAAACCCTGCCTCTTAAAAAACACACTCGCCCATGTTATAGTATGTTATAATTTGCATTAGAATTTTCTTCTTGACATTTAGGGCTGAATATATTTTATTGCATTTGCTGTATGTGTACTTGTGTCGATAGGCACTTGGGTTGTTCCTGCCACTTGGCTCTTGTGAATATAGTGCAGTTTTGAGTGTGTGTTGGGGGTAATGACAGAGTATTAAAGTAAATTGACTTTTAATAGCATTGCATACCTCATGGTATAATTTGGAAGAAACCAGCAGCTCCTGTGGTAGCTAATCTCTACATTGTAGAAAGCTGGCTTGATGTGTTCTTTCTCAGAGGATTCCATAGGAGGTTAGTGCTGGCCTGGCAATAAGAAACTCAGGAATATTCCTTCAAAATCCAATGTTCTCAATGTTGCTGCTATGAAATATTTTCAAAAGTACTTTTTATTTAGACTTCCTCATATCTCATCTCACCTCAGATCCCCTTTTTAACTGTCAGTTTAAACTCTAAACACTTGGTGTGCAGTCATGACATTTAGAAAGCGAAGGAGCGTTACCATTATAGGACTGTAGTTTGACCTGTTATTTTAAATACTGTAAATCTTGTCACAAAATGTCCAACGAGAAGTAATTAAGAGAGAAAGGGTACAAGGGTAAAATGTTACAGTGGTGGAGAAGGCTTGTTGGCCAAGGTTGGACACACTGCATCTGCAATCAGGAAGCAGAGGAGGATGAGGGAGTGTTTGTGTTCAGCCTTAGCTCTTCTCTATGTGGTCCAGGACCCCAGTGAATGGAATGTGGTTACTTACAGTCAGGGCGGGTCTTCCCACTTCAATTAACCCAATCTATACCAGACTCTCACAGACATGGCCGTGGACCTGTCTTCTAGATGATTCTGGGTCCCATTGAGTTGATGATCAATGTGAACCATTGCAGATACCCAAGGAAGTTAAATCTACTGGTGAAGATACTGCTAAGACCAGCACATTCTGAGTTTACTATCAGAATTGTTCCTAATCTATTGCACTTCTTAGGTTTTTTGTTTTTTGTTTGTTTTGTTTTTCGAGACTGGGTTTTTCTGTATAACAACTCTGGCTGTCCTGGAGCTCACTCTGCAGACCAGGCTGGCCTTGAACTCACAGAGATCTGCCTGCTTTTGCCTTCTGAGAGCTGGGATTAAAGGCGTGCGCCACACTGCCCAGCTCAGTTCTAAGTTTTTTCATGGTGGGGTCCCTTATGAAAATTATCTATTTGTTATGTAAATGTATATAGCTATTAAGTTAAATAGTTATTAAGAGGCGCTTACATAAGTCTACTTAAAGAATCTGTTAAAATCAGAATATTTCCAAACAGCTTGCAAATGTAATTCCATGACATGCACGTACAGAAACATAAATTAAAAAAATAAAAATTTAAAACCATTACCAGTTACATTGATGATTCATGTTTTATTAGTTTGATGTGTATCAAATAGTAAACATAAATTTATTGTATTCAACATTATTGTTATTTAAGGATTTTTTTATCCTGTATTTTAAATAGATACCTGACAGAATCTTACGGAACAGGTCAAGATATTGATGATAGAATTGTTGAAGGTATTGTTAATTTTTATTTATTATTGTTGGGTACCTTTGAAGTTGACTTTAGAAGAATCTTATTTGTGGTCTACAATGCTTTCCTCTTTGTGATGTGAGAGATCTTTCCATCTCCTATAAACCTTTGCTCAGATACTTCCTTTATGGTGATCTATGAACCTATTGTCTTTCTCTACCCCAGAGGCTTGTCCTCTAGATGATCCCTAGATCCTGTCCACTTGTCAATCAAAAGTAAAACCATTATATTGTCTAAACATTTAATCCTTTGGGAATTTGACATTACTTGATAATTTTTCTGTATTAATATTTCTAAAAGCAGTTTTTCCAGATTTTCCCGAATTTTCTTCTTTGTAGAGATGTAATATGTATATCGCTTTATAATTTTTCTTCATGCCTTTTTCATGGTTTTTTTTTGACGAAGTATTTTCATTTCTTTTTCAATAGCTAATCCACTTTTAGAAGCGTTTGGAAATGCAAAGACTGTCCGCAACAATAATAGCAGTCGATTTGGAAAATTTGTAGAAATTCATTTCAATGAAAAGGTAAATGGAAGTTGCTTTTGTGATATATTTGGGACGTGTTTGTAGTCTTATTAGAATTAGAATTTGGGTAGTTCTTTCTAAGATTATTATTATTGTTATAACTATTATTGTATGGTTATATGTATTTACAATGAGTATCTAGAACTTCTGTTTAGTCTAAGATTAAAATATTGGATTTGGATGCATCACCAATCATAGATTTATAGTTATTTTTTTTTAAACTCATACTTGATTCTTTTGTTGTCTTGATAGCAGGTCATAATGTCCATGATCATCGGGCACAGTATGACATGTAGCGATATGTTATCTGTTGATCTGCCTAGTTGTAATGATCTCATGAGGGCAGTTAATGTCTTAACAGCAGATTTTCATGGTGGTGAACTGAGCACTCTTCAGCAACAGTCTGTGGGCTGCTGAGGACACTGGGGTGTACTGCTAAGTCGGTTCTAATTCTGGAGAGGCTCAAAAGCTAGGAAGGGCCAGGGAGATTGGATAACAATGTTTAATTGAAGGAGAAATACTCAAAGCTTACATGGTAGGTGCTTTTGTTTAGTATTTAATAAATATTTTAACTTCTTTGGTAAACAAATGTTTATTAGAAAAGATTAGTTTAACATTAAGTTATATTTCAATCCCATAGATAGATATAAAACGTATTTTCTGTTTTGTCTTTTAGAGTTCGGTTGTTGGAGGATTTGTTTCCCATTATCTCCTAGAGAAGTCTAGGATCTGTGTCCAGGGCAAAGAGGAGCGGAATTACCATATTTTTTACAGGCTGTGTGCTGGGGCTTCAGAAGACATTAGGGAGAAGCTTCACTTGAGTTCCCCAGATAACTTTCGGGTAGGTTGGAGGAAAATAAATTTTTATACTAGGTTTGTAAATCATTTACGCTCTTAATTAGTCCTAAAACACACTGTGTTTTTGATTCCTACTTGTTTTTGTATATAACTTATATTAAATCAAGTACAGTGAGCTTTCTGGATTTTCAGATTTTACATCTTAGTATTAACTATGAATTTCAAATATTGGGAATGATAAAGAGAGCACCTATGTATAGATTTCTTTATTATTTACTAAACACCAAGGAATATTCCTTCACAGAGCACATGTTATAATAAGGATTATAAATTGCTACCTCATAACTATAATTTTGCTCTGTTATGAATCGTAATGTAAATATCTGATACGCAGAATATCTGATATACAGGGTATCTGATGACCCAAAGGGGTCATGACCCATAGGTTGAGAACCGCTGGGCTAAGGCATTGATTCCCCTTGCCCCATGTGGATTCCTGAGATCTAACTAGATGGTGTGTTAGAATTATAGCCTTACCAATGAGCTCTCTGTTGGGATTTATTTGTAAGTTTATCATGGGTTCAGGATCCCTAATGTGAAAACTCTTTATCTCCAACACTGCAAAGTCTGGGTCTTTGTACTTTAAAATTGGTGATGCTCAGCTGGAAAACTAAAGTTTATACAAATACTGTGAAATGTAAGCAACTCTGAAGTCTTGATCACTTTTTCAAAGTATTGAGATAAGTGATCTTCAACACGTATAATACTATATGAGAAGGTATGCAATTCAATCAGGAAAAGGACCAATGTTTAAAACCATATTAATTTAAACCCAAGTAAAAGTTTACAATGTTTTGTAATACTAGCCTTAAAATTGACTTTAATGTAGCTAGAAAAACTGCAATCACTGAATCAATGTTAATGAAGAATGTATTATTATGCCCCTTAGTTCAATTCCACAATAAATACTTATTGCTTGATTATTGGTGGTTAGACATTGAGCCAGGATTAAAAGATAAATTTTAAAAGATAAAGGGCATAATCTTGTCCCTGGGCCACTTAGAATGTGTTGGGAAATGCACACACTGTTTGCATCTTACACTGAATAGTAAGAAACTGTACGTGCCTCATCCCAAATACCGTGATGATTTGGGCTTTGAAAATCCTAGCGTAAGAACCAATTCCTTGAAAGAATGCTGGTGTGGGGCTGGAGGTGGCAGCAGTTAGGAACACTGGCTGCTCTTGCAGAGGACCTGGGTTCAGTTCTCAGCTCCCACATGATGGCTCCCACTGCCTGTAATGCCAGGCTGAGGGCTTTGACATCGTCTTCTGACTTCTGCTTCTCAAATTAAATAGAAATTGAAGTCAATTGCTTATTATCTTTACGAAAGCAGAAGAGGCATTTTTGACGTGTGTGTGTGTGTGTGTGTTTTAAATACAGGTTACTAGAAATCATATGAATTATGATACATGTCTAGATTCCGCCAACACTTAACTGGCCAGAAAGTCATGTGACTGCTGTGGCTTTAATCTAGTATTTCTTTTGGCTTGGAGGTTTGGGAGCTTAGCATTTCAGTCTCAGAAGGCACAGCCTTCCCTAGCACAGGGAAGGGCATCCTCAAGCAACCAAAGCCTTTCCTGCCTTTATGGTGTGGACCACCAAGATGGATTTCATTTCCTCCCAGTGGTGGCAGGAGCTAGCAGGGGTGAGGGGGTAGGGGATGGGAGGCTTCGGGGATGGGGGGTAAGGGACTTGGGGGCTTGTCTACATATGCCATAATTGACATTCCTTTCATGTAACATACAACCACATTTCTATCATGTTCCCCAAATAATTCAGTATAAATGGCATGAAGGCATTCTGGTAATTTCATTGTTTGATTGTTACTTTGTCCTTCTAATTTACTGATGGGTTGTTAACACAAAGCAGAGCTAGAGTAGCATGCATGCTTTTACAATGTCTGAACTTTATTTTGTCACTACTTTATCCAACCTGATTTATAATTTAGAGATTTACTGCTTCAACATATTTGTAGAAACTACACATGTATCTTGCAGAATAGAAAGCTGAACATTCTCAACATTGTCAATTTAAAAACATTTGTACACATTTCATGGGAGCATTTGGTACAGTCAGCAAACATCGTGGAGTATGAAGAAAGCACACCCAAAGTGACAGTGGGTGGCAAGAATAGGTACAGCCTTTGACCACAGCAAAGCCAGAGGAAACAGCATCTTTCCTAGACCTGTAGTGGTTTTCCAGTTCTTGGGATTAACCACAGGGCCTTGTGTATGCCGTGCTGCTCCCGGTTCACTGGCTGTCACCCTCAGCTCTCTAATTTTTGTTTGTTTCCTTAAGGCAGAGCATCATTATGTAGCCCAGGCTGAACATGAACTCACTTTGTAGTTGTGTTCTTTTCCCTTGGATTCTATGGTAATTGTACCTTTAATTCTTTGTCTTAGTATTTAAACCGGGGCTGCACTAGATACTTCGCTAACAAAGAAACGGACAAACAGATTTTACAGAACCGAAAAAGTCCTGAGGTATAGTAGATTATATTTTGAATGAAAATCTTGACTGTAAAAAATATTGCTGAAGGATTCGTCTTTATGTTGGAACTTCTTGCTTTCAGGTTAATGTCTTAAGACTATACTGTATCACCGGTTTCTCTTGTAGTGTGACACCTCGGTCTCTGTCATATATAGAACAGCAGACTCTCGTTCATTTTTGGCCCGATTCATTGATTTCCTCATGTTCCTTTTGGGATTCCTATGCTATGAAATTGCTTAATAATTCAGCAGTGTACTCGGATATTACTATCTGTAGTTAAGTATTAATAAGCTTTCTACTGCTGTGACAAAACACACGAACAAATCACCTTGAAGTGCGGAAGATTCGTTTTTGCTCAGTTTTATGGTTAGTCGTTTCTGTTTCTGGGCCATGGTTGAGGCAGAATCCACAGTAGAGAGCATGTGGGTAGGTAAGGCTGCTCACCTCCTGGCGGCCGGAAGTGAGTGGGAAGAAAGGAATAAGAGAGGGTGTGTGTCAGAGATTAGGTAAAGACCACAAGATCGCTAGTTCGGTCAGCCAAGTTTCCATACCTCCTAATAGCCCATCCATGGATTAATCTGTTGGTAAGATCAAAGTTTGAATGACCCAGTCACTTCCCGAAAGCCATTCCTCTGAATATTGCTGTACAGAGAACCAAGTCCTCCACACATGGGCCTTTGCAAAACATCCCAGGAGAAAGCATAAAGTATGCCTTTTAATTTATTGTCTACTGGAGTAAGATTTGACATAGACTCTAAATACCTTATGCATTCTTGTGAAAGACTGTTCACATATAACTTTGCTGTATCAACTACATATCTGAAATATATTATGAAGTTTTACATATGGTTGCCTTACTAAATAATCTAAGAATTATGTAATTATTATTTAAAACATATTAAATGTTTAAGTATTTTAAACTTTTATAAATTTTAACCTACAGAATTTTAGTATTAAATTTTGTTGTATTATATCTAAACAACACATTTCAGTTATAAAAACTAAATCATGATTAGGTATTGGTACTAGTTAATCTTGACTTATTTTTAAAAAGATATTTATGTCAATTGAATAACTTTTTGCAGTTAGCAGTTCTTAATGGTTTTGTACTTGCCAATCAGATGTTTTGATTTTATTCAGGTTAGGTAAGATAAATTATGTGTAAAATAGATCAATATAAATGAATACAAAGAAAATGAAATTCTCATTTAAAATCATGAACACGTGAGACTGCAGTTAATACTTGTTTAATTTGACATTTTGCATATTATTTTTAGACATAGATATCTGAGTTATGCATGAATTTTATGTTACAGCCATAGCTGAGACTTTTGGAAGCAACGTCAACATTTTTCATAGTAGTTACTACATCTTGAAAGACTATGTTTTTGTAAGATACCATCAAAATATATAAGTTGTAGTCTTTCCACTAAGATAGTCAAAAGCCACACAAAACAACTGTAGCGGTCCTGCAGGGAAAACACAAAAGAAAAGAAAAGGCAGTGGGAGAGAAGAGAAAACCGATGCTTAGCTTCCAGAGAGCACATGTGCGCGTGCGCGTGCGCGTGCGCGTGTGCGGTGCCAGACAGGAAAATACCATATTTCAGAATGAAATGCTTTACCAGAAATCTTACGTCACTGAGAGAGAATGTGCATGTGTATAATAATATGTACAGGTGAACCGTGGATTAATATATTTAAATTACTTTTTATCTCTTCTTTGTCAGGAGGACGAGGTGATCATTTTGACTAATTAAGCCCTTTGCTTCATTCTGTTTGGGTGTCTTTCTGCTGTGTGCAAATTTTAGGAGAATGCAGTATTTTCAGTCTGCTGTGAAGCAAATAGTTCATGAGGATTTGGTTAGAAAACAGTATTTAAAATGGTGCCGACGCTCAGCTGCGAGACTAAAAATCCTGCATGCCAGTGTTTCTTTCAACTTTGCATGTGAAAGAACAAAATAGAATTTCATTTTCTAGACATTTTCCGGAAATCTGGCACATAATCAGACATTTAAAGCATCCTGAGACTAGCAGGCCGCAGGTGCATGGGGGTGGGGGGGGAGAAGAAAACATCCCCCGGAAGCGGCAGACATCTTTGATGCTCGATAATTCTGATGCTGAGGTTTTTATTTTAACTTTAGCTTTAATGCTCAAGTTCTGGAAAATTTCTAGGTTGGTTTTTCTGTGTCTAGTAACTTCTCTTTCTGTTTCTTCTTTTAGCTTGACAGGCCTAGCTTTCTTCCCGCTCTGAGTTTGCTAGATCCTAACATGAGTACTTAAGATGCAAATTCTTCTAGTAGAGAAACAGAATTTCTGTTCATGTTTTCTTTTTTTTTTTCAGAAAGCCCTTGCATGGATTCCTGGAATTAGTCTATTGTGTAGTAATTCACCTCACCTCATACATACAACATAGAGAAGTTATAGGATTATTTCTTAGGCCATGAAGACTCTAACCTTATCTGCATTTGCTTCTGTTTACACGGATGTAATTGTCAGCGGTTAACCTAGTTCCATGTCTATTGGAACACTAAATTCCTTATTACAATTCTTTTCACTTGTCCTGTTTTTTTTTTGCATATTTATTTTTAATTGAGAAAAATTGCATATATTTGTAACCTACCTGGGTTATCGTGGAACATTTTCTTACTGTAATGACAGAGTCAGACAGACACCCATTACTACCTGATTGCTTTTTGATCGAGGCTGTCGCTTCATCTCAGCCATTCCTTCCCTTTTCACTAATTTATTCTTTCTTAACATCTTAGACTCACAGTACACTAGAGGTAGCATCATGCTTTAACTACAGAGCATCTTACTCCATTGTTTTAATTGATGTTTTTATTGAAAGAATTATAGATTCACATGATGTTTTAAGAAATAACCCAGAGCACTCTTGCATACACTTTCTATACCATTCTGTTTTTAAACATGTTCAAATGCTTACGTTTTTCTGTTGACAATTTTATTTTTGCATGTCATACATTGCATTAATAGACCTGCTGTTGTAGTTTTTAGTTTACTTGAATCACATAAAGAGCAGTCAGTTGACACTTGTTGTTTTATAGTATGTTAAGGCAGGTTCCTTGAAGGATCCTCTATTAGACGACCATGGAGATTTTATCAGGATGTGCACAGCCATGAAAAAAATTGGTTTGGATGACGAAGAAAAACTTGATCTGTTTCGAGTCGTAGCTGGTGTCCTGCACCTTGGAAATATTGATTTTGAGGAAGCCGGAAGCACTTCAGGTTGTTTCTTTTCTTTTTTAGTTAAGGGATAAAATTGGGTGTAATGTTTGTCCTCTCCTAGCTATATGAATATTCAGTGATTTGTGTGTATGTCTGTCCAAATTACAACAAATGTCTGGGACGTTTTCTGTTATATGGTGACTTTGACAATGAATGCTACAGTGTCATGAACAAATTAGTAGTTATTATGAGGTTCATACTTAAGAAAAATTTTAAGCAAATCAAAACAACCCTGAGATTCCATCTCACACCAGTCAGGATGGCTAAGATCAAAAACACAGGAGACAGCAGTTGTTGGCGAGGATGTGGAGAAAGAGGAACACTCCTCCACTGCTGGTGGAATTGCAGGCTGGTACAACCACTCTGGAAAGCAGTCTGGCGGCTCCTCAGAAAACTGGGCATGACACTTCCGGAGGATCCGGCTATACCACTCCTGGGCATATACCCAGAGACTTTACCTGCATGCAATAAGGACACATGCTCCACTATATTCATAGCAGCCTTATTTATAATAGCCAGAAGCTGGAAAGAACCCAGATGTCCCTCAACGGAGGAATGGATTCAGAAGATGTGGTATATTTACACAATGGAATACTACTCTGCAATTAAAAACAATGAATTCACGAAATTCCTAGGCAAATGGTCAGAACTTGAAAATATCATCCTTAGTGAGGTAACCCAATCACAAAAGATCACACATGGTATGAAGTCACTGATAAGGGGATATTGACCCAGAATCTCAGAATACCCTAGACACAATCAGCATATCAATAGATTTCTAAAAAGATGGAAGGAGAGACCCCTGGTCCTGGAAAGACTGGATGTAGGGGAACGCCAGGACAGAGTAATGAGAGGGGGTTGAACGGAGAAAAGAGGGAGGGAAGGGGGCTTATGGGACTTTCGGGGAGGGAGGAAACGGGAAAGGGGAAGTGATTTGGAATGTAAATTAAAAAAATAAAATAAAATAAAATTAAAAAAAAAAAAAAAAAAGAAAAATTTTAAGCTAATATTTATACTTTTAATAGTTAATAGAATAATTGTCTTATCCGTTAATATACACTTTGAACTTTTTCTGTTTCATAGATCTAAACTTGAATCAGTTAGTTGGGGTGATTTAATATAAGCAGTACATCCTTCTTTAGTGAGAGATAAAAATGTTTCTTTTTTATGGATGTTGAAAAGTATTTAAGTGCTATCAAGATAGTGCCTTTTTGCTCTTAATGGTTCCATTTCTATATAAGCACTAAGACTTTTTCATAGTCGTAGATTTGATACCTGAGCATGGAATTGACAAACCTAGTTCATCACCTGTCTTTGTAAATACAGTATTAGAGGAATCTAGCACATCCATTGTCTGTGTATTGTTTATGCCAGTGTGCATGCTACATGGCAAAACTGTGGTCAGTAGAGACTATGTCCTATCAAACCAAAACTATTTACTGCCCACTTAGAATATAACATTTTCCAGTCTTGCATTAATACATTTTCCTAGAAAGTTACACTAAGCGTGAGTTAAGAGTCTGAGGTACCTGGGCTGGAGAGATGGCTCAGTGGTTAAGAGCACCGACTACTCTTCCAAAGGTCCTGAGTTCAAATCCCAGCAACCACATGGTGGCTCACAACCATCTGTAATGAGATCTGACTCCCTCTTCTGGTGTGTCTGAAGACAGCTACAGTGTACTTACATATAATAATAAACAAATCTTTAAAAAAAAAAAAGAGTCTGAGGTACCACTTCATACAGCAGCCAACACTATGGGTTTGATTCAGATCCCACAGGCACATTCACTTGCAAAGTGAAATAATACACAAGTGCCTTTAAAAAGTACAATTCCTAGTAGTGATATATGTATAGGAAAGGGACTCCCAGAGAAAGAGGGGAAGGCCATTTAAGAAACATGTTAGGCTCAAGATTGTCTCAGTGTGGAGAACGTCTCTCCCCCTCTCCATCTCTCTCTCTGCATCCATCTTTCCTTTTTAAAATTTGAAGGTTTTTATTTTTCATTTTCATTTATATGAGTGTATGCACATTCCATGTGTTTCTGGTGCCATAGAAACCATAAGGATGTAAGATCCTGTGGAACAGGAAGTCCAGGCAGTTGAGAGCCACCTTGTGGGTGCTGGAAACTGAACCTGTGTTCTCTGAAAGAACAGAACGTGCTCTTAATCACTCAGCCATCTGCCCTTTTGGAGACTGGTCTCATGTAGCTTAGACTGGCCTCAAAGTGATCTTCTAGTCTCCCAAGTGCTGGGATTACAGCTATGTTCCATGATACCCAGCTTTGCTTAGCAGTTTGAGGCCACAAGTTTGATCCCAAGAACTGGGAGAAAATTGTCTTCTATGCAATAAGGTCCTTCATAATCATAATTGAAACATAGAAAATGATGAGATTGGAGATGCCTCCATTTTGCAGACATGGAACCTGCACAGTGGTGCTGAGCATAGCCACCAATAAAGTGATAGACAGGAGACCCTGGTTCTACTCATGTCTGACTCACTCAGGCAGTTGTCATGACTGTCTCTCCACCTTCAGGCCACTGAGCCTTGTCATCCATGAGTGAGCAGACTAAGACAGACAGTCTTCGATGACTTCTGGTCTATTGTTCTGTGATCCCGTCAATAATGTCGGATATAACATAGTGTACTGGATGACCACATGGCCATCCAGTACATCTTCATCATGTGCCATCTCTTTGTATGACCTTGTCCCTCCTGTGTCTTAGTTTTCTCACTGTGGCGAGATAATAGCCCCAAACTTGTACTGTTATGAGAAGTCAATGAGTTAAATACTTACAAAATGTTTTGAACACTGGTGTTTGGCAGATAGTAAGTAAATAAATCAAATTAAACACAGGCTACTCTTCATTTTCTTTGAAATGAAGATGCATTAAAACAAAATTAGGTACCTGGAATATGCATTAATAATCAGAGTTTTTTTTTAAAGAAGAGGAATTGGAAAATTTCCTTTGTAAATATATTAAAACATGCATTTCATTTGTACTTTAGCATCATTATAGGAAAAGAGCTTGTGGGAGAGGCTAAATAATACAAAAAATAGCTTTAAGTGTAGAATAGTTGACATACATAGGAATGTTAGAAATGGCAAGTGATTAGAAGTGTTAAGAGATGTTCCTGTCTCTCATTACTGCCCCGAGGAAGGGCATGCAGCTGTCTAGAACATCCAAAGTGTCATGTGACCAGCTGAAGGGTGCTGGGTGATCAATAGGGACATGGTATGTGCTTGCTTCCTCTCTTAAAAAAAATACTTTCTGTTGTGGGAGAAATAGAAGGCATATGGGGAGAATGGGTGAGATAAACATTAAGATAGTTTTTATTATTGTTGTTATTGTTTTAATAGCTAAACTTTTTTGTATTAATCTTCATTCTTTTCTATGACCTTCCATGGATCAGAAACATTTCCTGCTAACTAAAAATGAGGTGTTCTTTTTTTCCCCCTTCTTCCTGTAACTTCCTTGAGTGACTTCTGCGGAAACCTAGTAATTTTGTAATGATTTGAACACAAAGCTCATTTTCTAATACATGTTTGTGAGGCTTCCCAGTGTCATAAAACTGTTTTATTTAGTGAAAGTGTAGAAAGTACCCTTTAGGACTACCTATGTTTTAGAAATCCCTTGTAACAACCTTGTATGCCGTAACAGTAACAATATCACAATATACAACATAACGGTAATAAAAATGCTTAGAGAACATCTTTAGGGAGTGAGTGACATTAGCATAATATAGATATTATCATAGTTTTTGCCTTTTCAAGATTAAAAAAGTTGTTTTTTTTATGTTGATCTACATCACTCATAAGAAATGCTGTAATACACTCAAAAAAGGAAGAAAAAGAAACATTTAAGTAAATGAATGGGTTCCTGGTATTCCCTCTTTTGGGCAAGTTTAGTATAGATTTTTCAGACAAAGGCATTATAGTCCTGCCAGGGATGGTAGGAGATTCTGTCACAGAGTTCAGAAAAACGCACAAATGAAAACTTAAGAATTGTTTATTTCTGGAATTTTCCACAATAATTTTGCCTCAAGTTGGCAGCAGGTAACGGAAACTGTGGAATTCGAATCTGCTGGCAGGAAGGGTCTCTTTCACTGTGGGTCTGCCCAGTTTAGGATTTCCTGTTGAACTTGCTAGTAGGGGTGTCCAACAAGGATGGAAAAAAGTGAGCTGGATTTGAAAGTTAAAAGCAAGTGCCATCTATTCCACAATGTTACATAAGTGAAGAAAATGCTAAGAAACAAACCTAGATCTCATTTATCTAGTGTTTATTAACTTCACACGGAAACATTTCCCTTAGGTGGCTGCAATCTGAAGAACAAATCTGCCCTGTCCCTGGAATACTGTGCTGAACTGCTGGGTCTGGACCAAGATGATCTTCGGGTCAGTTTAACCACTAGAGTCATGCTCACCACAGCAGGGGGCACCAAAGGAACCGTTATAAAGTAAGCTCTACCTCATTGCTCCGCAAAAGTTCTTCCTTGTGGTCTGTCATGGAAAAATACTTAGATTTTGAAAACACTTGAGATTTAAGGTCAGGGTTTATTCATCATTCTTTCTTGCCATTTGAATGTTCAAGCTGTGCCGGATAGTTCAGAATTCTGTGCTTCCAACGGCTGTAGTTGATCACATAAATAAATGGGGATTTGCACAGCTTGGAGTTGTTTCTTGGACAATTCTCCATGACCCAAATTTGGAATTTATTAAACAGGCGAGATTTGCTTTTGCACAGCTATAAAAATGTAAGTGGCTTAAATATCTGATTGTTTTAGGCAACAGAGTCTTTTCCTTCAAAAGTGCTTTTCCATATAAATGGTGTGTATTAAAGCTCCTACTAAGTGCAACTCACTTTATAGAATATCCAAGGAAAGGGAACTTCTTCTTATACTTACTATTTTTTTTCCATTTAGAGAAAATCTCAAGTGATAGAAAATAAGGCCATAGCCACATCTTTTTATTTCTTGTCCTCTGGGAAGGATTTATTCACTTGCCTTTTGTATGGGCACATGTGTGATCATGATGTTTGCGCATGTCAGTGTGACTGTGTGAAGTGTGTGTATGCACTTGGGTGCCTATGTACTTGTGTGTGTAGAGGTTGGAGGCTGGCATGAGTATCCTCCCCAACCATTCTCCCCCTCATCTTCTGAGACAGGGTTTCTCATGGAACCCAGAGCTCATCCATTTTTTTGGCCTGGCTGCCTAGGGAGTCCTAGAGATTCCCTCCCCACAGTTGGGTTACAGTTGGAGTCACCACACTAGTTTTTACATGGGCGTAATCCCAATTTATACCCTCATGTTTCTGCGGCAGGTACTTCACCAAGTGAGCCATCTCCCAACCTCCTTTGACTATGACTTTTAAATTCAGTAACCAAGAGCTTCAGATTGTGTCATATTACATAGTTTCAGCTTACTAGCATGTATTTTATGAATTTTGGTTTTAGAGACTGTAGCATAAAATTAGTGCTTAGGTTTACCATTCACAAGTACTGCAAATGCAAAGTCTTTACTTTTGAGGAAAAAGCCAATTCCCTGTCCTTTTCTAAAGTCCTATCCTTTTCCAAATATGGTAACATCAACCACAAGTGACTTACTCAGAAAAATATTTGGCAATTACAACAAAGCCAGGTGTGGTGGCACAAGCCTGTCATCCTGGCGTTTGGCAGGTTGAGGCAGAAAGATGACGAGGCCTGCCCGAGAGACAGAAAGGACCTTGTCTCAAAAACAAGAAAATTGCCACACATTTTTTCCTAGTGATACAGTATTGTAAGTTAATGAATTGGCTAATTAATTATTTTTCTTCAGTACCACTAACACTGAACAAAGAGTACTCCCATTTCTGTCTCTTTTAGAACAGTTTTCATGATATACCCACAAACTTACAGATAATTGTGACATTGAGTTTATTTGAATTAGTCTTTATTTTATTTATTATTTATCTTTGAGTTAGGGTTTGGCTATGTAGCTGAAGCTAGCCTTGAGCTCACAATCCTCCTGCCTCAGTTTTCTGAGTGCTGGAATTGTAGGTATCTTGTACCTTACCAAACATGCTAGAATACTTTTCTCTTGATTTTTCAGCAGAGTTTCTGTGTAGCTCTGGATGTCCTAGAACTCATTCTGTAGACCAGGCTGGCTCCAAACTCACAGAAATCTACTCACTTCTGCTTCCCAAGTGTTGGGATTAAAGGCATGCTCCACCACTGCCCATCCCATGCTTGAATAATTTAAAAGTCACTCAACAATTGGACATTTTTTTGTGTTTTCCCATTGCACTCAGTACTTAAGATCTAGCATGGTATTTGTAAAGTCCCCTCTAGGATATGCTCTTTTTTATTCAACTCTAATTTTATGGAGGAAAACAGCTTGCATTTATGTCTACCAATATTGAATATATATCATCGTCCTGTATAGTGACTACATACAGGAGTTGGAAAGGCAAAAAAAAAAAAAAAAGCCTTTTTGTCCAATAGTATATTTTAATGTAATTTTAGTTAATTGTTTCAGTATGTCTCTTGTAATTTTCACCTTAATTTTTTATGCCTACTTACCTGAAACTTGGCAACTATTTCCTGTATAAGCAATATGTTCAGCTACACTTTGACTTTATGTATGCAGCAGTATTTTCAGTCTGTCCCTTTAAGGACTTTTCCTTGAATTATTGTTTTCCCAGGGTCCCCCTGAAAGTGGAGCAGGCAAACAATGCTCGAGATGCTCTGGCAAAGACGGTCTATAGCCACCTCTTTGATCACGTGGTAAACAGGGTGAATCAGTGCTTTCCTTTCGAAACATCTTCTTATTTTATTGGAGTGCTGGATATTGCTGGTTTCGGTAAGCATTGTTTCATTTGTTAATTTGCATTGGATTTTTTTCTTTAAAACAAAACAAAACAAATATAACAATGTTTTCTCTAAAGCTGTTGTGGTAACCTTTCTCATTGCTATGACCAAATACTAGAGAGAAGCAAAAGAAGGCAGTGTTTACCGTGCCTTGAGGTTTCAGAGTTTTCAGCTTTATCATGGTGGAACAGAGCTGCTCACATCCCGAAGGCCAGGAGGGGAGGGGTCGGGGGGTCGGGAGAAGATATGACTATATATAGTAGCTTTTTGATCCCCCTCTTGTTGCATCTGGACCCCCAGCCCCTGAGATGGTACTTCTCACATTCAGGGTAGGGCTTTCTGTTTGGTAGCCCCCTTTGGAAAAACCCTCACAAACACCAGAGGTGTGCTTTAACAATTTTCTTGGTATTTACCTATCAGTTGAGTTAAGTTGACAATCAAGGTGAAGTATCAGAAACCTTTTCTTCTCATGATTCACTTGACATAACCCCTGAGTGCTGCTGCTAAAAATAATAAAGTTGGAATATAGTTTTGGAATACATAATCTCCCATCATTGATGGGATTTCATCATCTTTAGACACTTGTTAGCATGATACATATGTTCAGAGTGTGAAAGTGTAGAACCTCATAGATCTTAGACATAATTCAACCCTTAACTTTCGAATGAATCACTAATATAGAATTTTTGGTAACAGATTACAACAGGAAGGAAATCTCCTACAGTATATAAATTTTAAGTCATTTTTATACTCTAGGTTGCTTTAGTACCTGCGTTTTAGAAACATATGCTAAAAAGAGCTTACTTGTAATTTTTTGGTTTTCACACCATAGAACATTTTGTGTGATTGGACAAGGTATTTCTGATATCTAATTTTAGTGCCTGACAGTGTAAGCCTTGAGTTAAGAACTTGTTGGGGGCATAGTACAAAGGATTTTATGTGTTTTGTAAGTTCAGTTTTCAATTAAACCATTGACACAGTAACTCCTGGGGTAAAGTAGTGCACTTTGCAGATTGTGACAGCTCTTCTCTGGCTTTGTGTTTTCAGAGTACTTTGAGCACAACAGCTTTGAGCAATTTTGTATCAACTATTGCAATGAGAAACTTCAACAGTTTTTTAACGAAAGGATCCTGAAGGAGGTGAGTAAGGATATTTAAATTTAAGGTTTGCATTCAGCTGTTTACATTTCGAGGAAGAAAACCACGTTGCAGTTACCTGACTGATGGAGACCGAAGGCTGACATGAGGTGGCCAGGTAGTTCAGCAAGTGCTAGCCGGTTCAGCTGGAGTTTGGGGGCCCTTGTAAGAGTTAATAGGCAGCTTTGCAGGAGGGAGAGCCTGTAACTTCTTACCCGTGACTTTCACTAGTGTGCTCAGCTTCCGTTTTTCCTCTTGGTTTGGATGTTTCTATTTCTGCCACTGTTGAACAGCTTTCCACTGTCGTCCTTAGCCTTCACTCTCTTGTCCTTCTCAGTGTCTGCCTGCTCTGCCACTCTTTGTCACCTCCCTATGTGCATCAGCAAAGGCACCAGTCCTGGGATTTTGAGCAGCCCCTGGAGTACCCCGGCTGGCGCTCTGCCTACTGTGCCGTCTTGTGTGCTACAAACGGCTTTTGAGTGGCCTGTCTTTGACCACCATTTCCTCTTCAGGAAGGAACTTACTTCCTCTGCTCTCAGTACATAACCGTGGGCATGGCTGCCACTCAGCATGCCCATATAGACCAGGAAACGTTATTTTATGATTCTTTAGAATGTAGTCAAAGCAAAAATAGCTTTGGATAAATTGATTTGTTCTAAGGTTCATTATTTTCTCCCCTCCAGTAGTTCCTATGAGTACTTTTGTTTCCTTCCTCTGTACCGTCTGCGATAGGTTTTGCTGATTGAGGATGCTAGAGTAGAGGAACTGGAAAGTTTATCCAGTGCAGCCTGTCGTTGTTCAGATGAAGAAGGCAGGTCTGAGGGCATCCCACAACTTCCCTAGGCTTGGACCTCCTTTCCTGGCAGCAGGTCCACACCCCATGCTTCCTCTCTTTCATCAGGGTTGCCATTCCTGAGTCTTTGAGCTGAAATATGTAGTGGCTTTTTCCTTTATTTCGATCTCATCTATTATTCCCCCTCCCATATTTTGTTTTTATTTTTTGTGTTTGTAGGGTTTCTGGCATATTATTGCATTAGTTAATTTTTAAATAGGCTGCAGGGAATCAGTTGTAGCATAAACAAATGAAGTAAAGCAAGTACTTTCCTGTAAGACAGTGTCTCTGTTCTGTCCAGCTGTGCTGTTAGTCCTTCCTTTGCTGTACTCCCTTCTTTACATGCATCTTCGCTTGTAACATGATGTAATCCGTCCTTCCCACACCAGCTCAGCTCACACTCCACGTAGAAATAGGAACATATCAGGAGGGTGCATTGTCTTGTGTTTGCTTTTATTACAGTCCTTTAAGTCTGTATATGAATTTCCAATTTCAGATTGTGTTCAAGTTGACAGTGCCTTGTAGAATGTGTGGGAACTTCCGTGGCATAGGACAGGAGAAGCAATATTTAACCATGGTGGTGGTGGTCGGGGGGGGAAGGTAGAACACATTAACTTAAGTTCAAGGTACAGGTTACCCAAATGATAAAAATTGTTCCAAATTATTTTAAGAAGATACTGATTTACATATAGAGAATATGTTTTCATGGAGATATTATTGATGTATCATTCTTTCTAATTATATGTAATTCAAAGATTGCTATGAATTCTTTGTACCCATAGTTGGCTGCAAGGGTTCAAATTTAGTTTCATCTTCAGGAAACCATTTAGGACTATACCTGTTGGTAAAAACCTTTATATTTTAACCAGTAACTGAAATCTTACATTTACATTGCATGGTATTTCCATGTTGATGACTATCATATTTGATTTACAGGAACAAGAACTGTATCAGAAAGAGGGCCTGGGTGTTAATGAAGTCCATTACGTGGATAATCAGGACTGCATAGGTATGGGTACTGTTATTCCGCCTTTGGGAAACATGGGAGACAATGGGTGCATTTACTGGGAACACCTCTGTGTTCAGGGGTTTAGAGTCGGGACTGTGGTTTGGAGACGGGGCCTTGCCCGTTATTTGTCCTCGCAAGGCGTCCTTGTCAGCTGGGTTGAAAGGTTTTCTAAAAGCTCTGATTATTATGATACATATATTACTACTCTGAAGGATATTGGGTGACCCAGGTAAAGGGGAAACTCCATTATTCAGGGAATAAGCAGATAGTTATGTTGTCTGTTATGACAAAGTACACAGTTTGGTGAGGTTTGCCAGGGCCTCTTGGTTCTGACCTCCTTGTGGATGGCAGTATCTCTCACTGACAGCAAGTTGGCTTTAGAAGTCTCATGTTAAAGCTAGATCATATTGTGTTACAGCAACAGGGCCCCTGCTTTTCTTTAAGTTTATCAATAAAGAAACCTTGTCCTATTGCCCTCCAGCTTGCTCTTTGTCTAACTGACCAATCAATCAATCAATCAATCAATCAATTAATTTGTATGGATGTTTCACCTGCATGTGTGTCTGAGAACCACATTCATGCCTGGTGTCTACAGAAGTCAGAAGAAGGTATCTGATTTCCTGGGACTGGAGTTACAGATGGTTGTGAGTGGCTGTGTGGGTCCTGGGAATCGAACCCTGGTCCTTTTATCTATCAAGCCATATCTCCATCTCTACCCACTATCTTTCTTTTCTTTCCCATCCCATCTCTAAAGTCAAGTGTTGGGTAAGTCTGGGAATTGAAAGTCCAATTTGATAATCCAGTCACAATAACGCATATTGTCTTGATTTTGACAGTACAGTGTAGAGCAGCAGCCTGAGTCAGTGTAGCCTTTCAAAGTCTTCCCTGTCCCACCCTGTTCTGCTCAGCATCCTTTCAGCCATTGTGCCTTTTCTCACCTCTGGACATTGGATGTGGGGCTGACAATCTGGTTGGAACTTCTCTTCTTCTGTTGGTCCATTTTCCTACTTCTGTCTCATTCAGTAGCTACCTGAATCCTTTTCAGTACAGCTGAGTCCAGAGTGTTCATTGTCCTTTATCACCGATTTTCAACAAAGTGTCATGTTCTGATTGATGCAGTGGGAACCTTGGCTTCTTTGTTCTGTGTTCTGGAACTCTATTCTAGTCCATATAGTCTATATCTGTATGTATGTATGTATGTGGATATCAAATTGATATAACTTGCTGAGCCTATTTCATTACTTGTATGTATATGGTTTCAAGATTGACAACTTTGCAGTGGACAACATAAGGGGCTCATGCCTGAGAGAGGCTAAGTATCCATTCTCCAAAACTCACTAGTTGCCTACAGTTCTTTATCTAGGTGTGGGACCACATGGAATTTCCCCCTGTCCATATTGATATGTTTATTGATCTTGCCATTGTTCTGGTCTTTTTAATACACCCATTTCTAGGAGAGAGTTTCACAGTTGGCTTCCTGGTATTCTGGCTTTTACAATCCATCACGCATCCTTCTGTGATGTTCTTGGGCCATGAATGCAGGAGTTGATGAATCATCTTCTTTGGGAAGTTGTTTCCCCATAACCTGTATTAAAACTATCATGTTACCTTTAAATAAATGGCTATATTTGAAATAAAAATTCCCCCCATTTCTAGATGGCCTTCTACATAATATGTTCATGATTGACTCTTATAATCCAAATACTTTTTGAAGCCGATGAGTACATACTCTTTAAAGTATTGTTTAATCACTGTGGATATTTTGATATCTTAAAAATAGATTTAATTGAAGTGAAATTAGTGGGAATCCTGGATATTCTGGATGAAGAAAATCGTCTTCCCCAGCCGAGTGACCAGCACTTTACATCTGTGGTTCACCAGAAGCACAAAGACCATTTCCGGCTCACTGTGAGTTTGCCATTTTAAAATGGGGGTTCTACTGGGAAGAGAAATCTTTAGGCTAGCAGTTGCACTTCCTTTCAGATGTTGTTAACTGCTAGAGTCATAGTCATCCAAAGACGAGAGCAATTAGATTATAAGCAGCAAACATTGTCTTTAGATGGGTATAACGTGTGTGTGTGTGTGTGTGTGTGTGTGTGTGTGTGTGTTTATGTTTATGTGCCTGTATCTACGCATACATATTTGATGATCAAGTTTTAGCTGAGCAGTAGCTCATGTAGCCAGAGAGGGAAATGGACACCGAATTGGTAGGAGGATTAGGTAGCATAAAGGGAAGAGGAGACAAGGCGAGCGATAGAAAGAGGAGAGAGCATGCCTTTACAGAAGCCCAGATCGCTCAATTGCTGTTGCTCTTGAGGCCTGGTGGCGGCAGAAGTGGAGTGGTTCTCTGGGAGCCTGGTGTTTGTGGCCATTTAAACAGTTTCCTGTGTTCCTCCAATACTGTGCTTTCCCCTCCACTCAACCATGGTCTCCTGAGATAGCACATAGCTTCACCCCTGAGCACGTAGGAACCTGACCAGAACAGAAACACCTACTTCAGTTTCAGTCACAAAGGTAGTTGCTGCCTCATGTTGGAAAGACTAGCAGCCAGACTCTCCCCACTTCCCTCAAAAGAAGACACAAAAAGAAACTAGAGAAGCTACTTAGAATCGCTTAGTGGGACTAGCATACCAGTTAGCAAGTGCCTCCATAACAGTGTGTGTTATGCAGTTGTCATTGCTTTGATAGGTCAAGCTACTTAAATGGTAACAGATGCCCTCATTTCTTTCTTTTTTTTTAATTTTTATTTTTATTTTCTATATTCTTTATTTACATTCCAAATGATTTCCCCTTTCCTGGTTCCCCCCCCCTCCCCAAAAGTCCCATAAGCCCTCTTCCCTCCCCCTGTTCCCCATTTACCTAAGAATTTCATGAATTCATTGTTTTTAATTGCTGATTAGTATTCCATTGTGTAAATATACATGGAAAATATCTCTGATAAAATTGAAGAAATATATAGAAAAACATGTTAAGATTGACTATTTCATGGAAAAATTATACAGATAAAATGGTAGGCATAAAAATATTCCTAAGTTGATTGAAAGTGGAATTATAAACATTTTCTGATAAAATTGAAAATATACAAGGAAAATATTTCTGATAAAACTCAAGAAATATATAGAAAAACATGTTAAAACTATTTCATGAAAAATTATACAGATAAGATGGTAGGCATAAAAATATTCCTAAATTGATTGAAAGTAGAAGTAAAAACATTTTCTGATAAAATTGAAGATTTACATGGAAAATAGCGCTGATAAAATTGAAGATCTACACAGAAAATATTTCTAATAAAATTGAAAAAATATATGGAAAAACATTAAAATTGAAGATTATCATGGAAAATTATACAGATAAAATGGTAGGCATAAAAATATTTCTAAGTTGATTGAAAGTGAAATTATAAACATTTTCTGATAAAATTGAAGATTTACCTGGAAAATATCTCTGATAAAATTGAAGAAATATATAAAGAACGCATTAAGATTGAGTATTTCATGGAAAAATTATACAGATAAAATGGTAGGCATAAAAATATTCCTAAGTTAATTGAAAGTGGAATTATAAACACTTTCTGATAAAATTGACGATCTACAAGGAAAATATTCCTGAAAAAATTCAAGAAATATATAGAAAAACATGTTAAAACTATTACATGGAAAATTATACAGATAAAATGGAAGGTATAAAAATGTTCCTAAGTTGATTGAAAGTAAAATTATAGACATTGTCTGATAAAACTGAAGATCCACATGGAAAATACTTCTGATAAAATTGAAGAAAAATACAGAAAAACGTTAAAATTGAAGATTATCATGGACAATTATACCGACAAAATGGTAGGCGCAAAAACATTCCTAAATTGATTGAAAGTGGAACTACAAACACACCCCCTGATGAAACCAAAGAGCTACATGAAAAACACCTCCGACAAAATAAAAGAAATACACAGAAAAAAATGTTAAAATTAAAGATTACCATGGAAAATAATACAGTCAAAATGGTAGACACAAAAAGCATTACTAAATTGAAAGAGGAGTCTCAAAACATTTTCTGATAAAATCGAAGATCCACCTGAAAAACATCTCTGTTAGACTATGTTTTTTGTTGGGGAATTGAGTCCATTGATGTTATAAGATATTAGGGAATAGTGATTGTTGCTTCGTGTTATTTTTGATGTTCTTTTTATGTTTGTGTGGTTACTTTCTTTTGGGTTTGTTGGAAAAAAATTACTTTCTTGCTTTTTCTAGGGTATAGTTTCCCTCCTCATGTTGGCATTTTCCATCTATCATCCTTTGTAGGGCTGGGTTTGTGGAAAGATATTGTATAAATTTGGTTTTATCATGGAATATCTTGGTTTCTCCATCTATGGTAATTGAGAGTTTTGCTGGGTATAGTAGTTTGGGCTGGCATTTGTGTTCTCTTAGGGTCTGTATGAGATCTGCCCAGGATCTTCTGGCTTTCATCGTCTCAGGTGAGAAGTCTGCTGTAATTCTGATAGGCCTGCCTTTATAGGTTACTTGACCTTTCTCCCTTACTGCTTTTAATATTCTTTCTTTGTTTAGTGCATTTGGTGTTTTGATTATTATGTGCCCGGAGGACTTTCTGGTCTTATCCAGTCTGTTTGGAGTTCTGTAGGCTTCTTGTATGTTCATGGACATCTCTTTCTTTAGGTGAGGGAAGTTTTCTTCTATAATTTTGTTGAAGATATTTACTGGCCCTTTAAGTTGGAAATCTTCCCTCTCTTCTATACCTATAATCCTTAGGTTTGGTCTTCTCATTGTGTCCTGGATTTCCTGGATGTTTTGGCTCAGGAGCTTTTTGCAGTTTGCATTTTCTTTAACTGTTGAGTCAGTTTTTTCTATGGTATCTTCAGTCCCTGAGATTCTTTTTTCTATCTCTTGTATTCTGTTGTTGATGCTTGCATCTATGACTCCTGAATTCTTTCCAAGATTTTCTATCTCCAGAGATGTCTCACTTTGTGATTTCTTTATTGCTTCTACTTCCATTTTTAGATCCTGGATGGTTTTGTTCAGTACCTTCACTTGTTGTTTGTGTTCTCCTGTAATTCTTTCAGGGATTTTTGTGTTTCCTCTTTAAGGGCCTTTACCATTTGACCCATGTTCTCCTGTATTTCTTTAAGGGAGTTATATAAGTCCTTCTTGATGTCCTCTAACAGCATCGTGAGAAGAGACTTTAAATCCAACTCTTGCTTTTCCAGTGTGTTGGGGTATCTGGGATTTGCTGTGGTGGGAGAACTGGGCTCTGATGTTGCCAAGTAGCCTTGGTTTCTGTTGGTAGGGTTCTTGCGCTTGCCTTTCGCCATCTGGTTATTTCTGGTGTTAGTTGGTCTTGTTGTCTCTGGCTGGAGCTTGCCCCTCCTATGGGCCTGTAAGCCTGTTTCTGTACTCCTGGGAGACCAACTCTCTTCTGGCAGGGTCTGTGCACAGAAGGCCGTGGAGCTGTCTAGTTCCCTGCTGTAAATGGTGACCAGAAGGGAAGACTCCTGTCCCAGCTGCCCCACTGATCGTATGCCTTGTGTGCTCCTAGCTGTACCCCTCAAGAGAAAAGGTGGAGATCTCACCTCTGCATCAGAAGTAAAATCGCTGCTGGGAGATCATTCTCTCCTGGTGGGCTAAGCACAGAAGGCTGTGGAGCTGCCTGGTTCCCTGCTGCACATGGTGGCTGGAAGGGAGAAGACCCCTCATTTCTTTTTATTATTAACAAAATAACAGTGCAGACACACACCAGGTATTACTAGAGACCCCCCATTAATATGCTAAAAAGAGGCAAGGATTAATTTAAAATTTAATTTAAAAAGTTAACAAAACATCAGAGGAAGATAGATTCCGTGGCTGAAAACCTCATGTCTGGACCTCAGAACCACCTGCTCCATTGACTGAGAGTCTTACATATCCCTGATAATTATCCTAATGCACAATACTTTGGTGGAAAGAAACAAGACAATGCGTATTCTCAACAAAACTTTTACTTATTTTAAAGCTGTGTACCTAGTGTCGCTTGTTTATGGCTGTTTAATATGTGCCCGGTAATGTATGGTTGCTGGCACCAAATCAGTAAACAGAATTGTGATCAGAATAATCCCTGAGACTTTTAATTTAGAGACAGCAAGCTCAAGCATAAGGAATGAGGTCTGGCTGCTTTTCTCAGGGAGAACAAGCAAGAACAAAGCCACAATCCCAGTTTACATAGGCCATTAGTTTTGCTGTATTTTTGGAACTGAATGTGATGGCCACTCATGGAGCACTTGGCATTGTCCAAGTGCTTTTACTTGAATGACTTTATTTAGTCATATTCGTATGAAAGACAAAGGGAGGTAAGTGGCATGTCTGAGTGGCATTTGAGGACGGTGGGTTAGGAGGCAGGCAGGTTGGTGTAGCAGCAGAACTTCAGTTCTGGCTCCTGGGTGATGGCCCTTCCTCTGTTCTTAAGAGCTCAGACCTGGGGCCCGACAGCTTAGTCCTTCCATTTTAAATGATACCCTCTCCTTCACCCTGGGTTATGTTTAGAGACAGATGCGATCACACATGTGCAAGTATTTTGGAAAGTTTAAATAATTCATATATGAGATACTGTAGTTAAATGTTAAGACTCAAGGAAATGGTGTAGTTTCCTTGAAGTGGTTTCAGGCTCATTGTGTAAATTATAAGGATGCTTGGTTTGAGATACCAGAAGTGTTTCGGGCTGATCTCATGGTGTTTTACTGACTGTACTTAGGAATCGTTCTCTATGAACACTGTGGGGCGAGGGAAGTTTAAAACTCCCCCCTGATTGATAGCGCTAAGATTGAGCTATAGAAATAGGTGGTTCATTACACAAACATTTTAATGTTTTATGTTTACTTTCAAATGAAGTTTTTTTTTTAGAAGAGGATATTTTTTAAAAGATTCATTTATTGTTATATCTAAGTACACTGTAGCTGTCTTCAGACGCACCAGAAGAGGGTGTCTGATTTCATTACGGATGGTTGTGAGCCACCATGTGGTTGCTGGGATTTGAACTCAGGACCTTTGGAAGAGCAGTCGGTGCTCTTAACCACTGAACCATCTCTCCAGCCCATTTTTTTTTTTTTTTTTTGGTTTTTCGAGACAGGGTTTCTCTGTGTAGTCCTGGCTGTCCTGGAACTCACTTTGTAGACCAGGCTGGCCTCGAACTCAGAAATCCTCCTGCCTCTGCCTCCCAAGTGCTGGGATTAAAGGCGTGCGCCACCACCGCCCGGCTGCCAGCCCATTTTTTAAAAAGATTTATTTATTTACTGTTATATCTAAGTACATTGTAGCTGTCTTCAGAAGGATTTTTGTTTTCATGTGTTCATGTATGTTTTCATATGTGGACACCATGGCAGTACCTGCGGAGTTCAGAGAAAGGTGTTGGATCACCTGGAGTTGCAGTGGTTTGGGGCTGTCACACATGAGTCCTGGAAACCAAGTTCAAGTCCTCTGGAAGAGCAGGAAACATTCTTTTTTTTTTTCCCCAATGAATTTATTTATTTATTCACTTTATATCCTGGTCACAGCTCTTCCCTTCTCTCCTCCAAGACCCATCCTCAAAAATACCTCCCCTCATTGCTCCCCCTTTGGGTACCACCTTGCCCTGGAACATCAAGTTGTAGCAAGACTAAGTACCTCTTTTCCCACTAAGGGCCAACTAGGCAGTTCAGTTAGGGAATCCAATGGCAGGCAACAGAGTCAAAGCCAGTCCCCACTCTAATTGTTGGGCGACCCACA
Organism: Tokudaia tokunoshimensis; assembly: GCA_036184795.1. Classification (NCBI taxonomy): domain Eukaryota; kingdom Metazoa; phylum Chordata; class Mammalia; order Rodentia; family Muridae; genus Tokudaia; species Tokudaia tokunoshimensis. Next base: position 81,569,635 of record BTHU01000008.1, read on the forward strand.
TGAACACCAAACTGCATATCTGCCACAAATGTGTAGGGTGGCCTAGGTCCATCCCCTGCATGCTCTTTGGTTAGTGGTTCAGTCTCTATGAGTCCTCATGGGCCCAGGTTAGTTGACTCTCTAGGTCTTCTTGTGCCCTTGACCCCTCCTGCTTGCTCAGTCCTATCCCCCATTCTTTCACAAGACTCCCTGAGCTCCGCCTGATGTTTGGCTGTGGGTCTCTGCATCAGTTTCCTTCAGCTGCTGGAGGAAGCCTCTCAGGAGACAGTTCTGCTAGCCTTCTGTCTACAAGCATAGCAGAGTATCACTAATAGTGTGAGGGCTTGGCTGTCTCCCATGGGATGGGTCTCAAGTTGGGCCAGCTATTGGTTGGTTGTTTTCTCAATCTCTGCTCCATCTTTATCCCTATGCATCTTGTAGGCAGAACAAATTTGTGGTTGAAAGTTTTGTGGTTTGGTTATGTCCCCCTCCCTCCACTGGAAGATCCACCTGACACACGTGAATATATTTTGTGCATGGTATTTATGTATGTACATATGTCTTGTGTATGGCATTCACACATGTGTATATGTTTTGTGTGTGGTATTCATACATGTGTATATATTTTGTGTATGACAGGCATACATTGTATGTATATTTTCTGTGTAGCAGGCATATGTATATGTTTTATGTGTGGCAGGTATGCACGTCTGTATGTTTCCTGTGTGGTAGGTGTACAACGTATGTATATTTTGGTCTTAAACCATTTTTTTCCCACTAAGATACAACCAAATTTTAATTAGATTCCACAAGTACTTTAAGCTGTTTTCAATATTTAAAAGTACTATGATTGTTAAAAATGTGAGAGTTCCCTTATGAGTTTAGGTACTTTGCATCTGTAATTGTCTAAGGAGTCACTGACAGTCTTCTTGATAACATAGTAACTTATATGTGTATCTTCCCCCTCAGATTCCCAGGAAATCTAAGCTCGCAGTTCACAGGAACCTCAGAGACGATGAAGGCTTTATCATCAGGCACTTTGCAGGGGCCGTGTGCTATGAGACAGTGAGTAAAGTGTTGCTTAGGAGAAGCAGTTGGTGCTGAAACCACCTCTGCAGTATGATAGTGTCTGGCTGCTTAGACTTGAGAAGCCTTAAAAATTCAATCACCCTTAAAGTGCTGAATACCCATCATGCCCTGCTGTCTTGGACAGTGTGGGCATGGAATGTTTTCTCAGAAAACTGCATGGGATAGAGTTCAGGTAGGGTATATTTATCACAGTGCAGATAGAAGCATTTTATTTGATTTTTTTTTTCAGACCCAGTTTGTGGAGAAAAATAATGATGCATTGCATATGTCTCTTGAATCCTTGATATGTGAGTCCCGGGATAAGTTTATACGGGCATTATTTGAGTCATCCACAAATAACAACAAAGATACGAAACAAAAGGCTGGAAAACTTAGCTTCATCAGTGTGGGAAACAAGTTCAAGGTATTTGTGCTAAATAACTTAATTGCTGGGCAGTTTTGGGCTGTATTTAAGATAAAAAAAACCCTATTGTTTTATATTGTAAAGTAGATCACGGAAATGCCCCAGGTGTGTCTCAAGAGAAGACCCTGCATTATTGATGCTTGTATGTAAGATCTAACTGTAGTCCCAGTAACTGAGTTTACAGAAATGCTTATATTTTGAGGCTGTGTTCCTACACTGCATATCTGATTGATTCTCCTGATGTTCTTGCTTCCACATACTGCCTGCCTTCACGTCTCCTCTTTCCCACGTGTTTTCTGTTTCCTTCCTTGTTCAGCAGTTTTGTTTAGCTGCGGTAGTTGAGCTCGGGATGGCTAGAGAGGACTAGTTGAGGAGTGAGGAAAAGCAGGCTCAGCCGGGGCCTCAGGTAAATGAGCATCCTCATAGACTCCGTTCACAGCATGGCTGCTATGCTACAGAGTTCGTCTCAGAGGAATGGTCCAGTTTGTAATTCATATCCAGGCGCTTTCTCTCATGGCACCGTGGGCATGCATATTACAGTAAAACTTGATTGACGCTTTTGATAATCTTTATAAAGGAGACGTGCTCTTTCTGGTGTGGCAAACTCTCCAATTTGCTGATCTAACTTTAAGGAATAATTTGTTTTTATCAATTTTGAATCAAAATTAATTCTTTGAAGTCTAACAAGGACTGTTTTAAAAGATGTGTTTTAGTGATAGAATGCTATTAATTACTTGTATAAAATTTAAACCTTAATAAATAATTACAATGCATAGACTAAAGAAATGTAAGTTCTCTCTAAATTTCCAGAAAGTATCTGAAACAACTGGCCTTTGCCTTTTGAAGTGTATATTTTAAATATTTAAAATGTTGTAATTAGGAAGAGTATTTATATTTATGTAGAGCAGTGTTTTTCGATCTTCCTATTGCTACAATCCTTTATTAAAGGATTAAAGTTCCTCATATTGTGGTGATCCCACCCATTACATTACATCCATTGCTACTTCATAACTGTAATTTTGATATTGTTATGAATTGTAATGTAAATATCTGATATGCAGGATATCTGACACATTATTCTCTAAGGGGGTTGCAACCTACACATTGAGAGCCACCAGTGTAGAGAGATCTGTCCTGCTTACTAGTAGCAGGAACCTTCTTAAATCCCTTTCCAGTTGAAATGAGTCCTGAACTGGACTTGGTGACACAGGCCTGTGATCCCAGCTCAGGGGACAGAGAACTAGGAAGAGGATTTAGATTTCAAGGCCAGGCTCTGGCCTTGAATCAAGATCCGCTAGGGCTATGTGAGACCTGTCTCAAAGCCGACAACCAAACAAGACAAACAAAAAGAAAACAGAAAGAACTGACACAGATCCTAAATATCAAATTTAATGCTTATATTTCTAAAAGCCAAGTTTCTTTTTAAAGTGTTTTAAATGTAAATATAGAAAAAGTCATAAAACATTTTTAGGTAGCTGAATTTGTTTAAAGATATATTAATTATGAGTTCTTAATATGCTCACTGAGCAATATATTCCACATATATTTTTCTCTGATTTGCTTTAAAATGAAGTCTTTTTTATTTTTATTTTGAAACAGGGTCTCATTACTGTAACCCCTGCTGGTCTGAAACTCACAATATAGACTGGGCTGGCCTTGAACTCCCAGAAATCCACCTGCCTTTGCCTCCTGAGTGCTGAAATTAAAGGCATGTGCTACCATGCTGGGGTGATATGGAGTTTTAATCTACTCTTCACTTCAAACATACTGCAGTAGTTCATTGAATTAAATTCGAGCTGTGTAAGACAAACAGAAGGCAGACTCCTTTCCAGTCGTTTTCCACCAAGTGAAAATTTAAGATTATTAAAACAATAGTTTTACTGGTAGTGTTTTAGAAAAAATAATTTTTTATGGAAATCTTATTCTATTACAAACATAAATATTCGTGTCTTACAAAATAAGATATAAAAGGCTACTAGAATGATGGCTTAGCGGTTGAGTGTCTACCGCTCTTGCAGGGGACCCAAGTTCTGGTCCAAGCATTCAGATGAGGTAGTTCACATGCACCTGTAACTAGTTTCAGACACTCCAAAGCCTCTGACCTCTGAGGGCAGTTGCACTTGCAACATGCCTTCAGGTATACATAATTAATGCCAAATCTAAAAATAATTAAATAAATTATACACACAAAGCCTGATTTGCCAAGAGTTCTTCCTTCTTCTGGGTCGTGGCTTTGTGCTAATGATCATTCTTTCCTGTTTTCTCAGCTGTTGCTGTTTATTTTTTGCTTCCACTTTTCTATTTTATCCCCCATTTTGGGAGGAACAAAATATCATACTTGTCTATGGATTAAAAAAGAGTGGATTTGTAACAAAAAGGTTCTTGACTTGTTTTTCAGTTGTTTGAGGTACGGACCCCTCAGCTAGCTTTGTATATGTGACTCTATTCTTCAGTCCCATGACAAATTCATTTATTCTAATATCAAGTAGCTTCATAGCGAGAGAAGGAACTTGGATGTCTGGGCTTTTCTGTTGCTAGCTCCATGCTTTTAGACATATTGTTTCTCTCCCTAGATCTTAATACCTTTATAATAAGCCCAGTAATCTACTCTCAATTAGGTTCATTGTATTGCAGTCTTCATCAGATTAAATATAACAATACTCAGGAAAAGCTTTCTTTGAGCAGTGCTTCACTCACAGAAAAGCATTCAGCGATGTCTGCACATTACTATTAATTACAGCTATGTGCAACACAATATGTTAATTTAAGAATTAGCACCTTAATTTGTATTTTCCAAGTAGCATAATAAGCATTTCAGCATAAAATTACCTTGTAGAATAGCAAAACAAACATGATTTAAGTGCACCGAACCAGGGCAAATTATAATCAGTGTTCTGAAAACTAGGAAAGCGTGGTATCTGTAATCATTGTGAAAAATTTTTAAAGAAAATTGTTCGAGTTTTAAAAGCACTTGAAATATATAATATTTTTAAAATAGGGAAGGGAATTTCTGAAGCTAGATTAGGACAGTTGTTTTGCCTTGGTTCATGGGCCCATCCTGATGTACATCAGGCCTCATAGCGTGTGACATGATGGTGCCTTGTGTCACATATCTGGACACTGCACTGCAGCTTTTACACTGTGCGTCCACAGTATCTTCACAGGCTTTCACTCATTGCTTGCATAGTTGCCTTATTCACCCCATTTGTTAATGTGTCATAATTTTCAGCCTCAATTATACAAGTGTCTGTTAATAATGGAAGTTATTGTCCTTGACATTTTGTTAGCCATTTTGCATGATGCTGCCTGTTTCAGAGTTTGTGTGCAGGGAGGTTGTTATAATATGTTACACGTGGTTGTTTTTGCATGTTACTTTAGTCTAATAGCGGACAGTTACTATTTATTCATCTCCACTATATATTTTGACTTTCTGAAATAATCGTATTTTCTTTCTTTCCTAGACACAATTAAATTTGCTTCTGGATAAACTTCGAAGTACCGTGAGTACACTTAATAAGAAAATAGATTTTTAGTTGGAGCATCTGTCTTCAGTCTTCTGGCTCAATATACCTGACAGACCTTTTGTGAAGCAGGAATTATGAAGGACTTGCTTACTCTGTATTAGCAGAGCTTGGCAGTAGATTTCCTTGAGTCTGTTTGCCCTTTCTGAACAGCATTTTGTCTGTAGTTGAAGTATGGGCAACTGTCTGCCCAGTGCCACATTGAGGCAAACTCCAGAAGGAAGGTCTTGATGCTCATCATCTTCTTGAAATGGAATGGGGTGCTGCCAGGAGCTGACATGTCTTAATGTCAGAAAGGCCTTAAATTAATAAAAATATCTTTAAATGCCAAATAAGAGAAAGGAAACAGGTTTTTTAAGATGGTCTTTGAAACTCTTATTATTGGTTATCCAAGTAAACTTGGTAGGCCTGGAATAATGGGAAGTATATTTTAAACCTCATTCTCTTTCAAAGAGAAACCAGTTTTTAGAGGACTAGAATTATTCTCAGTGCTAAATGTTTACCTGGTAAGCATGAGGTTCAGGATGTCAGTCCCAGTGCAACCCAGCCCCCCTCCACCACGCATACAGATACCCAGGCACACAATCAGGCAGCTTTTAAGATGGTAAAATGTTATTAGTTTTATTCTTTCTTTAAAGAATGTTTAAAGTATGTTGTCAAATGAAATTATTTGGGAGTCTTTGTTGTTAATAAATATTTCACAAAAATGTAAGTAATCAATGATTATAAAAAAACCAAACATTTTAATATTAATGATAAAACATGTAATTATTATAGTAACATTCTTCAGACGTCACAGTGTGCTGCAGACAAAAATGAACTTAATATTTTTGTCCTTTATTAATGCCAAATTTATTACAAGTTCATCTTTTAACTGCATTTCATTGATTCACTCTGTTTTTTTTTTCTAGTTGTTTTTTGGTGGTGTTGTCACTGAACTCAGGATCTTGTTCATGCTATGCAAATACTCTACCACTTAGCTAGTCATTTGGCCCTTGATTTTTTTCCTTATATTTTTGGACAGGGTCTCCTCATAGAGCTCAGGCTGGCCTCGAGCTTGTGGAGCTCCAGGTGTCCCTGAGCTTGCAATCACCCTGTCTTTTTCCCAGTATTCTGGGGATTACAGGTGTGACTCACTGTACTCCAGGATTTTGATTGGAAAACAAAACCCATGTAGAAAGAAATCCTAATCTCTGAGCAAGGTGCCACACACCTGGCAATCCCAGCAGTTGGGAGTTTGAGGTAGGGGGATCATAAGTTTGGGACCAGCCTAGCCTTGCATAGTGAGAGCCTGTATTTCAAAAGCAAAATGAAAACCACAAGGAATATGTGAGTTATTGAAAAACTGTGATTCCAAGGAAAGACTTATTTTTTACACAAGCCACAGAGATAAATTTGACCCTCTTCCTTTTGAAGTACCAGCTGTTTTCAGCAGCCTGTACTGATACTGTTTTGCTTACTGATGAAGCCTTTGGAACCATCCAGAAAATCATGAATGTTCTGAGTCTCTAAAATAGTTAACTCTTAAGAACATCTTGTAAAAAATGATATTGTTTTCTTTGAGAATTTCATACATGTATACAATGTATTTGATCACATTCACCCGGCACCATTTCTCAGGAGCCAGGCATCTGTAAACATTAAGTCTGATGAGGAGGTTGTTTTATTTTCATTTCCCCATGAGTGCGCTGGTCTAAAATGATGAGGTGATTTGTGATTTATAGAAACATGTTATCCTAGTATCTGTGGTGAGCATCATTTCTGAAATACCTATTCAGTGTTGGAAGGTGGCTACTCTGAAGAAAAGCAACTCTTTGGATGTCTGCTACATTAGCTTCAGCACATAGCACTTTCATTGTGGTACAAACAGTATTTTTTCTGCTTTATTCAGCAAAATATGATCACTACAGGGAAGCCTTCAGGTTTTAAAAAAATATTGCTAAATAAGCAAAACTTTAAAAATGCACAGTGAAACAGTTTGGGAATTGTTTATTTTTAAAGTTGAGTGGAAATACTGATTTATGTGTGTGTTGTTTGCTTACATTTTGGCCTAAATTTTAAACAGTGTTATTTTTATTTCCCTCTCCAGCCTCTACAGAGGCTGGGGATTGAGCTCAGTGGTAGAATGTTTGCCCGTGTGTGCAAGGCCTGGCCCTGGGAAACAAAAACCCAAAGCCTCTGTGAGACGATAGACTTAAACCTCAGGGTGCTTTGTTTAAGTGTGATGAAATAGTTTGCAGTGGAAAACTTTTCTTTCTATGATTTCTGACATTCAGTACTAAAATGTCATTGTGCTGATATTTATTCATACTGCAGCGATTAATTTCAAGGGTCAAATTATAGAAGTGTGACAATAAAATTTTTAAGCTCCTTTGTAGTCATTTTGTGTCATTTATTGACATTAACGTGATGTGAAAGTTGATGGTAGTCCTAGATATAGAAACATAAAGATGCTATATGTACCGTCTTAAAAAATATTTCATATTCTTCCAGGGAGCCAGCTTCATCCGCTGCATCAAACCCAACTTAAAGATGACAAGTCACCACTTCGAAGGCGCCCAGATTCTGTCTCAACTTCAGTGTTCAGGTATCTCCACATTTTCACAGCCTGTCACGACGTGTTTAGATAAACTCTCACCGTTACCTTCCTCATCTTCAAGTTCAAGGAGATTCTTATATTTCCCTTAGTTCAGAACAAAGCAGTGGGGCAGATGACTTGAGCAGCACTGACTTCTAGTTTCTGCCAAGTAACATCATGGAAGAACACTCAGTTAAGAACGCGTTCCTGGCAAACCTGGATCGCTACACAGGCTGCTGCTGACAGCTGCAGTCCACAATAGTCCTCATTTCCCACACAGGCTGGATGGGGTTGGTGTCCTTGCTTTTCCTCCACCATTTGTGGGGGAAAAATCAAAGCAGGATGAAGCCCTTGGGCTCTTTCCTGAGTTTGGTTGATCTGACCCACCCAGCCCCAACCCTAGCTTCGTTCAGTCACAGAACCCCAGGCGTTGACACTGCACTCACGCATCAGGGCAGCCGTAGCTGCCGCCTTGCTCTTTCTGCCCGCTTGGTTTGGTTCAGCCCAGACCCTGCTACCTTTCAAACCCTGATGCTTTTTCTCTGACACCTTATTCTGGTCCTCTTAGAGGCCAATTTACAGTGAAACTGAGGTCTCTTTAAGTGAACTCTTTCCAGAGCCCTGTACTTGATTTTTTTTTTTTTTTTTTTTTTTTGTTTTTCGAGACAGGGTTTCTCTGTGTAGCCCTGGCTGTTCTGGAGCTCACTTTGTAGACCAGGCTGGCCTTGAACTCAGAAATCTGCCTGCCTCTGCCTCCCAAGTACTGGGATTAAAGGCGTGCGCCACCACTGCCCGGCATTTTTTTTTAAAGAATTATTTATTATTATATGTGAGTACACTGTAGCTGTCTTCAGACATCCTAGAAGAGGGCATCAGATCTCATTATGGTGTTGTGAGCCACCATGTGGTTGCTGGGATTTGAACTCAGGACCTTCAGAAGAGCAGTCAGTGCTCTTAACCGCTGAGCCATCTCTCCAGCCCCCTGTACTTGATTTTGTATTAAAGAGTCCTCCCCAGATGGGGCAAGCTTCGGATCCTGACATCTGAGTCTTCTTCTAACTCTTCTCACTAAACTTTAGCTGTTAAGAATTGAATCCAGCATTTTCTCCTTGTCTGTACAGGGCTGGTAGGCCAGCCAGGTTGGCACTATTTAAATTCATGGCCGCTGGCCTCTCAAGGCTCTCAAATCTCTTCTGCCAGGTTTCCCTGCTCAGCAGTTCTGTTTCTCTGCAGAGCCAGTCAGACCCCCTCCCCCAGGCTCCCTTGCTCTCTTTAGAACTCCGAGCCCCTGCCAGCAGATGGCCTCTTCTCTTACCAAAGCCTTGGAGCTACACCAGGATGCTGCCAGGTTCTTCATCCTGTCTGCATCCCCTTTGGGCCTGTCCCTGGTATAGCACCTTCCTGCCCCTCATGAGTCAGCAGTGCTGATTAAGAACTGGGCCAGGGCCTTCATTTTACTGAGACACACTAGACTCTCAGCTGTCACCACACAGTGGCTTCCAGATTCCCCTGTCTTCTGTTGTTCTCTCTACTTCCTTTTCTGTTTGCCTCGTTGCTTTTGAGCCTTCTGACTCCTGCCTCCCATTACTTCTTTAACCCCTGGCGTTATCCAGTATGGAAACCAGATTGATGCTATGAGCTCTTTCTTAAGCATTTGAAATGTGACTGGTAAGACTTATGTAGAGGTGATTTTAAATTTTATTTAATACTGAAATATAAAACAGCTATGTGTGCCTAGTGCAGCTAAGGACCTATGGCTAATGACTGCTGTGTTGGATAGTGCGGCACATACTCTGTCTCTTTCCCGAGCACTGTGACCTCCCACACGGTGAGTGGTGTTGCTTCCCAGCCCAAGCTGAGCCTTCTTTCACTGGCTTTCCTGCTGCAGTCACCCTTGTGCCCTCCTGGCACCTGCTCACTACATTGTGGACACATTGTAGCATTATCTTTTCACAGTTCAGCTCTGACTATGACTTCTTACTGTACATGGCGCTCTGATGGCCCCTGCTGAGCGTCAGGGAGCATCCTGGCGCTCTCTCCCCCTCTGGCCCGTGCGTTCCTAGGCCGTCTTTGCATGCTTCCGTCTGTGCTCCAGCCACACAGCCGTGCACTCACTGTTCCACGTCCCCTGCCACTGCAGGGTCTGTGTCCACTCTGCGTCTTGTTGGGACATCTTCCCTTCATCTTTCACATGTCAGCTAGGAGCAGCTTCCTATGGAAGCCAGCCTCGCTCCTGGCTCTGACTCAGGCTCCGTCCATGGCACTGAGGTGTGGGACTTTGATTTCACAGCCACAGTTATAGATTTTATGTATACTTATATAAAATATGACATTAATGTGCTACCTACTGTGTTAAAGACATGCCTGCTAGTATAATTATTTAAAGTTTCCCTCCAGGAACTGTCTTTTGGCTTCCTCAAAATCCTGGTTTTTCTAGTGTGCCTTAGACTAATTCATCATTGAATTGAATGCACAGTCTATCAGATACAAAAATTTATTTTTGATTAATTTAAAGCAAGTACTGGAAAGTCACATAATGCATGCTTGAGGTATTTCTGCATAGAATAATGAGGGAATCTTTTTGCACAGTTAACTACATTTGTTTGAAAATCCTTTGCATATATATTACAGCGGAGTCTAATTTCTAGCATGTTCTTAGTCAGGTGTTACTTAATAACAGAGGTATATTCTGAAAAACAGTAGTTATGTTGTATGCTGTCTTTAGGATGAGTTTTGTTACTTTGAATGTGACTTTTCCCTTTTAGGACTGTTTTTAGCATAGCATATTGGTCTCTACAATGAGCGTCTAGCATTTGTCAAGGGAGTAGAGCTGCAGGTGTGTGTTTTTACATTAGCAGAGCGTGGGTGTACTGATGTGTTCCAGGATTCTTGCTTCACGAAGAGTGTGTGTTAGCACAGTCAGTTAAGTTGTAGCTTAACTGGTGACACCATTTCATTGTCAAAAACTGTGACAATGCCAACCAAACCTTACCTTTTTTTCCTATGAGCAGGCCTGAGAACTAAATCTTTTTCTGATCATTCATGAGTTCAAAGCCAGCCTGAGCTATGTAGCCACAAGCTAGGGCTGTAGCTCAGTCCAGTGGTAGACTACTTGTTTAAGCATAAGGCCCTGGGTTCAGTCCTTGGTACTGCAAAGAAAACAGCAATGGTCTCTATCTGTTGCTTTAATCAGTGTACATGATGTGATATATTTTTATGCTGCATAGACACATTCCTGCCCCCTATCAATGTATTAAATTCCATTTTATGGGTGGAGTACAATTTTTTTAAAAAAATTTATTTATTTATTATATGTAAGTACACTGTAGCTGTCTTCAGACACCAGAAGAGGGTGTCAGATCTCATTACGGGTGGTTGTGAGCTACCATGTGGGTGCTGGGATTTGAACTCAGGACCTTCAGAAGAGCATTCAGTGTTCTTACCTGCTGAACCATCTTTCCAGCCCCAAGGTGGAGTATAATTTAATGAGTAGTTTTTAAAGTTATTTCTGTTATTGTTTTTTCTGTTGTAAGAAGTGACTTAGTGGGTATCTGGGCATTTTCCACATGCCTTTGTCCATAAGTGAGAAAACTGTAATTTAGATTCATAAAATGTAGAAATAATACAAATGGTAAATCTTTTCAAGTTGCCATCTAGAACTGTTGCCTTGGCATCCATGCCTTCTCACAGAGCACACTGAGCTTGATTCTTTTGTTCAGTCAAATAGACTAGGATTCAGTCTGTATAGAAAGGTTGCATTCCTAAGATTATTTTAAAATTAAGAACTCATGTATTAAAAACTATATTCCCTTTTTAAAATTTTAATCTGACCCAACTGGAATTCATTTTGGCATAAGGAATAAAGTAAAGGTATATTATTATTGTTTTTGTTTTCCACATATGATACTCATATTTCATATTTTTATCATTTCTAATGTCTTTCACATTGATTTAATAACTGCCTCTTTATAATTAAAAATCAGTTGCTCTTACAGCTGAATAAGCTCTCAAAGTACTGTAGTTACCATGGTAATGTACTTGTGATGACCGTCACGGCAGTTTTGGTTTCGCAGTGTTAGAAACTGAAACCAGTGCCCCTGTGAGAAGTGTGCCCCCCCACTGGGTCACACCCCCAGCTCCCAGCACAGGATTTTTATTGAATATTCCCCTCATTGCCGATTAACTTGTGTGCTCCTGTGTGTCAACCCCACATCTGAGCATGGAAGCTGTTGGGCTTTTTCTTTCTGTGATATTTAAGATGCAGATTGTATTTTGACCTTTCCATTTAGGCTTTTTTTTTTTCTGCATTAAAGACAATCATTTTAAGATACCAGCCTAGTTTGCTTTCTGTCGCTATGGTTAAGACCATGACCAAAAGCAACTTGAAGAAGGAAAGGATTTACTTCACCTTACAATTCCCAGGTCACACTCCATCACTGAGAGAAGTCAGGGCTGGAACTCAAAGTGGGAACTCGGAGGCAGGAACGGAAGCATAGACCGTGGAGGAGCACACTGTTCACTGGCTTGCAAACAAGCCTTATACAACCCAGGACTCCAAGACCACATATCCAGGGGCAGCATCACACACTATGGGCTGGGCCCTCCCATATCAATCATTAATCAAGAAAATGCCCCATAGATTTCCCTACAGGCCAATAGAGGCATTTTTTTTTTCAACTGGTATTCTCCCATCCTAGATGACTTCAGTTTGTGTCAAGTTGACTAACCAGAACAGATGATGCCTTCTACTAAAATTACTATCTGGCAAGTATCAGGACAAAGTGAGGGAGGATGAGAGAGGCAGGCTTTCTTCTTTTGTAACTTGTGTTGCCTACTTGTTAATGCTGACCAGAAAAGTTCATGTTGACTTGAGGCTCAGGCTGACCATTTATTAGAGTTAAATTAATAGTTCATATTTATCCTGTGTGTGGTATGTATATGTGTGTATGCGGTATGTGTGTGTATGTGTATGTGTATATCTATATGTGTGTCGTGTGTATCTATGTGGTGTGTGTGCTGTATGTGTGCATGTATGTGTATATTACATATAATATTTGAATAATAAATTCTCCCTTGCTTCATATTAGTTCTTGGAAAAATATAGAAATGGAGACTTCTTTTTTAGAAATTTCATTCTTTAGGATTTAAAGTGGTCAAACACAGGACTTTGCTTTATGTACTTTTATGGAATTTAGGAAGATATAAGTCATACTGGAGCCTTCTGGATGGGCTGCCTCTGGAAAATGGTCAGCTGTGCTGATTTCACATGGGGTTTCCTTGTGACTGCTCTACATGAGAAATAAGCTGGGACTCTCTGACTGGAGGTGTGATTCCCTGGGTCATCCTCACTGCTGATACTCCCTCCCTATAAACTGTCTTTTCATAAAATTTCACTTGTAAAATTGGTGGGTTACTTACATGTCACCCTGGACTTCCGTACTGTGACTGGAAATTATTTGTGCTCACGACTCTAGGTATGGTGTCTGTGTTGGACCTAATGCAAGGGGGTTTCCCTTCAAGAGCCTCATTTCATGAACTCTATAACATGTACAAGAAGTACATGCCAGAAAAACTTGCAAGATTGGATCCAAGGCTATTTTGTAAGGTATAAATGCCGCTTCAATAGAAATTTCTTAGCAACAAATCTTTTCTGTTAACTTGCAGTTGAAACTCACTTTTGAAACTTGTTTTTCAGGCTCTTTTTAAAGCTTTGGGATTAAATGAAGTTGACTACAAGTTTGGGCTAACAAAAGTATTTTTCAGACCTGGCAAGGTAAATATATATTATAGTTGTGCTTTGTATGTATTTTCTTAGTTATTAGTGACTTATAACATTATATGAAACAGTATGAAATTATGTTTCTACTCACACAGGTTTCCTATTTGGGGGTGTTTCATATTCTGAGTTTAAATTATAGTATTAATCAGTATTGGAATCAGAGGATTGTTTAATTTTTTTCTTAAATAAGGACTAACCAAAACTGTCTAACATTTTAAATAAGTTGAAAACATTTCTAGACTATTTTAATAATGGGACAGTTAGATAGCTCAGCATGTAACCCAAGTGGTCACAGAATTCTGTATCTAAATTGGCCTAGACACCTTAATGCCAGGCCTATAAGCTTGTTTGGTGAGGTGTCATAGTATGTTGGAGTTTTCATTGTGGGACAGTTTCACTAGAATGTGGTAGATATATAAAGCATATAAAACTCGATTGGAGTTTGTACTGACTGTTGCTAAATTTAAGAATGAAGGAATTTATAAACACTACATATATTAGATTGTTTTTTAGACTAGTATAATACTGCAGCTGTGATATTTGCTGACTATAGAAAACTTCATAGCTAATTGTATTCTGTACACAAACACCTAAGTCTTTTCACAAGTGTTAATAATACCAATTCCATGTTCCTAACATTTGAAACACTGACTTAATGATTGCACCCTTATAATTGTAAATATAATTGTTATTGCAGCTAACTAGTTTCACTAGTCAACTATCTCTAGTGTCTCAAGGATAAGGTAATATGATAAATCTAATTTCACATTTTTGAGCACAAGATGAAAATATGCGATTACATTACTAGTCTTTGGTGTCTGTCATAGAACCTACACCATTTACTGTGAAAAATGAAGAGAAAAAGGAAACATAGGTGTTCATAGCTGGCTTCACATTACTTTGTGTTATTTATCATAAATTCAACATTATCTCTTGTTTCAGAGCTATAGTAACTAATTAATATCTGAATAGAAAAGGAACATGGGTTGTTCACCTCCAGAAAGATGCAAAAGGGTTGTTGAAAGCTTAAAGCAAGCAGATTCAGAGATGTGTAGTCTTGTTATACTATCTTTAAGATTTTTATGATTGAAAACTTGTTTTGTTGATTGGCATATGACACCTTTAGCACTGCAGTGTGATATTTGGTGAAGAATGGAAATAACTCTGGAATTTGATGGTAAATAGAAGAAGTATTGCATTTGCATGGTCTATCTCTTAGTAGTAATTTCCTATTTTTGTTTAAAATGAGTGTTGGAGAGACAGTACTTCTGGTGGCTCTAATGCTTTAGATGACCTTAACTTGTTGAGCATGGATGTCTGAGAATGTGAATGAGCTGGTTCAGACATGTTGGCCCCATTTAACATTTTCCCTCAAATATTTCTGCCAATTTTCTGTAATTAGTCATTTAAGAGGTTTTTTTTTAAATACTTTTTTTGCTGCTATTTAGGGATAAATAAGTATTTCTTCCTACCTTCCAAAGAATTGATGAGGGAAAGACAGAAGAAAAGGACCATGACATGTAGTCAAATGAGTTTTAAGTTTTCTGTATACCCTGCTAAAATATCCCTGGAATTGGCTTTTAATCCTTTTCAGGAAGTTATATTTGGGATTTGAAATCCATGTAGTTATTTTCTCTCTACTTGAACACATTTTCCCTTCAATGCTGAGACTAAGTTATCTTACTCCTAGTTTGCAGAATTTGATCAGATTATGAAGTCTGATCCTGATCACTTAGCAGAGTTGGTGAAAAGAGTCAATCTATGGCTAGTCTGTAGTCGCTGGAAGAAAGTTCAGTGGTGTTCGTTGTCAGTCATCAAATGTAAGTATTTCCTTCTGGCATAGTAGCTCATTCTTTAATTCCAGTGCTTGGGATGCTGGGGTAGAAGAATCAAGAGTTCAGCCTCTCCTGTTCCTCCCCTCTTGCTCTTCAGTTCACTGGAGTGAGCTGAGTTTGAGTGTATTTCTGACAGATCGTGACAGCTGCTTATACCTGGTCTAAAACATGAGTGAGTGCAAAATATTTTGGATTTCTTGAAGGTCAATGGTGAAAGTTTAATGGCTGAGAGTGATGTGGAAATCAGTCACCATTACCCCCTCCCTCATCCAGACTACCTCAAATAGTTTTTTGCATTAGGGAGGATTCAGAAGATGAATCTTTACTAACAGAAGAGTAAAATCCACTGGGTCTAGCAGAAAGGAATTAGGCACATTATTATTAAGAGTTTTTGTTAGACAATAGTGCATATTTATAAAAAACACTATAATAAAGAAAAAAGACAAGACATTTTCCTAGTAAAATATAAGTGTTTTTTTGACCAAGTCAGCTCAGTCAGTCAACAGGTTCTCCAGAGAGGGAGTGAGGATTAAAAAGAAAAAAGACAATTAGACAACACTGTAGCATGACACTAACCTGTTCTTAGGCTGAAGCAGGTTTTTTTTTTTTTTCCAGTCGACTCATATCATTCTAGGTACATACAAAGAATATGGTCAGTCCTAACATTCTAGGTACATACAAAGAATATAGTCAGTCCTAAGTCATAGAAAAAGTAGTTAAGAAACAAACAAAGCCTAGACAGGGTAGTAAGGAGCAAACCAAGTATAGATGGAAGGTCCCATGATTACTGTATTCAGGGTCTTAACAAGACCAATCAAGATACAAAGAACACATTCCTCAGCTGTATTCATCTTGAGTCTACTTCCTTGTCCTAGCCCAAAGTCAAATTTCTGCCTGAGCCTACTTCTTTGTTCTAGCCCAAAGTCAGATTACAGCCTAAGCTTACTTCGTGTCCTGACCCAAAAGCTCTTTACAGTTTTTCATGGGATTGGTGCTTCCAACTTTATATATATAATGCATTTTAGAGGAAAGTGTATGTTAGTATTCTATTTGTGCCACACCTCCCACTTGTGGACTTTGTTGTAACAACAAACCGTGCTCATTTACCAAACAAGATTTCTGCAGAATGTTAATTGGGAAGCTCTAAAAAACAACAAACCAGCAACTAAGGTCCAATCATACTAGGAAATTCTAGGCCACCTGCAGCTGAAAAATTCCTTTACTGTAGGACTCTTAGAGACTGCACCCAAAATATTCACTGTGAATTTACAGAAGGAAGCAAATCATATTTCATAAATTCACTTGGCAGGCTAATTTTTTTTTAAAAAGACACAGCATATAATACAGTGGTTCTCAACCTGAGGGTGGAATGACTCACAGGGATCGCCTAAGACCATCAGAAAACACAAATATTTACATTGCAATTCACAACTAGCAAAATTACAGTTTTGAGGTAGCAACAAAAATAATTTTATGGTCTGGGGTCACCACAACATGAGGAGCTGTAGTAAAGGGTCGCAGCACTAGGAAGGTTGAGAACCACTGGAATATTTAATAGAAATGTGGCCCAGCACAGTTGGGTAACAGTAACAGTTGGGTAACAGTTGGGTAATGCTGCACATTGCAGAATACATTTGAAACATAATGTTAGACACAGCAATCATGTTTTACTTTTAGGAAGTTAAAGAAATGTTAGATATCCCAATTCTGATGGCTGGGATAACATACTCATCAAGATCTTGTGAGAGTTGCTTTCTGGAAATGAATGGACTTTTAGTTAATGTCCTATTTAAACCAACTTTTTTCCTGTCATTTTATTTTACTCTTATACATAGTGAAAAACAAAATAAAATATCGAGCTGAAGCTTGCATTAAAATGCAGAAAACCATCCGAATGTGGCTTTGCAAAAGGAGACACAAACCACGGTAAGAGGAACAGTGTCCAGCCATCTACACAGCACGGCAGTGTGTAGTGGCAGTGAAGTCATGGTGAAGAGCGGACAGCCCCTGTGGTCTTTGCAAATGGCCTGCCTGTGCTGTGCATTTGGAAGGCTCCTTCATTACTTAGCTTGGCGTTCTACCAAACTGAGTGGCTGGCAAGAATGTGAACTCTAAGAGGTTGGAGTGAAAGGCTGAAGGCTGAGAACGCCCTGATGTTCTGGTTACTTTATAATTTGAGTTTCTCAATGATACCAAGTTAGAGGCTGCCTGTGAAGATGTTTAATAGCCTGATCGTAAAATCAAAATTGCTCATAAAATCATCTTGGTTTTTTTTTTAAGATTTATTTATTTATTATGTTAGTACACTGTCGCTGTCTTCAGACACACCAGAAGAGGGCGTCAGATCTCATTACAGATGGTTGTGAGCCACCATGTGGTTGCTGGGATTTGAACTCAGGACCCTCAGAAGAGCAGTCATTGATCTTAACCACTGAGCCATCTCTCCAGCCCCAAATCATCTTGTTTTATATATGTATAATTTCATTGTATATATTGCATTTTCCATCTTATTGAAACTTTGTATTATCAAGTTACTTTTTAAGCTTTGGAAGCTTGAATAGGTATTGAAACCACAACTTTTCCAAGAGATGTGGGATCATTTGACCTTTGTAATTTGAATCCTCGTTTTTCATTGTAAACATAGCTGGCCCTCATCTTGTTGGCAGTCATCAGTGCTATCCATACTTGATTCTTGTTATACTTCATGAGAGACCTGAACAGAACAGTAACTGATACTGAAGTCAGAAGACGCCTGCCCTGTTCAGGCTCAATGTTTGCTTTCTATCAATGAGAATCTTCACTAGGACACTAGCTTGTGAGGTAAATGTCTGATGGAGTCCTACCGTTGCAGCATTGACGGCCTGGTTAAGGTGGGAACGCTGAAGAAACGACTCGATAAATTCAATGAGGTCGTAAGTGCCCTGAAAGATGGAAAGCCGGAGGTGAACAGACAGATCAAAGATCTTGAAATTTCTATTGATGCTCTGATGGCCAAAATTAAGGTGGGTAATTTTAATCCAGCTCACTAGTACTTTATATATATAATTTGCTGGTTTTTGTTATCAGTGTTGAAATTGTATAGGAAAATATCCTTATTCAAAATATAAATCATCACCAAATGGATACTCACATTAATCTTTCCTGAATATTTGAAAAATATCATAGTAAAAAGATAAATAAAAATGTGATTTTTATTTGTTGTTAGGCAAAGTCTTACCCTCCAGAGAATAACTAAAATACTGAATGTTGCTAAGCTTTTGCAATCATGATTCAGAGAGGGTTAATGCAGGCTCGTGTGTGTGTGTGTGTGTGTGTGTGAGTGTGCGTGTGCGTGTGTGTGTGTGTGTGTGTGTGTGTGAGTGATTTTCTTCTTTCCAAAGCCAGTTTTTACTCCGTAGTATTCACTTTTCTTTCTGGTGGTGCTGGGGATCGCGTGCAGCACACTCAGCAAGCCCAGCTGATGCCCTTCTACTGAGCTACATCCTTACCCTCCCCGCCTCCCAGAAATGAAACTAAGTTATAAAAGTAACGTGTCATTGTTGAAAATGGAATGAAAATCACCGCAGACTCCTCGATAGTGCCACGCGGAGCACTCAGCTAGCGTTTGCTGTATCTCCTCGGTGGTCCCACTTTGTGTGCATGCGCTCTGCGCAGAACTCTGTCGTAATCATGCATTTCATGGTGCGCCTGCTGTTATGTTACTTGATTCTTTGTGGCTAATACATTACCCCTCTTAATTACTTAGCTGTTTTAAAAGTAGCAATTCATTTTCTTTATCTTTAAAGGAAAAATGGGGCTATTTTGGTTTTCATCTTTAATTGCTCCATCATTAATGTGACTGAAAATATGAAGTTGACTGTAACACTTGTTTGTCATCATAGTTCATCTTTTTCAGTGTCCTCAATTATGTGTTAGGATTTCACAGGGTTTTCTCAGGCAGCATTCAGAAGTCAATGTATGTTAGTTAGCCTTTTTATAGTTCCTGTGGATGGGGTAAATATTACAGGTGGAAAGAGAAAAGCAATCAAGAAACCCAAGGTGGGTTCAGCTGACTTTACAGCTCAAGGGTGAGAGTTAGTGAGGTCACCACCGTCAATCAAAATTACCCCAGGAAAGTCATCCAACAAGCTTAGATGTAATTTCCCAACTGTGCTTTAGGTACTAATTGAATGCTATCAAGAAATAAAGTGAACTTTGGCTAAACAGGATAGTCATTCCTTAAAAGTATTTTTAAAAAAGTATTTTAAAGCTACGTTTGTACAGCTTTGTTCGCAGTTTTCTATAGATGTTGATGGCTTGTTTGATAAATACAGAATCTAATATTTATGTGTAGTGATAGTGTTCGCAGACTATGTGAGCAGCTGGACATGGTAGTGTATACCTGTAATCCTAGTGTTTATGAGGTTCCTCCATACCTAGCTCAAGGTTACCCTAGGCTACATGAATCTGTTTCAAAAAAAGATAGGAATATGAATTTGTTGGTCAGTTTTGCTACTCTCAGTCCTGTAAACCCACACAGTAGGAGAGAACCAACTCCTGTATCTTAGAGTGTTGTTTTAACTATGAAACCCCAGAAATGTTGAGTGTCTCATTGTAACCATTTTACAATATACAGTCCGGTACTGCTAAGCATGTCTGTACTGTGCACAGGGGGTAACTACGGAATGTTTGTGATTTGTCTTCTTCAGTCCACCATGATGACGAGGGAGCAGATACAGAAAGAGTATGATGCACTGGTTAAAAGCTCGGAAGAGCTCCTCAGTGCACTGCAAAAAAAGAAGCAGCAAGAGGAGGAGGCAGAGAGGCTGAGACGCATCCAAGAGGAGATGGAGAAAGAGAGGAAGAGGCGCGAAGAGGATGAGGAACGTCGGCGGAAGGAGGAAGAGGAGAGGCGGATGTAAGGCATTTGTATTGTTCTCACTAGACGCTTGCAAGATGAAGGATGGTGGGCGTTTTAAAACTGTATTTCTACTTTTATCAGATGATTATGCATCCATCCTTCCTTCCTTCCTTCCTTCCTAATTTTTTTGTGACAGAGTTTCAGAGTGTGACCCAGGCTGGCCCAGAACTCTCATCCTCCTGCTACTGTCTTCTGAGTGAGGGTTAACCTTACACACCAAAATGCCTGGTACAAATTGACCAATTTTAGAATAAGGTTAAAAAAGTTAAATGCCCATTTTCTATAGTTATATAGAGTGGTTAAGTGCAGGTTGAATATTCTTAGTCTGAAAATCTAAAAACTGTAAAAATCCAAAGTCTGAAATTTTTTATTACATTTATTTGTGTGTGTGTGTGTGTGTGTGTGTGTGTTACTTCTTTGCCATGGTGTTCTGTGGAAGTCAGATAGCAACTTGTGGGAGTTGGTTCTCTCCTACTGTGTGGGTTTACAGGACTGAGAGTATCAGACCTGGTGGCAAATGCCTTTACCCTCCTACCCGTCTTGTTGGCCCTAAAGTCTGAAACTTTTAAAGTTGATTCATTCAATCTTGCTTTATTTTATTCTTTGGCATTTAAAGACAATCTTGTGGCCCTGACTGACCTAGGTTTTGTTGCTTAAGCATACATACGTACATACATACATACATACATACGCATACATGCATGCATACGTGCATGCACACATGCATACATACATATGGGAACATGTGGGAACCAACTCCCACAAGTTGCTATCTAACTTCCACAGAACACCATGGCAAAGAAGTAACACACACACATACACACACACACACACACACACACACACACAGAGAAATAAATGTAATAAACAATTTCAGACTTTTGCATGCATACACCTGCCTAGAAAATTCCCTTTTGCTCTAAAACGTATTAATTGTGCATATTCTGGATTCATTTGATACTATATACATGTATTGTGCATTTGAGGTACCCATCCATTTTTTTTCTCTTCTCCCTATCTTTTTACCTGTCAAGCACTCTTCAGGGTCCCTGGAATCACTATTCTGTTTTCAGGTGGACTTATCTCTTTTCCTCAAGTTTCACATAAGAGAGAACTCATGGCTCCTGTGTTTCTTCTGAGTTTGGCTTATTTCACTTAACACAATGCCCTCAACTTCTATCTGTTCTGGTGCAGACAGTATAATTTCATTCTTCATCCATGGCTGTGCTCCTAGGCTGATTTTGTATCTTAGTTATTGTGAATAAGTGTGTCTGTAAACACAGCTATGCAGGCTGCCCTTTTATACACCCACGTCATTTCCTTGGACTGTGAACTCACCATTACCAAGTTAGTCTGGCAGGGCTTAAGGCTACCGAAGATGATTGCATTTCCTTCATTGTTTAGGGGAGTTAAACTTTATGTCATTTGAACCAAATTGATAGTGTGTGTGGTCCGAGGCTAACATGGCCTCATCCTGCTATTCTCTGATGCCTGTTTATGTATGGCTTGTCTATCTTCTGAAAGATTTCACAGTCTGTTAAAACTCTGAAGAGTTCTGTCCCCTGTTCTTAGGAAACTTGAGATGGAAGCGAAGAGAAAACAAGAGGAGGAGGAAAGGAAGAAGCGGGAAGATGATGAAAAGCGCATCCAGGTGTGTGTTCACTGGGCTGCATTTCTCTCAAGTAGAATCCCCTAAGCAGTGAACGAAGTGAACCAGACCCCTGGTTTGCCAGCTTAGATATCACTGATTTACCCCTGGGGTTAAAGGGAGTGTGAGATGGTACATTGGTGCTAGGGAAGCCATGCTAGGCTCCTGTCTGCAAGTACATCATAGCATTGGTAACAGTGTCAGGTCTTGGTGTCCCCCAAGCCCCCCATGAGATGGATCTCAAGTTGGACTGGTCATTGTACTGCCTTTCCTCCAGTCTCTTCTCCATTTCTGTCCCTGAAGTTCTTTAGACAGGAACAATTCTGGGTCAGAAATTTTGACTGTGGGTTGGCAACCCCATTCCTCCACTTGAGGCCCTGTCTATCTACTGAAGGTGGACTCTACAAGTTCCCTCTCTCCACTGTTGGGCATTTCATCTAAGGTCACTCTCATTGAGTCCTGGGTGTCTTTCACATCCCAGGTCTCTTGTGAATTTCTAGAGGGTCCCCCATCTCCCACCTCCTGCAGCTGTATATTTCCATTCATTCTCCTGATCCTCTGGGCTTCTTTTCTGTCTTCCCCCCATACTTGATCCTGCCCCCTTTTCTACAACCCCTCCCCTCTCCCACCCAGATCCCTCCCTCCCTCTGCCTCTCATGATTATTTTCTTTCCCCTTCTAAGTGGGATTGAAGCATCCACACTTGGACCTTTCTGTTTGTTACTTTTCTTATGGTTTGTGGGTTGTATCCTAGGTTTTCTGTACTTTTTGGCTAATATCCACTTATCAGTGAGAACATACCATGCATGTCCTTTGGGGTCTGGATTACTTCACTCAGGATATTTTCTAGTGCCATCCGTTTGCCTTCAAAATTAATGATGCCCTTATTTTTAATATCTGAATAGTAATTCATTGTGTAAATGAACCACATTTTCTGTATTTATTCTTTGGTTGAGGAACATCTGGGTTGCTTCCAGTTTCTGGCTATTATGAAAAAAGCTGCTATGAGTATAGTGGAGCACTTTTCCTTGTGGTATTGTGGGGCATCTTTGGGTATATGCCCAAGAGTGGTATAGCTGGGTTTTCAGGTAAAACTATTTTCAATTTTTTGAGGAACCACCAGACTGATTTCTAGATTGGTTGTACCAGCTTGCAATTTCACCAGCAATGGAGGAATGTTCCTCTTCCTCCACATCCTCATACCCTCTCCAGCATCTACTTCAGCTGAGTTTTTTTTTTGCTAGTTAAGCATACTTTATTAACAATAAAATCACAGGCTTATCAAAGACTTATGAAATGAAAACGCAGCCTATGGAGATGAGATGTATCTACGGGCAGTCACAACCACTTTTACAGCCCTTCCCTAGTGTATGGGGATTGTGTAACTGCTTTGACTTACCTCATCGTACATATTGATGTATTTTAAAATAAATGTTGAATGTGTCATTTTAATTTTTATAAACACATGACTTTTGTTAAATACTTATCAAGGTTTTGATCTTAGCCATTCTGATTGGTGTAAGGTGGAATCTCAGGGTCGTTTTGATTTGCATTTCCCTGATGACTAAGGACTTTGAACATTCTTTAAGTGCTTCTTGGCCATTTGAGATGCTTCTGTTGTGAACTCTCTGTGTAACTCTATACCCCACTTTTTAGTAGGGTTATTTGGTTCTCTGGAGTCTAAATTCTTGAACTCTTTGTATATTTTGGATATTAGCCCTTTGTTGGATGCAGGGTTAGTAAAGATTTTTTCCCAATCTGTAGGTTGCTGATTTTTCCAATTGTCGGTATCTTTTGCCTTATACATCTTTTCAATTTCATTGAGGCCCCTTTTATCAATTGTTGATTTTAGATCCTGAGCCATTGAAGTTCTGTTCAGGAAATTCCCCCCTGTGCCAGTGAGTTCGAGGCTCTTTCCCACTTTCTTTTCTATTTGATTCAGGGTATCTGGTTTTATGTTGAGATACTTGATCCACTTAGACTTGAGCTTTGTGCAAGGTGATAAATATGGATATATTTTCATTTTTCTACTTGCAGACAACCTGTTAGACCAGCCATTTATTAAAGATGCTTTCTTCTTTCCACTGTATGCTTTGGGTTTCTTTGCCAAAGATTAAGTGTTCATAAGTGCGTGTGGCTTTATTTCTGGGTCTTCAATTCTATTTCATTGATCAACCTGTATACCTCTCTACCAATAGCATGTGTTTTTCATCACTATTGCTCTATAGTGCTGCTTGAGGTCAGGGATGATGATTCCCCCAGAAGCTCTTTTATTGTTGAGAATTGTTTTTGCTACACGAAAGACAACACAAGAAATAAATCATCTCACAACAAGCCCAGAAAAGATAATCAATCACACACACATAATGCCACCTCCAACAACAAAAATAACAGGAACCCAAACCAAAAATCACTGGTCTTTAATATCTCTCAACATCAATGGACTCAATTCCCCAATAAAAAAGATCTAGGCTAACAGACTATACACAAGAAGGATACAGCATTTTGCTGCATACAAAAAAACACACCTCAGTGACAAAGACAGACACTACACTAAGTCAAAGGCTGGAAAAAAGTTTTTTTTTTTTTTGTTTTTTTTTGGTTTTTTTTGGTTTTTCAAGACAGGGTTCTCTGTGTAGCCCTGGCTGTCCTAGAACTCACTTTGTAGACCAGGCTGGCCTCGAACTCAGAAATCCGCCTGCCTCTGCCTCCCAAGTGCTGGGATTAAAGGTGTGCGCCACCACCGCCTGGCCCGGAAAAAAGTTTTACAAGTAAATGGTCACAAGAAACAAGCTGGAGTAGTCATTCTAATATCCAGTAAAATAGATTTTTCACCAAAAGTTATCCAAAGAGTTGAGGCAATAATTTTAAGGACAAAGAGCTCTGACTAGTTGTGGTTTTCTGTGCTGCAGGCTGAGGTGGAGGCGCAGCTGGCAAGACAGCGGGAGGAGGAGTCCCAGCAGCAGGCGGTCCTGGCCCAGGAGTGCAGGGACAGGGAGTTGGCTCTGCGCATCGCCCAGAATGAGTCGGAGCTCATCAGCGATGAGGCACAGGGTGACATGGCACTCCGAAGGTACTGGGCTCTGGGTCGCACCCTGTCCTGGGCTTTCTTAAGCATCCTGCTTGTTGTTTCTATTTGAAAAGGACTAGGAGAGACTCATACTTTTTAGGTTTTGACATATTTGATCTAAAGCCGTTTAAAGTTAGTGGGCTTACTTTTGTACTCAGATGAATAAAACAAACGATTTTCCACTTAGTTTTTAAACTGTTAAAACACAAACCCCACATTTTCAGTAATGGTTGTTCTAGTAAGAGCAAAACCAGCTTTATTTCTGAAATTGCTTAATGGCATTGCATAATACTTGTTAAGCACTGACATAGAAGGTGGTGATACACGAGTCTGTATTTTTCTAATGCAAGTTTGAAGCAACACACCACATTCTTAAGACAGCAAGATACAGTTTATCTGCCCATGCCTCAGAATAAGAATGACTCATTTTCAAGAAGGAAAGCCAATTTTACTGAAATGTTTTGGTTCCTTAGATTTTGAATTATGTCTAGATAGAATGGTAGAGTTTGGAGGAGCATAGAAATTCTTGATATTTTGCATCAAGTTTTAGAAAAGTCAGTATTTATCATCTAAGAATTTTTAGAATATATAAACAGTTATTTCAATTATTCATTTAAAATGGCAAAACAAATTTGAGAGAGGTATATGATTTCTATATAATAAGAGGAGGGCATAGACATGTACTTTTGGTTTTTAGAACAGTGTCTAGAGTATATTAAATTATAACCACTAGATGGGGCTGTTTGCTTGTAAAAGGCAACAGTAATGCCATTATGAGGTTCGATTTTATTTAGCTGCAAAGATGGATTTTGTTCATTTGTCATCACAAGTTTTTCCAGCATGTGATTATTTTGAAAAATTCTGTAGTCTGCACTGTATATGAAAGTATATGGTACTGCAAATGATTTGGCTAGGACTGGATGTACGAAAGTGGCTGTAATAATTACATAAATGATATGTGTGATAAATACATGGCTTCTGGTATACTAAACATCTCTGAGTTACTTTTTCAGCTTGAGTTCCTGTCCAGCAACTTCTAAGTAAGACTTTTTTTGCAGACATTTTCAAATATCATCTTAATCCATTACACTCATGATCCTTGATACAAACTAGTAACTTCAAATTGCATGAAATTATTAGGGACATCACATTTCTGTTAACACCAAATCTCACAGCATATGAATGTCTGGATTTTCTAATCTTAATATATTTTCTCTTTAATTTTAATTAATTCCCTTAATTTATTATTTTGCAATCCTTCCAATGAATATTTTAAAAATACATTAAAGCCTTAATGATCTTATGTTGATTTCAGATAACTTGTATTTCTAAATCAACAAGTAATTATCACACAAATTCACACAATTGAGATATTGACAATTCAAAGCTGGTGGTAATATTAACCAAAACATATTCTTTTCACAGAACTAATGGAACAAGACCCCAAATGACACCGTATGTCATTTCTCTTTGTTTCTTTGAAGATTGATTTTATTTTTGAGAAGTACTTCTTGAATTGGAGTAAATTCCACATTGCTTCCTTTTTGCCAAAATATAATGAAATTACTGTTTTTCCACCTCTTTTTCTTGCCTTAGGGAAGTGTTTGGTGCTCAGCCGTAGCAGCCATGACTTGCTCTCCTTTTCTGTGCTGTTGTTTCAACTTTAATAACAACTTGTATTATGTATTTTAAATTCACATCTTCATAGCAGGAGTGGGAGAACAGATAAGCATAAGTAAAGTACCTGGTTTCCGGTGTATGGTGTGATTAATTCTACTAATATGTGAAGTGGGTCTCCACCTGAAGCTTACATGTAATGCTTCTTTCATTATTAGAGAGGATTTTAGTAACTCTGGGAAAATAAAAGAACACACTGTATACATGTATGAAATATTTAGAGATATTTATTACAGCCTGAAATTTACCTGAATTTATACAGCATTAAGCTAGTTTTCGACTGTTTTAGACTTCAGCATCTAGAGCTGTTTCATAACCAAGGTGGACATTCACAGTGAAGCATTAATTGTGGTGCTTGCATAGTTGCTGTAGAAGACATAACCCAGTAATTGGATGTTTCTGCTTCCATAGAGAGTTGCCATGAACACCATAGCTAGAGATGCAAACTGATCGGAGAATGTTGTCTCATGAGCTGTAAGACCACAGCAGCATGCACAGTTGACTCAGACAAAACAAAATCTCTGTTCTTGATTGCACGATGTTTGCATCTGCATAAAGATTATGTATTAAAAGAGAAAAGTTGTACATTAAAACTATGCAAAATATGATATTAACATGTAAAATGATTCACATGTAAAAATGTATTTAGGTGTTTGCTTCACTTGGTGTAGCTGACAAACATGTTGCTCTTATGTGGGTCAGAGGAGAGGTCCCGAGGACACTTCCTGTTCAGGACACTTGTGGTATCCAACACACACAAGGAACGGAAGCTCACTGCATTGTTATTACCTCAGCCCCAACCAGGAACTTAGGAGAGTTGCTGAGTGGGCACTTTTTGCTGCCCCTCCATTACAACAACTACTTCAGAGTTGCCATTTGAGTTTGTTAAACAAACACTGTAATTAATGTGTAAGGTGAAATTGCAGGCATTGCAGGTAGTTCAGCAAAACCAGAAGATGAAAGCACCTAGATGCAGGGACCAGTTGGGCTCAGTGAATTATCTGAAGTAGTGCTGGTGAGGGTCAGGGAGGAGAGTAATTTGGTAGATAGAGGCTGTCTCCTGGTCCTGAAGCATTAGGAGGCATCTCTGTATAATCAACAGACCAAGTGATCAACAGCCTTGAAAAGCTATTTGACTTATTGAGAACCTGCTAATAACAGACAGGAACTTTGAGGCTGGGTGACAATTTAAATTTTAAATTTTATTTTAAAATTTAAAGTAGTATGATTTAGAAGTTGTGTTATTAGAAAGTTACAAAATTCTGATAAGCAGATAGTCTCAGGAGAAATTGATAGTATATTGCAGGAAAGACAATTTTATTAGATTATATTTGCATAGTTTATTTTGTGGATTTCAGCTTCACTGGTGAGCTTCTGCAAGGTTAGTTTCTTTTACTGTATTTGCCTGGATAGCTCCCAGCAATAGTGCTGTCACTGTCTAATACATACAGTGAATTTGATATATGTATGTATGTGTATATATATATATATATATATATGAATTATATATTTGAATGCAAATCCCTGCCCCTTAGTCAGAATTCCAGCTCTTTTCAGGCACTCAGGAAACCATATCCACAGCCAATATATCCATCTTTTTAACTCGTGATTTGTTTTTAAAAAACTGATTGGAAGGGTTTGTGATTGCTAGCGTTGAATGAATAGAACATATCTGAAAATAATTAATTATGAAGGGAAAAAGGAGCAAAAGACAGGGATGAAATGAAATAAAAAGGTGTTGATCTCTTGAACCCAGTGAAACTGCCATTCCTCTCCACGGAGGCTGAGGAGTGACAGTCTCCTGAGTAATTAAAGAGCAGGCAGTTTTTCACTTATGAGATGTTCTGATGCTTGCAAGGTCAGATTACATCAGGCATTTCATGTAACAAGTGCTTGTGCTAATTTTCTTCTTTTATTTTTAAAATCTATGCTTTGCTTTGGGACTGAGGATCTTCTGAATGTTATCTGAGCATATCAGCTTGGTGTGGCACCCTGAAGCTCCATTTAACTAATGTGCTAAGCATCTTTGGTGCAAAAATCCTGGTACAGCATCTGTATCCTGCCAAGTTTCCTGCGCGCATTTAAAGCATGCTATTTATATTCTGCACATAAAAAATACCACCGAAGCATGGCCTTCATGAAATTTTATCTGAGAGTTTTTACCCAATGATAGAGATGTGCTCAGATAACTTGAAACTTGAAAGACCTCACCATGTTTTATGGATAGAGTTGCTGAAAAGCATGTCACTAATGGATACTTTACAAAGTAAGATGATTTTGAATAGGTACAATATTGGTAATATTGAGACTAATTATATTTTCATATTGTTTAAGCAATTTATGTGGTGTGCCTTATGTATAATTGTGTTGTATTATCATTTTTTTCTTGTAGGGAACAAATGGCCAAAGAAATGTCAGACATTTTGAGTAGGTTAGTGCAGTGTGTTTGCAGAAATAATTATTTATTACAAAAATCCTATTTGAAAATTCCTTTTGATGATTTGGATTAGAACGTGTCGTATGAATGGCTCACTCTCTTTCCATGTAACTTTTCTGTGTGAGAAATGCCATCCCCAGCATGGAGAGAAGCAACGCTCTTCCAATCACTGTTTCTCACTGAGGACACGACTGGTGTTTTGGATGGGGAAGCTGTTCACTGGTGTGGGGCTGTGTTCTTCAGTCTCATCCTGAGGGAATGAGTACTGTGAGACTCCCCTGGGGATGGGAGTACTGCTTCTAGTTTGGGGGCCACTGTGCCCAGCTTAGGGGGAAGGATAGTAAGATGGGATCTTAAACATGAACACGAGTTTAAAACCCATGGGTGCAAAGGAATCTCCAGAGAAAACCTTCTGGTAGGTTTTTAGGTTATGATCCTAGCCTTTAGTGGCTGAACCATGTCTCCAGCCTTAGTCCATCATTTTTAGAAGTAGCTTTGAGTCAATAATATTTCAACAATTTTAAAGTTACAACATTAATAAAAAGTGCTGTTAATGTGTCTTAAAAATCAAGTCATTTCTATTACTATTTTAATGTATTGTTTGTATGATTGTCTTTATGGTAAGGTTAATCAGTAGATTTTATTTTACTTTATTATTTTATTTTACTATTTTAATTATACAGAGATGGTGAGGGGAGCATTTACCAACATTGAATTCATGTACTACTTCTAACTCCAAATACATTTTTTAGCAGGTTTAGTAATATGAATGGAAAGATAGTGTTGTTACATTCACATTTTATGTAAGAAATGCAAGAATAATTTGAAATAAGTATTATCTTTAAAACTTATCAAAGCATCACACACACACACACACACACACACACAAACACACAAACAAACATACACACCCCATACCACCCATCCACACTATACATGTTTTTCATATATTTGACTATCAAACTATTTATTATATAAATTGGCTTTCTTTTTCAAAACAGAACAGAAAAACTCATAATAATTTTCAGTTACTGCCCTAGAAAACATTGTGAAAAGAGTAGGGGGAAGAGTGATTTTTTTTCCCAGCTACTTTATTGAATGGCAGTTTAGAAATATAGAAAAGAACGTTTCCATATGTATTAAAAAGTAATGTATTGGTAAGGATGATAGACCTTGTAGACCCATAGTGACTCTTTAAACAGATTTTACAGTGCATACTCACTGTATATGTGTGTGTCCCGTAAGGACATTTCATACAACCATCTATTGAAAATATTTCTGCCACATCCTACCCTTGCTTTTATTTGCCTTTCGCTCCTGCAAATCCTCCCCCCCACACAGTTAAACTTTTACTTTCATTTCATAGATGCACACATGATTTTATGTATCTATATAAAATCTAGAAGTCAAAAATAAGAGAAAATGTGAAACTTGTCTTTCTGAGACTGACTTAATTTGATTAAAATGATTATTTCTGTTATATTCATTTTCCTGCAAATGCTGCTATAACTTCGTTCTACTGATGGGCACCTAAGTTCGCCCTGTAGGTTGTAGTTGACTCTTTGAGCTAAGCAGTTAGGAAGGAAAAGCTATATGCAAATCTACCAGTTATGCAATTTTGTACAAATGCAGATTCTGCAGTAAAACTGATGTTAACCATAAAATGCAGAAAGGATTAAGTAACTGCTTATTATTCATAAGTTGATATATTATGGTCACCGTGTCAAAGAGTTTTAAGTATGTAGTATGAAATATACCATTTTTCACCCACAATACACACATAGGTCTTTAAAAGAGGCAAAGATACCTTATTTACTTCATTTTAGGTTTAATATTGAAAATGTAATTTCTATCACCTCAGGAAAAAGGTGATGTATTTTCTTTTCTTAAAATGTTTTTCTTTTGTTGAAAATATATATTTTTTTCAAATAATCCATCTTGATTATGGTTTTCCCCTTTTCTACTTCTCCCAGTTCCTCCCCACCTTCCCTCCTATCTGGGTCCTATCTGTCTCTCATTACAGAGCAAACAGGTTCCTAAGGGACAGTAATAAAATAAGATGTAATGTAATATAAGATAAAGCAAAAACAAACTTATGAAATAGGATAAAACAGATAATCAGAAGGAAAAGAACCCAAAAAAAGGCACATGAAGGCTGATGTATTTTCAAAGGTGCTTTTTCAATGTTAGTCACATAAAGTGTCTCTGTCTGGCCATTTGCTGGGTCTTCTATTCTTTCAAAATGTAAAATGGTGAGAGGCTACACACTTGTTCTCAGGTAGCTTGCCTTCATTATCCTTTCTAAGAGAAAGGTTTTCCAGGTAGAAAATGGTAGAGGTGGGCTAGGGGTTTACTTCTTGATACCCAAGAGGCAGGATTTTAGACCCTCAGTGTTGATTTACTATAACATCTGTGTTCCTTTTTCCCGTGTTTTGAAATTGGATGCATCTAACCTCTTTCTTTGTCACATTGGGATTAAAATAAATCATGAAACTTGATTCTGAGTGCCTGTCTCATGATCAGTATATTTCTTGTTTAAATATGTGAAATTTTTGATTACAGAGGTCCTGCTGTACAAGCTACCAAGGCTGCTGCTGGCACCAAGAAACATGATCTCAGTAAATGGAAATATGCAGAACTACGTGATACAATCAATACTTCTTGTGGTAAGTGTGTGGAGAACATGAAGGAAAGGAGGAGACTGCACCAATAGCCATTAAGAGAACTACCTAGACTAGGGTGGTATGTGTGTGTGCACATGTGTGTGTGCATATATATATATGTATGTATGTATATACATACATATATGCACAGACATAAGAACCTAAACCAGTGTATTTTGTTATTCTTTGTTCCCCTGAAAATGAAGACATGATTTAGTCCCAAACTCAAAAGAAAGACACGTACTCCAGTTTCTTTTCTGTTGCTGTGATAAAATACCCTGACCAAAAGGATGTTAGGGGAGAAAGCGTTTATTGTAACTTCTAAGTCAAGGTTAAAGTCTATCATAATGGAAGACAAGGAGGCTAATGTGGTTGGTCATATCACATCCACCATGAAAAGAAAAAATACATGCACTGTACTTACCTTGCTTTTACACTCTTACACACTCCTAGTCTAAACACACATTGACTGGGCCTTCTCACCCCAATTAATACAGTCCAGTCAACCTCCCATAGATATGTCCACAGACAGACTAGCCTGGTGTAGACAGTGCCTCCCTCTCTGAGACTCTTTCCAGGTGATTCTAGGTTGCCTCTGGTTGATAATTAGAAGTAACCACCACAGGGCTATTATTGAATGAAATGTATTGTGTCCATTTCTTACCCAGTCACAGAAAAGGACCAAATACAAATTGTAACTTGGGTTGTATTAATGACTGACTCTTCCAATGCTAGTCATAATGGTTAAATACTTGAATATCTGAATCTTTTCTTTTGTGAATCCAGAGTAATAAATAGCAGTGTAACCAGATTTTAATTGTTCCCCCCCCAACCCCCAGCAGAGCAGTTGTATGAGGCACAACACCCAGAATCTCACGCATAGTTAGGGTCTTAGATAAATCACAGTGTTTACCATTCAGGACACTGTCTAGTAATGGAAGCATCTCAGTTGGACCAAGCTCTCACTATGTCTTTGGTTCCCTGAGTCCGGCATATTATAAACATGAAAAATGTGGTTTACCTCATGAAAAATGTGGCATTTACCTCTTTCTTGTGCTTGAGCACATTAATTGTCTTATTAAAAAAACTTTCTGATTCAATTTCTTCATTTATAAAATACCTGTTTAGTCTAGAGTTCTTGAGTAACCAACGCTCTAGGGTGGTAATCTGTGAGTGATAAACTATACGTGGGAAAGTCCATGAAGTGCTCATCTTATCTTACTTTCTCTTTTGTCCAATAAAATAAAACCCAATAACCCTTTATGTACATCCTGTTTATGCCATTGACTAATTATGTCAGATGAATAATTTAGAACGTGAATTTTTCTGTGTAATCAATAGACATTGAGCTCCTGGCAGCTTGCAGAGAAGAGTTTCACAGGAGACTGAAAGTGTATCATGCTTGGAAATCCAAGAACAAGAAGAGAAATACTGAAACAGAGCAGCGTGCTCCCAAGTCTGTTACCGATTATGGTAAAAACAAATCTGTACTTTTCTCTGTTCTAAGTATAGTACGTATAAATGCATGTAGTTATACATAATTTGTTTGAGTAAAATAGTCAACATAAAGTTCTCTTATTGTGATCTAGTGAACATGATGCAATCATCATTACCTGTCATATATAGCATTTCCTAGGGAATAGATCTTTAAAGTCATATGTATCATACATTGAATTTACTTGTTATAACCAAGTCTAAAGGTAAGAATCTTCTTGTCTGTGTAGACAAAGTGGTACAATACTAAGTACATAGTTACACACACACAATACACATACACACACACACACACATACACACACACACACACACACACACACACACACACACAATATGAGAACAGCTGGCCTATATTGGGTCCAATGCTTGCCTGGAATGTACTTTTTTCAGCATTGCAAAAACTCCAAACACAAACAGAAAAGGTTACACATAAAACTGTAAAGGTTACTATGATCGGTTTACTCTGTATGCTCATGCTCTTACATAGGAACATTAGTATTTTTGTATAGCTAAAAAGGATCTTATTTTATTTTCTAAAATTTTCCTTATCTTGAAATTTAATCTAGTTCAGTTTTTAGAGTAGTTCCCCAAATAACCAAATATACTTTTAATATGGAGGTATACTTCCCTTCTGGTGCATTCTGGAATGGGATCACGGCCTAGAAAAAGAAAGGATTTGGTTCTTGTGTCCTCCATCATCATGTCAATTGTTCTATTTAAAAAAGGTTCGCTGCAAATTTTACTTTATAATACTGTGATTTTGCCTAGATGCAGAAACCACGTGAACCAGGAAGTGGGACAGGGCAGTCTCATTGGAGCTGGGCAGACTGTCACATTGGCTCAGATGGCGTGCAGTATGAGCTAGATTTTCAGTTCTTGGAAAAGATTTATTTTTAACTTGTGTATTAGTATTTTGCTTGGATGTATCTCTTCGCTACATGTGTGCAGGCCAGAGGAAGGCATTGGATCCCTCAGAACTGGAGTTACAGATGGTTGTTAGCTGCTCTCTGTGGGCTGGGCATTGGACCTGGGGCTGCTGAAGGATGAGCCAGTGCTCATAACCACTGAGCAGTCTCTTCAGATCCAGCTTTTTAAAATTGAAAGAAGCAAGTGGAATTTCATTGGATACTTTGTTACTTTCATACCATCGTGATTTTTCATAATTTAGATTAGTATCAAGGTGACGGCAGGTGTCATATGTTCTCATCATGTGGGTCTGTGGTTTACCAATGCATCGAGTTTGAGTTCTTGAATATAGTTTTAAATTCTCACTATTTCCCCAGGAAATAAAAGCAATATTTGAGAAAATTCAGTTAAATGGTAGGGCTTCAGCATTTCTCAGTTGTTGGGAAGAGTTGATTGAGAGCAGTAAGTGACGGCGACTGTATTTAGGCAAATTCTAATATGATGAGATTGTGGTCATCTGTAGCTGAGAGAGAGGTTTTGAAAGGTAGAAGCCCCGACTAAAAATGGCAGTGAGGTTCATTGCTAGGTATTAAGTTTTTGCCAGACACCATGTTTGTTTTGTATATACACAAACTACAATAGACATGCAAGGAAAACAGTGGGCTCTTACTTTTAGCTATAATCTTAACTGTAAATGTTCTATGATTACCTTTACCATGACAGGTCTTTAAATGTGTAAAATTTACACATTTAAATTAGTACACCACAAATGGACAGGGCTTACAAATATTTCATGCAGTTTTCATTCAAACTTTGCTACTTAAAAAAAAATCTACTTTTTTTCCCAAATGAAGCAAATAACAACTTGCTGTTCTTAAGTACAGGGAAATTTCCTAAGAGTTCTATCCAGGAATAAAAAATTAGAATTTTTATGCAAATATAATCAGTTTGTCAACTTTCAGATAATTTGATTATGAGGCATTTTTGGGATAAAAATCTACTTCCGCCTATGAAGTATTTATCCTGCTTTTCTCTGTGTATTTTCTTCATATAAAATTCAGTCTGACACAGAAATGTGCTTGAAAGGAATGGGGAAGGGCATCTGAAAACTTCCCTAGGTCAATAGTGAAAAGTCTGTGCTGTGTCGTCGTTATATTTAGAAGAATTGGGATTTGTTTGAAACCATGAAATGAGGTCACTGATTCACAAAAATAAAACCTGATGTAATTGAGTGTAAGAGTAATGCACTGATAAGCTATGTAAACTTGTATGGCGATGAGAAGAAGCCTTCCCTTAGGAATGAGAAGAGTCCCCTTCCTGGCCTGGGTCCCTGAGCATGCTCTCAGCACGTTTATCACACCATCTCCATAAATGATTTGGGACAGTTGTAAATTACTCAGTGAATATTTATAATTATTTCAAATTATAATTTTGGAAATAACGTAATTCAAATTCCTAACAAAATGACCCTTTTAAGATTTAAGAAATTTGAAGCTATTAGAATATATTGACTTTGTAAAGACAGTACTTTTTTATTATCATTAGTTAAGTTCTTATGTCCCGAAATTATAAATGAAATATAATTTTTAAATTTTGGTACTCTTCACCTGAGCCCAGATTTTCCTAAAATGTAATTAAACAAAGTAGCTTCCCCCTCCCTTTCTTCATTTCTTTCTTCCTTCTATGCTTTCTAAAAAATCATTTTTAAAATCAGAGCACCATTTACTATAGACAATTCTTTGAGCTCTTTGGTATAGAGTGTTTGCATGTTGGTCACCACCTCAATTGATGGGATGGAATTATTAATTAGGAAAGTTCTCATTTAACAGCTTTGGCATTTTTATATTTTCTTCAACATACAATATTTGTTCACAGATTTTGCACCATTTTTGAACAGTTCACGTAAGTCAAGTCAATGGGTGGTAACTCATGTGCTAACTGGAAGAGGGGTTAAAATACTTTCTGCAGTACTAACTCTCTATCAAACACTGTTTTGCTACGTTGTAAGTGGAGTTGTAGAACATTAAAGATGTCTGTCTATATTAAAGTATATTTTAACTTGAGATATGATACATTTTCTCAGACCAGTTAAAAATATATGCAGAACAAAGATTGACCACATGATGGCGTCATCTGTCAGCTTTCACTCATTTAAAACTGGCTGGACACACTTCTTACTGTAGCAAAACGCTGTCTTCATTTCCCAGCTGACCTAGAAGAAAGACTGACTCTTAGGTGCTGACTGCAGAGGCTGCATTGAGATGGTACCTGGGTTTCTGTCCATGAAGATTTGAGTTCACTGTAGCAGTATGCACACATGTAGTAATGCCCTCTGCTGGCGAGAAGAGGGAGATATCATCCTATGATGCATTCTTTCCATATCTTGGAAACTTTATGTCACTTTTTCCTGTTACTAAGTTCCTAGGATGAGTAGAGCAGTTTGCCAGCTGGGGTTTTGTTGAAAAGAACTAAGAACTTCAGTTAATTTTGCCAACTTGTTGGGCCTGATTTTTCCATGTGCTTCTTATAATTTGTATTTTGTTCTATAGTCTGAGGCATTGCTTCACGATGTAGCTATTTCTGACTGATCTCCAAGTCTCAGTGCTCTGGCCTCTGCCTTTCAAGGGCTATGGTTTGTTTCTGGATCCCTGCCTTTTAAAGGGGACACAATTGGACAAAAGCAGATTGTTAAGAGGATTATTATCAATATTTTAATGTCTGCTTTTAAAAAAACGTAACTGAAGTTATTAGCTCTTTTCAAGAAAATCCCAGTTCTCTTATTACTAGAAAAGGCTATCAAAAAGTTTAGTTTCTTAATTTTACTCAATGTATTAACTTCAGGAAGCAGACATTTTACAAAATAAGTTAGTGAATAGAAACTGTCAGTGCCCTAGTAAATTTCCAATCACTCATTAACCACCCGGAAGGGTTGGTGTTTCTAAAATATTTGTCCGTCCGTCCGTCCGTCCGTCCGTCCATCCATCCATCCATCCATCCACATAACCAGAGGCAGAGTCTCACTCCAGGCTGACTTGGAATTCATTTTGAAAACCAGCTGTTTTTAAACTTCAGGTGTGATCACTGAGTTGCCGAGTACAGTGGAGGGAACAGGAACAAGAGAACAAATCTATCTCTGTTTCTATGCTAAAGGCCATGCGGCTCCTAACCCACTAACAAACCTGGCCCTTCCTTCTTTCATAGTCATGGTTGGTTTCTTCTTAAGTGCTTGTTGCTTTCTCTGATTTGTGAGTAAGTAAATCTAACCTCCCAAAAGCTGTTGATGTTTCTTGAGGGTGTAAACTGGAGTAGGAGTATTTTCATCCTTTTGGTGTTTCTGAAAGTTCCTAGGAGAGCCACCTGCTGTGCGTGGTTTTCTGTGTTGGATCCACTTTCATCGATGTGCTTTGATTTTCATATCGAGGTTCTTGGAACTGCAGTAAATTGTTGTTCTACTTTCAAAGCTAGGAATATAAAGAGCACAAACAGCCTCGCCTGCTCAGGGTATAAAGTCATTACTCTAGGGATGTGCTTACAAATTTGCACATAAAATAAAAGCCCAGTCATTCAGTACTGAATCAGACAGGGTTTAGGACTTGCAGAAACGGAAAAATTATTTCTTTCCATTGGTAAGGAAGCCCATATATTATATCCTTATTTCAGTGGGTTTTCTGTCAAGAGAAATCTCATTTTGCAGTAAGTAATATTTTTGAGGAGAGGGTAATACAGACTATTATATGTAGGGTTTAGGAGAGCAACTTTCTAAATGTATCTGTGCTATTTTGGCCTTTAAAAAAAAACCTCTAAAGTTGGTAAAAGAGGAAAATTTTGAATGGACTTCTCTTTTGGTGGAAAATATAATTAAATGAACAAATCTTTCTAGTTTGAAAATTACTATTTATTTAGTTTTAAGTAGTCATATGTGAGTTGTTCTTTAACTTTTACCTGAAATCCTCGTAGGAAAAATAATACTAGACTACTTGCCTGCTATGTGAATTAATTTGGGGTTACTGAGAAGTCATTTGTGGGAATCTGGTAAAGGTTTTGTTGCCAGTGGTGGTGGTGGTGGTGGTGGTGGTGATGGTGGTGATGGTGGTGGTGGTGGTGGCGGCAGCAGTGGGGGCACCCATGTGTGTACCATATTTCTGTATATACACAAAGCTTTAGCATGTGTACTGTGCCCATGCACAATGCTTGAGTATGTGTATGTGTACTATGCATGTGCATAATGCTTAAATATGTGCACCGTGTGTGCACAATGTGTGAGTGTTTGTTTGTGTTCATTTGCACAGTGCTTGAGCATGTGTGTACTCTGCATGTGTGCAATACTTGAGAGTATATGTGTGTGTGTGTGTGTGTGTGTGTGTGTGTGTGTGTGAGACCATGTGTGTGCACAATACTTGAGAGTGTGTGTATTGTGTGTGTGCCCATGCCTGTCTATGTGTGATTATATACCATGTGTGTACATGAGCACAATAATTGTGTGTGTGTGTGTGTGCGCGTGCACTGTGCATGTGCATAGTGCTTGAATGTGTGTACGCATGCACATGCACAGAGCCAAGAAACATCTTTTGTCAAAGACAGTTCTAAGAAATCCCACTCTGAATTGGATTCATTAACAGGCAACTAATACTAACATTTTAAATTTACTAGTAGGAGCCTCTGTTCTCCCCCTCCCCTCTTTAAAATTCTTGGTGTATTTTAGGAATGATGTCTGTTTTCTTTTCCTGTGGGTGGCTGGTGTAACGTTGCCTGTTCTGTATAATAGCTCAGCAGAACCCCGCAGCTCAGCTCCCTGCCAGGCAGCAGGAGATTGAGATGAACCGACAGCAGCGCTTCTTCCGCATCCCCTTCATCCGCCCTGCTGACCAGTACAAAGACCCTCAGAACAAGAAAAAGGGCTGGTGGTATGCCCATTTTGACGGACCGTGGATTGCTCGGCAGATGGAGCTGCACCCTGACAAGCCACCCATCCTTCTTGTAGCTGGTGTGTATAATTCACAGGGGGGAAGAAACCGAACAAAAAAGGACTGTAGATCCTTGGATGAAACAGTCTAATACATAATGTAGTAAGTCAGACATTGCATTTCAGATCGAATGACTGAGCTTTGCACCTCAGTCTCATCTCCAGTTAGAGGAAGATTAATTTACAGAGCAGAATTGTTTTTCTGCCTGTTTAGATTTTTATGTTTAGAGAACATAAAAATCTGTCATAAGAAACTTGTCTTTGGTGTTAAGTTCTAAGTTCTGTACTAACTTTGAGGGCACACAGAGTTTGTATTAACCCTGATGAGTTCTTTGATCAGTGATGGGGCTTATACATTTTAAGAGTCCTTAATGGGGACAAGCTTAAGTGATTTCTGGAGAACTTAAGCAGATTTCCATCTTGCAGAAATAGTTATAAGTTCTCAAACCCATGAGAATTTGTTGGATGTTCAGGAATAATACTCATAAAAATGCTGTGTGAAGATACGGTAATTTTGTGGTGTCTCCCGTCTGCAGGCAAGGACGACATGGAGATGTGTGAGCTGAATCTTGAGGAGACCGGTCTGACTCGCAAGCGTGGTGCTGAGATCTTGCCCAGACAGTTTGAAGAGATCTGGGAGCGTTGTGGAGGCATCCAGTACCTTCAGAGCGCCATCGACAGCAGGCAGGCCCGGCCCACCTATGCCACAGCCATGCTGCAGAACCTGCTCAACTAGACCGCGGGTTCTCGCCCCACCCTGACCCTCCTGGGCCGGAGGTGACCAGAAGGCTCGCCACTTCCTTGCTCCTGGTAGAAATGCCTTATGCAAAGTGAACAGATTTTATTAATCATGGATTTGTTAATTTGCTCAAGGTTAATTAAGGTTGAGGTAGTGGATTCAGGACCTAAAGAGAGAAAAGCCCTGATTCCTGCAGTGCCCCTCCCCCACTCTGTTGTGTTGCTTTCTGCACCCAGACAGAAGCTGATACTTCTTGCTCTGCACACTGACAGCCTTATTGCTTAGTATTGTCAAGGACAAGAGTTTTTGTTTTTAATTCAAAACATTTGACTTTTTAAGGAAAAGGATGTCACAGTGCCTTTATAACTGAGATAATGAAGTCTTAGCTTAATTTTGTGCAAGAATTAAGGTACTAGAATTGATTAAGGCACTGATGTGTTTGGTTTAAAAAGCTGTATTTTGTCTGCTTTTTCACAAATCCATGGAGTTTGATTGCCCCTTCTTGCAGTGTGCTTAGCGCCCATGATCCCCAAATTCTAGAATTCTGGAAAGAGCCTTAATGTATGGAATGTCTTACATGCAGAGGAGGTGCTGGGCATATGCGGCAGAGACATGGGGTGCTTCTCTACCAAGCTGTTTGCTACTCTTGGAATCTCCTCTTCCTAATCCATAATCGAGTAAAGGACATTTGGTTTCTTTGAACGACTGGAGGTTTTGATATAGCTTTGTTTCAGTTTGGAAGGGACGCGGGGTCGAGGCGGTGTTCTGTGACTCTACTGGACTGAATTCCAATATTTTTCATGTCATCTCAACTGCAGTCTCAGTTTGAACCTTGTCCAAGTGTTTCATGTCACTTAAGCTGGCGTACCGCTTTGGACAGCTCTCTTGCCCCTTTCCCTCTTCCGGGCATCCATTTTGGCCTTTGAGACATGGTAGAGCTGCTTTATAATTTTGTAATTCTGAAGCCCTTGTACTTAAACATAGTTTGTTTCATGCTGCAGGAAGCCTTTAAAACACTCCCTTTGTGTGCTGTTTAGTCCTGATCAGATGTCACCAGCGGGGGCTAATATTTATGACTTTAATATTAGGAATTTAGAGACAAAAAAATACATCAAGGAGTTATATTGACACCCAAAGGAGTCTTTGTATTTTAGAATAAAAGTAGAAAGTAAAACTATGCTTCACACTCCGCTTTGTTTATAAATACCCTGACCTTTGAAATTTCAGGATTTTTTCCCCCCTTAGATACATGTTTAGAAGCCTCGGGTACTATTGTTGAAATCGCTCCTTTCGAAGTGTCGTAGTACTGAAGTACTTATTTATTATTATGACATCGTGGAAATGATTGTTTTGTGTTAAGGAAATTAAGTGGTCCTGTCTCTACTAATAATTGAAAATGTGAATGAGGTTTTCTTCTGGAGGCTGTCATACTGCTTAGACTTACCCTCTGTCGGTCCTGTGATTGATGGCAGAGGTGTAGTTACTGAAATAAACAACCTGTTCTTCCTCTTTCATTGGTCACTTTTGATTGGTGTCTTTATTTGTGCAGGATACTGAGTAAGCTTTATTTCAAAGTCCAAATGAAGATAGTCCTTGGGGGAAAGAAATCCAGTTGCCTAATGGACTCTTAGTGACATGTCAGCTTAGCACTGCGTTCTGGAGCACTTTCATGTGTCTTCTGCATCTGCGAATAAGCACTAGATGAAAAATTAATCAAAAAGTGGAAATTATGATAATGACATCTTAATATTGTAAAGAATTTATAGGAAATACATGACAACAAAGCGTTGTGAAAGTGTGGGGTTGGGCTGATAACTCTCAGTCATCTCCAACCATTTCCTTCCTAATTATGTCACCATGCTGGCCTACAATGTATCTGTTTCAGATAGTCTCCTGAGTTAATTTTGCCAAGCAGGAGACATGTCCTAATTCAAGCAGGCTTTGAGCCTTCCGCATGTCATAGCATCCAGATCCTCCCAGGGAAACTTTAGAACATCAGTTTTGGGGTGCACAGCAGAAATGATGTTCCATGAGACCTTGATCCAGCTTCTCTACTGTGTTCTGTGGGTTCAGATCCACAAGGGCTTTGCAAGAATTTGAGGCATCCCAATCAATTAATTCTTAGTCTATTCAACCATTTAAAATTTAAGTTTAAACCAATATCCTATTCACGAAGAACTAATTTCTCTAATGTCTGTCAGCTCCAGTTTCGTCCCCCACAGTGGGTGTACATTTAAATAGAACACAACAACAATGACAGAATGACGGCAAGTGTTTCCATGCTAAATTCAGTTGTGACACAGTGCCCAATGCCAGCAGCACTGTCAGACGTGTGTTAGTGGAAAGATGCGCTCTCAGTGAGGACAGGGAGTTTCTAGAGGCCTGGTGTGTTCCAAAAGATTCAGCTACTTCTCTGTCACAGAGGCCACCTCTGCACAGGTGTGTGAGAAGAAACAAAATCAATGAGCACTAGTGTGCCCTAGAGGTGACTAGTGAGTCAGGGCCTTACCCTAGCAGGCCAGTGAACACTTTGATTTCACAAGCAACTAGGAAAATGGCTTAAGGCAAAACTAGGAGTTCCTTGTAAGATTTAGATAATAGAAACCACAGGC
The DNA here is from genome assembly GCA_036184795.1 of Tokudaia tokunoshimensis. Classification (NCBI taxonomy): domain Eukaryota; kingdom Metazoa; phylum Chordata; class Mammalia; order Rodentia; family Muridae; genus Tokudaia; species Tokudaia tokunoshimensis. The sequence goes on from BTHU01000008.1 coordinate 81,611,930, forward strand.
AAAATCATAATAATAGATATTTATTACATGTGATCTTTATTAATTGATTTTTTTTTTCAATGCTGGGAATTGAACCCAGGGCTTCATACGGGTGAGGTTCTACCACAGAGGAACCTCCCTGGACTTTAGTTGGATATTTTTGGAAGAGAGTTCTTCACTCACAGGTTACTAATATGGTTCTCAGGGGATTCACATATGTAGACCTTTGGGTTTTTTTTAAAATAGCTTTGAAATACTTGGTTTAGCAGAATAGTTATTGAATTAATCAGTCAATTAATACTAAGTTAATGATAAGCTTCCTTATATGAAAAAAGTTGTAGCAAGCCAGGAAGGTCATACAGTTTGCTACAAGACCATGAAAAAGATGTTAACTGCCTTTGCTCCAGCCGTGGAGTGAAAACAATGTTTGTCTGCTCAGCAGATCCCTGGACACTTACAAAGGGTTGTTCCTGTACTTTACTGTTTGTCCTCAACACTGGTAATAAATATTGAGTTTTAATTGCTTCCAGAAGATACACTAAAGTGGAGGGGAGAAGAGGGCAGAGGACATTTAACAATGAGGATAAGGATGAGGTGTGGGAAAATGATAGCCATAGGGGCAGACAAGAGCATGAGTGGAAGAGAAGGGAAATCCTGCATCCCTGGAAGACTGCATCTCAGTGGGGAAACACTCAGATACCCCAGACCACCAACACTCTTGGGTCCTTGCTGAGTTTTAGGATGTATTTGCTACAGCTTAGGAGCAGAAATTAAGGTTAGTAAACTTGGATCGTGAGTCATGTGGCATGTAGATGTTAGCATTTAGGAATGGTACAGCTGAACTGGAGGCCACCAGGAAAGAACTTGGCATCTTTTATACAATCCACGTGCAAAGGCCGGTGGAGAGCCTGCCTGTGCCAATGCTGTCTTTTGGCAATTTGGTCCAATTCAAATCAGTGTCTTTTTTTTCCCCAGCACTAACCTATGTATGAAGTAACTTTGATTCTTGGAAGTATTCCAGGAGATAGTTAGGAAAAATTAATACACATTGAAAACTGCACAATCTTTAATCTTAATTTTCATCAATATAGAAACTCAACGTCAAACTACAAGCAGGTGTATTAAGCAGCCACTTTTCTTTCCACTTCTGGAAGTATGTCTATTTGTAATTGCTAATTTTTATTCATTTCATGAAAAGTGTGTGTCTAATACTTTCCTAAAATACTGATGTACTGGAAATTCAAATAAATTGCCTTACATGTAGAACATCCTTGTGTAGTATGTGCTTTTAATACAAGGTGCGAAATATCACACTGTTGATAGATTTCAGGTAGGACATGTTAGGGATAAACTGTGTGCTAGGGCTACATGGAGAGGCAGGCACTTCAGGGAACTGAAAAATTCCTGCATCCTGACCAAACATTTATATGTAATCTCCATGCAGCAAGTAAATGGGGCTGTATATGAGCCACTAAACCCATTTAGACTGGAGGCAAACTGATCTGGGATGTCTCACTCCAGACTCTTGACTAATCTGTGAGAAGAGAAAGTTCATAAAGCCTGGTGACCCAAAGAAGACTCCTGCCTAAGGTTTGAACACCAGTCTGGATAGCTGGCTCTATGAAGAGTTTTGAATCTTCCACATTCCTGGTGGGTCTCTGAGGGCGGGAGGAAACTAGTATCTTTCTGGGCTACTTTTCTTTGGATGCCAAAACATGGATGATCCAAAGAGTTAGAAGCATCTAACCTACATTGGGACCCCCTCCTCACACTTTATACAGAATGTTTTACTTTCTTAGCTTCTCTATAAAAACCTGTCCTGCACGGTTTAGCAATGGACTAAAATGTGGATGAGCGACCTGGGATGGAAAGGAAGGGATGGATAGTTCTCTCCTCTTGTGATTGGCCTGTCATGCTTTAGCAATTCTGCCTCCATAAGGGATGTACCAGGGATATGGGCTTGGGTTGGTCAGTCTATCTTTGCTACTAGTCTTCGGTCTGTGACCTTGTCACCATATACCAACGTGACATCCTTACTCCAACTTCCTCAATGGGGAGCCTGGAGGAGCAGTGAGGATGCAAGCTCTTCATTTGAGAGACCAACAGGAAGGAATTGAAAGTCTTGTATCTCTTCTCCATGTGAGAATACCGCTTTTCAAAATATCGTCTTCATTATAAGGAAATATTTTGATTTTGGTTTTGTAACTTTCTTGTTAAATATTGCTACCAACATTTACTATCACTGTCATAGCAGTATTACAATAACCTATTTCATTTGCTTATCAAATCCATGGAATGACTAGTAAAATATAGATACACTTTATTATAAATCTGAGAATATAGTACTTACATTTTTAAACTTATGATATATTTTGCCTCAAGTATATTTGACAATTGGATTTGAAAGAGATGCAGAGAGAGGAATTTCCCATCAAGTAGCATATTAAATGCTGAACTGTATTTCATTGGTACCAATATAGATACATATAGGACAGTGTGAAGACATTGTTCATCTGGTGGAAAAACCAGACACATCATGTCATGTTGTGCCTCAACTCTTCAGCTTCTCACTGACATAGTGTTTTCCTTCAAAATCTTCTTTTAGGGTGGCAACAAGAAGAGTAAGATTTTCCCATGATATGTATATCTGGGCCTCAGTGTCTGACTCTCTGTCTCTGTCTGTCTCTCTCTCTCTCTCTCTCTCTCTCAGAGCAATTCAGAAATTGTGGGCAACAAAACAATCTAATGTGTAAGCAAGAACTGCTTATATAAAACCAGAATGCCTAAAAACTGGAGAGTTGAGGGTAAGGAGGGAGAGGAAGACACATGCACACACACACACACACACAGGGTGGGGGGGGGAGAGAGAACTGTAGTGTGGAGCATACATTTACTCTTTACAGTGCTTGATACTACATTCATACACAAGAGACCTGACTCTCACACAGTGATCATCTTTAAAACTAAAATATTTTTAAAATTTAGATTTAAAAATTTTTTTGTGTATTAGTGTTATGCCTGCCTGAATGCATATGTGCCACATGGCTGCTTGGTACGAGCAGTAATCAATTAGAAGAGGGTGTTTGGTTCCCTTCAACTGGAATTATGAATAGTTGTGAACTACCTTATGGGTGCTTGGATCTGAACCTGGGTCCTCTGGAAGAGCAACAACTGTTCTTAACCACTGAGTCATATCTCCAGCCTGCTTTTCCACCCCCAATTAAAAAATTAATTACTTTAAAAAATAGTGTGGGTGTGTCTGTTTGTGGTTCTGCACATGTGGGTACAAAGGCCAGAGGGAGGGTGTTTGTGTTCTCTGGAGCTGGAGTTACAGGTGTATGTGAGCCAGTCAATGTGGGTGTTGGGATCTAAACCCACGTCTTCTGGAAGAGCAGTACATACTCTTAACCACTCTCTCTGACCCAAATGATAATCTTTTAACTGTATATTCTAATATATAAAAGAACAAGTTCCCCAATACTGTACAACCCACAAAACAAGTTGTACTTATTTGAGTACTTTTCTACTTGAGTACTGTCCAAAAATAGTCAAATATATTCCAAGGATTGCTTTGAGTTTTGACTAAAAAAATGTGTTCCTCCCCAACCCCCAGGCTTAACTGTCATCAAACACATGACTGTTCTCTAGTTCAAGCATGTTGATTCTCAGACTTAATTACATGCCTTTATTCCAGTGACCACTGAAAATCTCTCTCCATTTTTCAGAAGTTAACACCTTTCTTTAAGAAATAAAGTTGCCTTTCAATAGAGTTTGAAACATAATGCATATGATTCCAGCTTTTAATTTTCCTCCCAATCCTGGTCATTGAATTCTTCAAATCCTTTAACTGCTGACAGTTCAGAATTTCTTTTCTTGACTTCCTGGAAGACAAAGAGTTTTACTGTAAGAGCCATTTAAAGTCAAATCAACAAGTACTTCTGGTCCAACTACCCTTGGTAAATGAGAGTGGGCTTGCCATTTAGGAAACCTTTGAAAGGTCAGAATGGTTTCCATTTATTCTTAACTTTACAACCCACCGGGACTGCATCCTTTCCTTTCTTAAACCTAATATGTTTCCAGGCTGATCAAATTCTGGAGGAAATAGTCTGTGTGAATTTCACCATGTCTCTTCCCAGTTATAGTGGACATCACTAATCTATTACAGCATTCCTTAAAGAACACACGTCCTTCAACCACAATGCCTGTGACCTTGGACTATGAGCACTGACATTTGTTGTTTCTCTCTCTCTCTCTCTCTCTCTCTCACACACACACACACACACACACACACACACACCATGAAAAGTCAAGCCTCTGGTATTTCAAGATTTAATTGCAGCTTGCTTCACCCTGGATGAAACAAGTTGTCTCTCAGTGTTAGCACTGTGCTCAGGAGGTTGACAGTTGAATACAGTTTTCCTTAGGAAAGCAAGTCGCCTTTCAAAAGAGCATCAAATTTTATCAATATCAGATCCTATATCCTGTCATCACCTTGTGGCCCGTATCTAAACTTGTTCTGTTTCTTCAGTTTCCCTGGTTTCAAAAATTCAGATGGTACAACTCATTCCCAGTGTGCAACTGAGTAAAGACTATTCCTTCTAGTCCTATTGTTACCGTGTTGTCCTTGGTGGTAAGCCAGCTGGTAACCACCCGAGGGGCAGGCTTGAGGAATTTGCTTTGATTGTCTCTGCCATGAGCAATGGTTGCTTCTACCAATTGTTACTATCCAAGACTTCTGATAATTAAAAACAAAATATGCAGTTTGGGAATAAAAATATCCAGTCTTTTCCCTCAAAATTATTTTTTTTAAAAAATCTAAAGCCCTTTAGATTATATATATACCCTGACTATAGATCATTTATTTTTTTTATAAAATAATCTTGTTAAAATAACTTGTTTTATGAGACTTTAACCTTGAAGATTTTCTGAAGTTGTTCATGTTTCAAAAATAATGCTGCTTCCACATTTTTTTTTTTAAAATTGTGGATGATTGTTATTTGAAATAAAAAGAAAATTAAGCCAGGTGTGGTGACTGGTTGCTGTCACCACAGCGCTCCAGAGGCCAAGGCAAGAGGCTGTGAAGTTCACGACCGGTCTGAGCTCTGTAGCTGTTTCCCAGAAGAAAGAGAAAGGATCTAAGCATAGATTATATGAAGTTACTCAGTACCGTGAATACCGAAAATTTCAGTTTGGTCAAAACACATTTGATTACTCACAAATTTTTTTTTTCAAGAAAAGATTGGGAATAAACATTTAAACATTTAATAAACATTTAATAAAACATTTAGTCTACTGTGATTTCATTATTTTCGCCACACATTTCAGTTGCTGGGTATTTTTAAGTCTCCATCCTTGCATCAGAAAATAGCTCTTCCCACTCATACTCAGTTCCAGAAGTCTACGAAATAAAGAACAGGCGCTTTATGTAGCCTCGTTCAAAAAACTTAAAAAATTGCAGGTGTCCGACTGCTTCTGTTTTTCTTTTCAAAATTCAACCTGCTTCGACTAACAAAGAAAGTTCAGTTTTACCTTATTTTGCTGATGTTGTAGCTTTTTAACGCTAGGTTCCTGAACTTGGTTTGTAGAGTGATCTGGTGGCCTGTAAGGGAAAAGAAAAAAAAAAGGAGTATTATCTTCTCTTTCACAGTTAAGAGTAGCTAGGCTGCTGCTATCTTGGAATTAAAATTACGACAGGTGAAAGCGCTTAGCACAACCCCGCAGGCTCAGTCAGTGCAGTTTCTCTTCTCAGAGGGCTTACTTCTTGGCCACCGGTCTCAGAAGAGTAGGCAGAAATACGTTGGAAAGATGGGAGGGTGAGCTCATCGTGCAAGGGGGCAGTGATTGTTCAAGCCGAGCACTGAGTTGTGACTGCTCGAGAAATGTTATCAGAGCATTTTGTTCACAATGCTATTCAAGTAAGGGTTAGTCTTAACTGCTGCTTACAATTCCAAACTTATTGTATTATACACTTTCTCTTCATAATATACTTGACTTCACTTTATATTTTTCATCATAAAATGGGTATAATTCCTGGAGGATTTTGCCCTATACAGGTTTCCTTACAAGTAAACATTTATTTCTTTCATTTTTTTTTAAAAAGGTATGTCTTTCTCTATTTATCGTTAAGTTCTGTGACAATCAACAGCTTTGTGTCGCACATTTTAGTAACTTTCACCCACCATTCTCCTATCCACCACCTCTTGTTTCTCTCTCCTCTGAATACTCTGAATCCTTCCATCTCTGAACAACAGTATATTTCCTCACCCTTGGTGAGAAACAATCACATTTTGAGAGTTTCTCTTCAACTGTATTCCCAGTGTATCTGGGTATGGAAAATAGAGAGGCTAATCTGGTCTAAATTTGTTCAGGTGCACACGGATAAGATGGAATTGTGTCCTCTCCTACATTCTTAGGGACAATCCTCTCATTACCTTCTTATGCTGTGCACAATTAGATATGCATATAGTTAAAATCAAATGCATTAGGGGATGGGACATACATGGTAGGAAAATTAAATTATGCAACCCAATCTATCAATCAAGATAGAGAAGCATCCAAACCATGCTCCTTGTCAGCCAGCTCTTTCTTCTTGTAGACACCATAAAATAAAGGCTCCAGGCTATAGCCGGTGAGCCTTGAGTAAGTACTCTGCCATGTGGTCCACTGTCAGTCTTTAGAAGTTCATCCTTCTGAAATCCACTCTGACCAGTTACCTAGCTGCTTCTGTAATTCCATATGAGCCCTCATTTTCAACTCTTTCAGTAAGGGGCCAAGAACCTAGAAGCACCTGGCCCAGAGCAGTGGATAGGTATACCTATAAAAATGATTTAAAAGTAGAGTATCCAAGATACATTTATTTTCTAGAGATGCTGAAAAGATTTTCTTGAAAGAGGACGATCCTGATGTGCAGATCCACCAGCAGTGATGATTAGAAGTGGTGCAGCTCTGGACAACACATTATCTGTATTTGGTATTATTAACCTTCTAGCCAAACCCATGAGCTACACACAGGATCCCAACTGCACTTGGACATCCCTGTCTACAGCGAGACGGAGGATCCTCTGTATTTATTGGTCTTTGGATTTCTTCTGTGAATAGCAACTCTGTATTCATTGCTTACTTTATCATTAGGATGTTCATCTTTTACCGACCACCTTCTTCCCTCTCTTCTATTATTGTTGTTGTTGTTATTATTATTATTATCAGTAGTTTGTCTATACTATACGCTATATTTTTCTTTAATCTTATCATTTATTTGTTAGCCTTCTTGCCTGTCTTTGCCAGGGAAATATTAATGTCTTCTGGGATTGGTGTCTCATTAGAGTAGCCTTTTTAGATTATAGACATTTGTTTTGTTTTATAGATAGGGAGTGTGGAAACTGGAACTGGCCAGGTTTGAACTTGCAGCTGTCCTCCTGCCTCAGAAGATCTGGGCCACCATACCTGGTTCAAAAGTAATTTCTTCAGGCTTAGGCAGCTCCGCTTTTGTAAATGGGAAGCAGCTGTACTCCAGCCCTGAGTGGCTAGTCCATCCCTCTCTTGTTGATCTGCCCTGCTTTCTAAAAGAAACTCCCTGGTGTAGAAGGATTTTTTTTGAAGGTTGCCTTTGTTCTGCTTGTCACCTATGTGGTTTGTCACAAATATTATTTCACGTCAGTTTGCTGTCTTACTGAGAAGCCACACATCTCTGTACTTTATCATCTTCCTTCTCTTACACTTTCTCATTTCCGAAGGAACTTTATAAGCAGAATTTCAAGTCCATATGGAACTGTGTTCAGGCCTTGACTGTAACAGACATAGAGATGGCCCGTGGACAGCCCTCAGTTTCACTTCCTGGATACCCTGCACTGCATGTTCCTAAGAATGTAATTTGTAATGACACTCCATGGTGGACTCTTCCAGTCCTTATCATCCAATAAGGAAACTACATCTTAGAGAAGGAATATATACATGGTCATTTCTTGACCATTTCTAACTTGATTACTAAACTACACTTTTAAACCATAATTTGATCCCAGAACATTGCTTCCTAGTCATGGTCAGGTAGTTATTTTAAAAGTGTTGATGCCTTAATACTCATAGGGTCAGTATTATAAAGAAGCGAAGAAATCTCTCTATTTTCTTGCAGATGGAGCCTTGGGAGGTAGGTGGCCATGTGGTGTGACATTGGGGTCTGTGGCCATTCAAGTGAGCAAGAGGGGGATGGGGAAAGTAGAACCACCTGCCAGACATCTCACACACTGAGCATTTGGTTGTGTGCTTGAAGGCTGTGGTTGAGAAAGGCTGGTCAGGCTCTGGAAAGTGGCCTAAGCCTGGCCTCTGCGGAAGCCCTTGAGAGCAGAGGTTGCAGGCCTTTTCTGTGTGGACCACAGTCTGAGGAGAACCCCGTGTTGTCTGCTCTCTCCGAAGCACACATCCGGGTCTGATCACATCTCCGTTCCTTCCCATGCCCACCAAAGAGCTTCCCTCATCCATTTTGATTCCAGCAGAAATCAATTTAGGACACTTATAAAGAACGAACTATTTTAATCATTTAAAATGTTACTGTACAAGCTGGCGAGACGAATCAGTGGTTAAGAGCACTAACTGCTCTTCCGAAGGTCCTGAGTTCAAATCCCAGCAACCACATGGTGGCTCACAACCATCTGTACAGCTACAGTGTACTCATATACATAAAATAAATAAATAAATCTTAAAAAATGTTACTATACAAAAATACATCATGACAGGAGGAAAGGTTCAGGGTTTAAAAACCAAGCTGATGGGCTGTGCAGATGGTTCACAGGATAAAGTTCTTGACATGCAAGTACGAGGACCTGAGTTTAGGTCTCCAGAGCCTCCAGGAGGCCTGATAGGTAATGAGTGTCTTTAATATCAGTGCTTCTCTGGTGAGATGGAAAGTGAAATGGATGCTGTGGAAGCTTGTGTCAAGCTAGCCTGGCATATGTAACTGTAAACAAGAGACCCTGTCTCAAGGACGGAGGTAAGGAATGACACCTAAGGTTGACTGCTGACCTCTAAACACATTTGGTGACACATATACCTACCTACCTACATACATACACATACATAGACACACACACACAAAAACAAACACACACACAGAGAGAGAGAGAGAGAGAGAGAGAGAGAGAGAGAGAGAGAGAGAGGAGCAGAGAGACAGAGACAATCAGAGACAGAGACAGTCAGAAACAGAGAGACAGAGACAGAGTGTAAGAGAGCGAGCTGTCTATAAAACAAGTCCATCCAGTTTCATGTTTTGTTAGAAAATTCTTACAAATTAATTCTGCATAAATATGGACACTGAGAGAACAGGCGATTAGATGAGTTACAAAGCATGCTGATGTCTAACCTTCTCTGTTAGTTTTCTTATGATGAATGATGCGGTTGTGCTTGTAAACAGAATGCCCCCCATTTCACACACACACACACACACACACACACACATAACCACACACACTCTCTGGGACAAGTACAAATACTAACGAAAGCCTTGTACAGGGCTCCCAAGTGTGACCCTTGCATTGCTGCCCCAGCTGTACTTGAGCCCTGATCCCACCTCTGGTTAGCAGTAGGGCAGAGCAAGGTGAGAGGAGTATGTTTTCATGAGGCTCCCAGAGATTTGGCTGCCTGCTGAACTCGGAGAACCCCAGCTCTACAGTAACGTTCGATTTCTTTCACCTACAAAAATGATTCCTTTTTTTTTTTCATACTCACTAACAACATGCACGACACTGTGATTGTATCATTCCAACTTCCCAGATATCACTTGGGTGCATTACAATGTATTTACCCTTAATGGTGAGGGCACCGTGAAGAAGCTCTTGTCAAGCAGGATCCTGTATCACCACATCTCCCTGCCTGTTTCATACATAATTTAACTTATAATATCCAAAATAAAACTTTTGTCTAGAGGAGGACATGAATTTATCCACATGGTAGCTTTCTCAAGGTATGAGCAATGGATTCTTCTTGGGTCTGCAATCTACATACTTGACCTACCTGCATGGGGCTGCTTGTCCTCTGCCGGCCTCACAAGACTTTCCAGGGGGACAGAGGTTCAGGTCCTGGTCGTCCAGGGTCCCATGGCTCTCATGTCCCTGTCTGCAGCGACACTCTGCTTCCTCTGTCCACTCATTCTTTACACACTGGGCAAATTTGCCACAGTCTAGGAGTTTGCAGGGATCTGCCTGATCAGCTGCAAGAGACAGGGCAGATGTTGATGAATGCATGGGCATCTACACAGTGTGACTGACATCAGTCAAAAGTAAGAGAGCAAATGTATTTGTCATTGCCCCATTGTTGGAGTGGGCTGTACTGGACTAATTAGGCTGGAGGAAAATGAAAAACACACTTCGTATCTTTGATAAACAAATCTAGACCAGGGCAGTAATATATTTAGCTCCAACTGTAATTATGCACAGATTTTGGAGCACAGCACAGTCATCTGGAGGCCTTGTTCAGACAGATTCCTTCAAGAGGAGAATTGTAAATCTAGAGCATCCCAGGATGCTTTAATCTGGGAGTGCACTGGCCTCAGCAGCCTGTGCTTGCTTGTACAGAACTGACAGTGAGCCCACACCGAAGTGTCAAACGTGTAGCCACTGGATTACTGCCCTTTCTGCATTGAAAGGGTTTCCTTTTTAATTATATTACTGGGTCCATTACGTACATAGGTCTAGGGCAGGCAGCCATGTGTAAAACCACTCTTTCTTGAAATCCCAGAAAATAATTTACATGGTTTATTCTACATATGAGATTCAATTTGTAGAACACCATGAGTTTGAAATAAAGATGAATTTGGAGCCAAGTCAACACAGCAAGAGTAGTTTTAAACTGAGGCTTTAAAGTGAGGGCCAGCAAGGTGACTCAGTGAGTCAAAGTACCTGCCATGAAGCCCAAATGACCCAAAATTGAGTCCCTGGATTCACACAATAGGAGGATAGGAGGGGAGAATTGACTCTCATAGGTTGTCAGTTCTGACCTCTGCATGTGCCCCAGCATACACACCTACACACAAACAGTATATATACATATAATTAAAATGCTATAACAAATTAAATTTGCTTCTCTTGCATGTTTAAGACTGGGACAGATGTTTCATCAGAGATAGATAGCAGCAGGGGCAGAGGTATAGAGGGGAAAAGAGAATGCAGGAAAGATCCAGTTAGCAAGGAACAGAAGCTTGTATGGAAAAGATCAGAGTTGAGACAGAGAAGGTATGTTAACATCATTTCTGAATGCTACACTAAGATATTTAGACTTAAGATACCACCCCCCCACCCACCCACCAACCACCACCACCAACAATAACCAGACGCTACTTTCTCAGGCCACCTCACTAACCACAGGGATTTGCATATTTCAGGCAATAGGATCACAGAGGATTTTTGCCCAAGGAAAGACTATGATCAGAAATGTGCTTCAGAATATTTGGAATTAGAACTTGTATGTGCTTAAGTATTATGAGGACTTCAGAAACCCATTGGGCCAATATTTCCCTAGTGGGAACATTTATAGAACTATGATTCAGCAGGATTTGATATGCTTTACACTAAAAAAGAGACGTGCTGGCTAAATAAGTTTAAAGAATGCTATGTGACTATTCATGAGAATGTAAATTTGTGCAGTCATTATGGAAAACAGAGCGTCGGCAGCCTCCAATTAAGATTAGAACCACCAATGATTCAGCAATACCACTCTTGAGTATGTACCTGTGGTGGTTTGAATAAGATAAGGCCCCCACAGGAGCATATATTTGAATGGCTAGTCACCAGGGAGTGAATGTGTTTGAAAGGATTAGAAGGATTAGGAGGTGTGGCCTTGTTGGAGTAGGTGTGGCCCTGTTGGAGGAACCATGCTGCTAGGGTAGGTTTTGAAGTTTCAAACAAGCCCATACTAGGCCCAGTGTCTCTCTTTCTGCCTGCTGTCTACAGATCACAATGTAGAGCTTTCAGCTCCTTCCCCAGCACTGTGCCTGCCTAAATGCTGCCATAGTCTCTGCCATGATGACTAGACTAACACTCTGAAACGCTAAGCAAGACCTCAATTAAATGCTTTCTTTTTATAAGATTCGCCTTGGTCATGGTGTCTCTTCACTAAGACACTACTAAAGAAAGTGAAATCAGCACATTGCAGAGACATCTGCACTTCTACATTTACTGCATGTAGCACTATTCACAATGAGAACAACTTAAGTGATCCCTAACTGATGGGTAAAATGGGACACACACATGGAATACTATTCAGGTGTAAAACCAAAAAATTTGTTTGGAGAGATGATTCAGCGCTTAAGATCATATACTATTTTTGCAGAAGACCTGAGATCATTTTCCATCACTCACACTGGGTGGGACATAATCATCTGTAACTATAGCTCCAGGAGATCAGGCAGATTTTGTGGGTCTGTGGGCACCTGCTCTCTTACAGTGTTCCCCCCATCTTCTCTCTCTCTCTCTCTCTCTCTCTCTCTCTCTCTCTCTCACACACACACACACACACACACACACACTCTATTTTTCTTTCTCTAAGATAAAAGTAAAAATCTAAAAGAACACACAAATCAAAGAAATTCTTTCATTTGTAATACATGACCTAACTTGGAGGACATCATGGAGGCACAGAAGGACAAACATCGCATGATCCCAGTCACACATGTTTAAAAACATTGCTTTTGAGAGCAATGATTCCAAGATTCTGAGAATACTGAGTTGGAGATTGGTTCACAGGTGCTAAGCCATGGTCAGATGAGAGGAGAAAATTTTAAGTGGTCTATTACACAGTCCTGTGACAATGATTAATAATAATGCATTTGATCTCTCAAAGCAGCTAGGACAGAATATTTGGAATAGTCTCATCATAAATAAACAATACATGTTTAAGATATATTAAAATATTACCCATGAATAATTATGGATATATGAATTGTCTTGAGAACAAAATATATGCATATGATGAGCCACTACATATATTTAATAAATATGTACAATTATTGCATGTCAACCAAAAATAAAACAGGGACCTGGTGGCATGCGTCTGTACATCTAGCCATTTGCAAGGTCTGCTCAAACTATGGCTTTGGAGACCAGCTTGGGTAACGCAGTGAGACCCCTATCTTAAAAATAAAAAGGTAATAAAACAGAAACTAGCAAACATACGTCCTACGAAATAAAGATGATAGGTTCTCTGTTTTCTTTCTCTGCTCTCTTGGACTCTTCAGAACCACCTCTTTCTAATTTTACTTCTAAACCTCATGGGCTCACGACCAGGGTGTGTCTACTGTAACCAGCAACTCTGACCAGCCAGAAGAGCACGAAGCTGTGCAGATGGGCAGGGCATGGGCGCCCTCCCTTCTCCCCGTCCCTGTTGGGTTCCCTCTTATGGTGGGAGACTCTGAGCCGGGGAGATGAATCTGACCAACCTAGGGTTTTGTTTTAGTTTTAGTTTTTTGTTTGTTTGTTTGTTTGTTTTTGTTTTTTGAGCCAATGTCCTTAAAAAGATGTTTTGGGTTTCCCAGCAAGGTTGCTAAAGTCTTTGTGCGAGGCTGAATTTCTCTGTAGCTTTCCCATCTCATGTTGGCAAGGCTAGCATGTTAAGGGTTTGTGACACTGTGGAAGCAATACCTCAGATTCCCACTGACAATCCAGATGATTTTACATCCAGGTCCCACTTTAGTAAATCATAAATGTCAGCAACTAGTGTGTGCTTGAAAATAGAAGTGGGATGTGTGTGTGTGTGTGTGGGGGGTTTCAGGCTCCACTCCTTCTTAGACATAAATATTTAACTTGAAAAACTGACCAAAGCAAACAAACGAAATGCTTCCCCTCTGAGACAAATAGCAAAACTATATTTAAAATAATAATATAACAAATATTAATATTCTATATTATTAAAAATTAATAATATAATAATAAAATAAAAGGTATATTTAAAATAAAATAATCAAAGAGTGTGCCTGTAAAGTAAGTGTTTCTATTTTTAACCATATTTTCCTTTTGTCTTGTCAGGTATAGATTATGTATTATCAAAGTTGTACAATGCACAGGCAGCATTTGGGGCAATGACTTTAGCCAAATTTGGCAGGGGGTGTCCTAAATTAGATATGAGGGATGAATGAAACCATTTTATAAATTAGTTATTTAGGTGTTCTCATGTTGTTTATCCAGGACCAGTCAACAGAGAAAGAAAGAGACTTAAGTCACCAAACTTAGGTTTTGTTTGCAGTATAGACTATCCTAGATACTAAGATAACATCCATTTATTCGACAAATATCAACATGGCCTTTGAAAACTTTCAGCACTAAGAATGACTAACTGATATCTGTGCTGTGTGGTTTTAGGTCAACTTGACATAAGCTAAAGTCATCTGAGAGGAGGGAACCTCAATTAAGAAAATGCCTTCAGGAGATCCAGCTGTAGGTCATTTTTAAATTAGTGATTAAAGCGGGTGGACTCAGTGGTGCCATCCCTGGTCTGGTGGTCCTGGGTTTTATAAAAAAGCAAGCTGAACACGTCACGAGGAGCAAGCCTGTACACAGCACTCCTCCACCTTCTTCTCGTCACCTGCTGCCTCTAGGTTCCTGCCCTGTGTGAATGAATTTCTGTTCTTTTTTCAGTGATCAACAGTGCTGTGGATGTGTAAGCCAAACAAACCCTTTCCTCCCCAACTTGCTTTGATCATGATGTTTCATTGCAGCAATAGAAACCCTAAGAAAGTATACATTTAAAAAATTTCGGGGGCTGGAGAGATGGCTCAGCGGTTAAGAGCACTGACTGCTCTTCCTAAAGGTCCTGAGTTCAAATCCCAGCAACCACATGGTGGCTCACAACCATCCGTAATGAGATCTGACGCCCTCTTCTGGGGTGTCTGAAGACAGCGACAGTGTACTTACATAAAACAATAAATAAATCTTTAAAAAAAAATTCATTCATATAAAACATTTACATCTTAGAATTTTGAAGATAGAGGGTATCTTTAGAGACCTTCTAAACTGTCTTGGTCTTTTAGCGAATGAAGAAGCCAAGTTGTTAGGTGTTGCTAAGAGCATGTCTGTTTGCACTTACCTCCTCTAACAGGTTCTCAATTCTATCACCTTGAGGACTGTGTGACATAATCTGGGAAGACACAGCCCCAAGGCAGAGCTGTTGGGATGTTTGCTAATATGGCAGATGCTGGCAATCACAGTTGATTAGCCTCAAACAGAAGAGGCCATGCTTACAAGACTAATTTAAGAAGCAAGCTCAGAATACCCAAGATATATTTCACAGACCACATGAAGCTCAAGAAGGAAGACCAAAGTGTGGATACTTCGGTTCTTAGAAGGGGGAACAAAATACCCATGGGAGGAGATACAGAGACAAAGTGTGGAGCAGAGACTGAAGGAAAGGCCATCCAGAGACTGCCCCACCTGGGGATCCACCCCATATACAGTTACCAAACCCAGACACTACTGTGGATGCCAACAAGTGCTTGCTGATAGGAGCCTGATATAGCTGTCTCCTGAGAGGCCCTGCCAGTGCCTGACAAATATAGAGGAGGATGCTCTCAGCCTACCATTGGACTGAGCACAGGGTCCCCAGTGAAGAAGTTAGAGAAAGGACCCAAGGAACTGAAGGGGTTTTCGACTCCATAAAAGGAACAACAATATGGACCAACCAGTACCCCCAGAGCTCCCAGAGACTAAACCACCAACCAAAGAGTACACATGGAGGGACCCATGGCTCCAGTCGCACATGTAGCAGAAGATGGCCTTGTCCAACAATGAGAGGAGAGGCCCCTGGACCTGAGAAGGCTTGATGCCCTGGTGTAGGGGAATGTTAGGGTAAGGAAGCAGGGGTGGGTGAGTTGGTGAGCAGGGGGATCGGGGATGGGATAGGGGGTTTTCGGAGGGGAAACAAGGGAAGGTGATAACATTTGAAATGTAAATAAAGAAAATATCCAATTTAATAGAATTTACTTTCTTCTTAATTTGTGTGTGTGTGTGTGTGTGTGTGTGTGTGTGTGTGTGTGTGTGTAGGTGCCATGGCACATGTATGGAGGTCAGACATAACCTTTGGGAATCCTTTCCTTCATGTGAGTTCTGGGGATTAAACACATGTCTATAGGATGGGCAGTAAACACTTTATCCACTGAGCCATTTCACTGACCTCTTTCTGAACTTTCTGAAGCAAAACCTGCCAAATCATTGTCCTTCTTTGTTATGTCCCAGATACATTTCTCTTTAGAATGACAGATTCATTCCTAATTCATAGATAAGCCATACAATGGTTTGTTTCTTCCTTAACTCAACTGTGGACATTTGCAGAAAAAAAAATTGCTATGGATGTATGTCCTACTCTTTGCTACCAATCTAGTTGATGATAATTATCTATACACAGTATAGCAACAACCTAAAATTTATTGTCTTAATAATTAATGTATTGTCCCCATGGCTTTAAAAGAGGACAGTGAGGCCTGAGGTCAACAGCAGGCTACAAAGGTAAAAGAGATGCCATTTTACAGGGAAATAATTTTAAACCATAATTAAATTGTATGTAGAGTTGAGGGAGTGAAGTTCTCACAAGTCGCTTTATAGACTGCTTCATAATTGTTTTAACTTTTTAGATTTCCTTAAATCTCTTTTAAATAGTTTTTTTTTTAATTTTTGGGGAAGGTCTCACAGTGTAGACCAGGCTGCTCCAGAGCTCGCTGTGTAGCCTAGATTGGCCTCAAACTTGTTGTCATCCCCCTGCTTCAGCCTCTGAGTGCCAACATGCCTAGTTACTCAGATTCTTTTTCTGTTGGCTCTAGAAAGGAGTTTGACAAGAAAAGCCACCATAGTCAAGAGATACTTAGCTATTCTCTGAGAGTTAGTGTAGTTCCTCAGTGGCAAAATGACTTAATATTCTGTCTTTACCCAGTGTAGATGGCTCTTCTGCGGAGCACATATGATAATCTCAGCCCAGGATACTTGGCATTAGTGATGTAAGAATGTTGGATATGAGTCAGCAGCTGATGGGGAGGTTTCAGACTCATCAGCGTACCTGGAGGATTTGAGCTGATGTTTGACATCCATGTGGATTCTCACCATAGGCAGAGGACACTCATACCATTGTTTAACAACATATTCTTAAAATATACCCAGGGATCATGACCCGGAACCTCTAGCTACCTCAGGAGCAGAAACTCATTGTCAAGAGCCATTATGTGTTCAGCACCATGCCAAGCACTTTCAATACACATTTTTGTTAATATTTGCAACAGCCTTCCATATACATATATGAATATATATATATATGCATATATACCCATATATACATGGAAGAGAGGGAGGAGGACACAGAGGAAATACTGTATATATGCTGTGAAACACTATGCCTGACCCTGTACTACTTCTATAATTCACTTATCAAGTACAACCCAAGGTCAATACTCATTTCTATTTATAATGTTTAGATTTCTACATCTGTGTTAGACTACATTCTGTGGTTAGTCTACAGGGTTCTGTAACACATGCTTCAAGGCCCTATGGAATTGAGAGAGGCTGAGAGTGGATAGGAACCCGTGCCCTCCACATCAGTACCTCCTCTTACCAGCTGATTCAGGCTTTCATGAATATGTCTGTTGAATAAAGGTTCTCCCAACTAAACAGAAGCTCAAAGCACTGCCATGTTCTGTCATGAGGCAGAAAATTTCTCATAGGAAGCATGAAAGCGCCATTTTCTTTTCATCTGTTCAACATGACAGCAATGAACACAGCTTGAAATGGGTGCATTGCTGTGCATATCATCTGAGTTTTTTGGTGTAAGCATATTTTCTGTATCAGTTTCCTGGGCTTGCTTATATAATGTATTTTGTATGCATTTCAAAGGTCCTGAAAAGCTTTCCCAACCTGCTTGCTGAGGAAGGTGCCTTCCTATCTCTCCATCATGCAGGCTAACTCACCTGAATGTCCCCTGATACCTTGAACACTTTGAAGCATTTTCTAGTTCAAGATGAAAAGATTAAGGTTCTTGGGGTTGGAGAGATGGGTCAGCTGTTAAAAGCACTTGCTGTTCTTCCAGAGGTCCTGGGTTCAGTTCCCAGGACCTCGTGGCTCACCACCTTCATTATTCCAGTTTCAGGGGTCAAATACTTTCTTCTGACTTCCATGTGCATTACGGATGCTGCTTGGTACATTCACATATAATCCAAGCAAACATTCATACACACAAAATAAATACACCTAAAAAAGTTTTCAGCTTTTAAAAAGCATAGGGAATCTGTGTCTTCATGAAGGTTATAAGTTCTTTGTGGGACAATACTCTCTTTTTCAAGTCTTTTTCTGGTTTCAAATGAGTTCGTATTCTTCAGATCTTAAAGTTTTCTTTTCTGTAGTGTTTTCCTGCCTCCCCTGGCCTCTGAGTATCTGTCATCACTTAGGCCCGCAATGGACTTCCACTACATCCCAACACCTCCAGGACACCCTCATTGCTTATTTAGTAGGTTGGGCATTGACTCTTTCTCTCTCCCAAGCATTTGTAACATCAACACCTTGCACTGTTGCCCTGGCACTGGCACCCTGGGTAGAGAGCAAAGCATCTCCTTTTGGCCAGACCCAATGGAGGATGTGGTTTAAACTGGGATAAAGTCAGCCTTGACTTGTATCCCATTATGCTCTTCTTTGGGGAAATGGACAAAACTCTGGACCTTTGAAATGCATACAAAATACATTATATAAGCAAGTCCAGAAAACTGATACAGAAAATATGCATACATCCAAGGAGAGGGATTTTGACTGGGGGTGGGAGAGAGGCCAATACAGAAGGAAAGGGAGGGAGGAGGAGAAAATTACACTAAAGATGTTCTATATCACACACACACACACACACACACACACACACACACACACACACACCATCAATTTAAATGAAGTTCCCCTTCTTGGACTTACAATGTTTCCTTCAAGAGCCATAGGCTATCTAATAAAAACCCCAATACCAAGCATGAGAAACTCCTTTTCTAGTTGTTGGCCAGGGAAGTCCAGGCGACTCCGTAAACAATACGGGCTGTTGCTGATGCTCTTGCTTGCTGCTCAGAAGTTGAAGGTCAACCCTGTTGCTGAAGACACCATGCATTTGGAGGATCCAAACTGAATCTGACCTGAAATCCTCCTCCCTGAGCTTTGTAAGCACTGGAAGGTTCTGTGTAAGCTTCCATGGAGAAAGGCAATGAATAGTTCTATTTGAACCACAACAACCAGCATGGCAGGATACCCATAGGGGTGCAAAAGCAGCATTAACATCTTAGTGGTAACCAACAGCTCTAACTAGTCTAAAGGCTGCGTACACGGAGAAACTGTAGAGGGGATCCTACCACCACTATTTTACTACATCAGTATAATTCCTAAGTGCATTCAAAATATCTCTTCATATATACAGATAAGTGTATAAAGATACACGTATTTTAGCCCTCACCCCTCATTAAAGAAAATCTCCTCAGACAGATGGACCATTGCAGAAATCCACAACTGATCAAAATTCAGCGAAGTACTGATTGCTGCGAGCCTAGCCCTTAATGGATACATCTACAGCACCATTCCTGCACCCAAGGTTCAGCAAACATCTTAGAAGACAGAGTGGTAAGATTGTAAGAGCCCGAGATCAGGAACTCGGCTGTGAGATTGTGTCTCCTAGAAATGACAGTGAAGCTGACCCCGTGATACTTCAACAGTATGGCTGTTAAACAAGACCTGACAAGGACAACACCGGTTGACATGCTAATGTAGAAGGAGAAAGTCTCTCGGGGTTCCAACCTTAGAAAGAAAACACAAGCAACTAAGGAACTCGGAGAGTGGAGGAAAAAGGCTTTCTTAAGGATGAATCCCTAATTGCTCATCCAGTACTCAATGGTCAGACCTGAAATCATATACATACAAATTATACTAAACAAACTGAACAGACTGTATTTATATATTTAGGCATGCAAACACCTACACCAACAACAAAGAAAAAGAGGCCATTATTTTGAGAGGAAACAAGTGGACACGTGGAAGGAGTTGGAAAGATGCAGGGAAGAGAGAAAATGATGTAATTATATTTTAACTAAAAAAAATTTAAAAAAAACAGCAGCAGCAGCAACAACAACAACAACAATAACAACAATAACAACTATAAAGGAAAAAAAATTAGGCTTCGCCTGGGGCTGGTCAGGGCCATTTTTTCCCTCAAAGCTATGAAATATAGTCCTCACTAGATGGCGCTCAATAGCAAAAGAAGTTGAGAAGTAGAGCTAGAGAAACTAAAGCTCCCAAACTGATTTTTTGTTTCTTGAAAATCAGCCCCGCGCGGTAGGGAGCGGTGGAGGGATGCGGGGGTCTCCAGGAGCGCGCCGGCGCACCGGCTCCCAGGATGCTGATGGAGCTGTCTCTGCTCTGGGATTTCAGCGGAGACCAGGCTCGGGAATTCGGTGCACACTCTGGGCCATCTTTTCCTTATCAGGCCCGCTGCAGGTGCGGTCTACCCATTACCGCAGGCAGCCCTTGGTACTTTCGGGACCCACGAAGATAATTGTCTTTAAATTCAGAATATTTAAATTAGTAGACCCAGGCCGGATGATATTAGGTTCCAGATCCATACATTTTTACAAGGAATTCTAATAGTTCTTATTAATTAGTGTTAATAATCATTATGCCTAAAGGATCGTGAGTCCAGGAAATCCTAATGAGTCCTGGTACTCTGTCCCCTTGTCAAGCTCAGCCATTAGTAATGTGGATAAGTCTCTCAAGGAAAAACTGAGATGTACAGCAGTGTTCCCACCTCCTCACACAGGTCTCTTGAGACCACTGTGAGGCAGTCTGTATCTGCCGAGACTATGGACCCTTGCAGTCTTGGATTGCCTTGGGTTACCCTGGAAGCAGGAGAGGCTGGGAGAACCTAGGAGGCAGGGGAGGCAGGGGAGGCAGGGAGAGCCTATATCCAGGTCTGACCGACCTTCTAGGACTTTCTTGCTTCTGGGGATGGGGAAAGGAATGTTTTTAAGAAGCACAGTGAGTTGATTGGTGTGTGGAACGGAAGGCACAGATTGAAACTGAGGTGGGCTGATATAAATCTGGCAGCACAGACAGTTGGGGGTCCAACAGGAAAGAGTTAAGTGGAAAATTATCTCAGGAGGCAAGGGGCCCATGATATGACCCTATGAGACAGGGTCAAGGGCACAGGAGGTAAGTCCCCTCATAGTAGGGCATATTAGGTGAGATTGGGAAGTTTGGGAGTTTGGTTCCTGAGAGTAAATACTTTTTTTCCATTGTACAATCATGACATAATACTTTAGGAAAATTCATTTGGAGAAATGCAGACTTTAATAGAATTCACTTAGGATGCTGTCTGGTCGGTAGAAGGCCTTACAAGGGTCCATTCTGTAGAGCAGGATATAGTCAAAGGATGCACGCAGACCTGGATTCCAGCTACTGCAGTAATTGGCCATTTTGTGGCAGGTTCTTATTATTTTTCCTTCACATGTTTTCTCCAATCAAATAAAAGGCATGGGATTTTTGCCAACTTTGTATATTTATTAAGATGAGAAAAGAGCGTCAATTAGTACTTGTGACTATTGCTGGTTTTGTTGTCTGTTCTGTGACGAGTGACATCTACCTCCTTCTCAGTGGTGACTACTAACCAGGAATCTGGCAAGTACTGCGTTTTACTGTGAGAGTGAGTTTGTTGATCCGAGTTTTAGCCGAAAGCGTCTTTGGATGACAGCCTGTAATTAATTCTGACATTTGCCATTTGCCAGCCTCGGGGTTTGCCTGTGTATGAGCAGGCTTCTTAGGAATTCAAGGGGAGAAGTTAGATGTGGTTTTTGCATTCTTGAGATCTTCAACCGGCACAGACAACTTGTGTAAAAGCCCTACATGCTTCTGAGGAGTTTTCTTAGCCCGAGAAATGAAAGACGACTCTTGTTGCCGGAGATGCTGGCAGAATACGGAACACACTGTGATTTATTCTGGTTTTCAGTTTATAAATCACAGAAACTTCTAACATTGGTTTGTACTTTTATATCACAGATCCATGTGTACAGGGAGCTCTCAGAAGGGGAACAGCAAGCCAAACACCGTCATAATAGTGTCAGTCGTGGATTGGGTTCTAACGGAGCGCTTCTCTCTCAGAGGACATGGGAAGTCAGATGATTCGAATATGGAGAAATATGCCCTTGGAAAGCATGTGAGAATCTTTAGGTTGTTGTTGTCTGCCTTAACTTCGGCTGTTCTCAAACTCACTGTGGGAAGATGCGCTGGCTGCTTCAGAGGGAAAGACAAGAATTGCTTGGATGGAGGATGTTGATTTTTCCCGTTTTCTTCTCTCCTCACCGAAATCTGGCCTTTGCCCCTGCTAAACCATTAGTCTGTCTTTGCCAAGGGTTACCTGTCCCCTCACATGACCTCAGTTGCTCCCATCGAAGGTGTCCCCTGCTACATCTTCCTGCCTCCCTCTCCCCTTTCAGAAGTGCTGGATTTGAGCCGGGGGCTGCGACTCCCGCTCTTGCTTTGCTGACATTCACGGCTCCATTAGGGTTTCTCAGAGCTACATTTCTGGTTTTCTTTTCCTCTCATGGGACTCATTGCCCTTGTTGAGCTTAAGCTGCTTCCAGGTTCTGCTTCCCACATATTGACTTCCAGGCTGGACCTCTTTCCTGACCTCTAGACAACAGCCTCATAGGGAGTGATCGGTTCACCTAACTGCCATTTCATTAGCACTGGAAAACACTCCCCCTCCATTAAAGCAAACAAACAAACAAACGAATGAATGAATGAAACTCTTTCCTTCCTTAATCCCACAGGGTCTTATTAAGTTTGTCCATTTTATATTTAAATTAAGAAATCATGTAGGTGCCATTCTTTGCCGCTAGATATTTTTATCAAATATTTTACAAACAATGCAACATTTTGTGAATGAAAAACTGCCTTTAGCACATTCAAAAGACTGTTTAGTATCAACTCTACAGACATTTTGAGTGTTCCAAAATGTGTTAAAATTTAAATGACTTTATGTACTGGGGGAGTGCGGGAAAGAAAAAAGTAGGATATTAACATGAGCTCCAGTAAACCTGACGGGCTGAGAGGTGACCTGGCTCTCGCTCTTCCTGTTCCCTCTAGCCAGAGTCCCCCTTTCTCCCTGCTCTGTACCACAGCTGACCACCACATTGGAAGAGCAGCAGTACCCTGAGTCTACCAGACATGGCTGGGGTTTTCTCCCTTCCTCCTCTGTGTGGCTTGGCTATTTATCAAGACCCAGCTCCTTTTTACCCTGTCTCTGTGCCTCAGTCTCTCTGTGTGTCTGTGTCAATCTTTCTGTCTGTCTGTCCCCTCTCCCTTTATATTCCCACCGTTAATATCCAGATTATGCTTCCTAACAGGTACTGGTAAAACTTTTTGTATTTGTTTCTCTTTCTCTTGCTAGGTACTTAGCTTTTTGAGGAAAGGGTTGGTGTTAATTCCTCTTTATGTCCTGGTCTCCCTAAGAGTGTCTGACTCCTGACAGACTATCCACAGTCATTTCTGAATGTGTGGACAGCCAGGAACCCATGTCATGGTTACATTATCATTTACTTACTTTTCTATAATAGGAAAGAAAAGGGCCGGAGGGAGTAAGAGCTTGCATAACTGCTGATAGTTTTATAACAATCATCCAATATTTGGGAATAGAGAAAGAAACTAGCAGTGTGACCTTCAGTACTGTCACAACAGTGGCGGAGGCTACCAGTGCCCACCCCACTAGCTGCCTGCCTGTGTACAACTTGCAAGCCAGGAATGCTTATGTCTTTAAACCTTTTTAAATGGTTAGATTCTAAATAGTTATATAAGTACTTACATAATATTTTCAATTTTTACTTTTGACTTGCAAAGCTTAAAATATTTACTGTCTGGCTCCTGTAGAAAAACTTTGCTGATGTGTGGAAGCCAGTTAGTTGTTTGACTCACTATTGACTTCATGATTCTGGCCTGGGCATTTTACAACTCTGTAAGGTTTGAAGTTAAACAGATAGAAAACCATAAAGTTATAGCATTTGCACTTTCTGGTTTATAGCTAAAGTCTTATTTTCATGTTGTCTTTTGTTCTGTTTCTATATCCTTTTTCCACAAGCTGTGCTGGCCTAATGATTATGAAACTTCAAAGCACATGCTCCCTACCTGTTTGAATGGCAATTACGGGTTTTATGTTTTGAGGAAGAGACTCTTGATGCAGGTGGGAGAGGCAGGGTGCATAGGTCAGATGATTTTGGAAGCGGGGAGGACCTCAGCAGGGTGGGAAAGTCTGACTGTGTATAGTGCTGGCTTATATATGACTTTTCTCAACAAGATGGTGAGGGAAGGGAGAAAGGTAGAAACCCAACAACTCACTGTTGCTACAGAGAATTGCTGCCATGCTGGGAACAGGTTAGACTCATGGGATACCTTTTGAACTTTCCAAAGATAAGCTCTTGATATCCTTAGATAAAGCTAAGTATCTATTTTCAATATATAATGCTTCCAGTGGCTTCCCTTCTCTCTCTCTCTCTCTGAATTTCCCCCTTAATTCTCTGTAAGAGTCTTTCCTCAGACACAGTGTACCAGTCTTGCTGAGTTCCACCAAATGCTCAAACAAGACTAGAAGCAGAGGGGTTTCCTTTATTTGCCAACAATGACCTGGAATTTTAAGGGCCTTTTCTCATCAGCACCGCAAGCCTCTCTTACTTCACATGTACTTGGACTGATACTCTTGTATATCAGCCCTGGTTTTATATACCTGAACAGACCACACCAGCAGCTCAGCCAGGTGAATGGGAATTTAAGTCCCATTTACAGTTGTCTTCATTCAGGGTTCAGGGACCTGAGAAGCAGCACCATCTGCTAGGTAGCAGCAGTTGGGTGTAAGAGGAGTACATTGTAATTTGCTTGCCTGTCAGTCACGAAGAAAGCCTCTACTCAAATACATCACAGAAAGGAGGAACATAGCAGCCAGTCATTCTGTAAAACCAGGGACAGAAGAACTGTCATATGCCTAGATCAAATGAAAAATGACTGAAGAATCCCATGTGTACTTTCTTTACTGTTTCAAAATGGAGACATTTATTTCTTCCTTAATCAAAATGAGAGGGGCTGGAAATGTAGCCTAGCATATGTGAGGCTTCTATTTCCAGCACTACAAATAATAATAAAAATATTTATTTCCCCAAACAGGAGTTCTGATGATAGGAAACTTTACTGTAACACTACAGGACATTTCTTTTAAAAGAACAATGTTTTAGATTTTATGTGTTCAACAAGTTTTATAAGACATAGCAACTCATAGAACTAAGAAGTGAGTTTCTTTTTTCAAGCAACAGTGTGGAGTCTTGGGGTTTGTGGAGAGCTATCTCTTTGTTCTATATTGAAACAAGGCTTCACACAGTCAGGGGAGGGTCACACGTAAATGAGGATGGTGTCTGTGTGTCTGTCAAGGGTTTGTACCTGATTGCTACTTGCTCTTCCCAATGGCCACCACTCCGGTGACAGTCTGTACTTCTGTGTCATCTGTAGTGTGAGCCTCCACAGCCCTGGCCCTTTGCAGCTCTTGCCGGCTACTCAGTTTTGGCCATCAGCCCACTCAGTGGCCAGTTCATCACTGAAGAGGGGTCAGAGGCCTTTGGAGTATGTCTAGTCCCGCACTACCCTCTACTCAGGTGGCCAGGTTTCAACACGCTGAGATTTAAAGGGAACCATAGTCCTCTTCCTCTCGCACCAATCCAAGCCCACAAGAACTTTCTTGAAGTTTGCTACATAAGAAAATGACCATTAAAAGGTATTTTTGAACTAAAAAGGACCTATTTTTGATGCCAGCATAGTTTAAAGATGTCCTTTTTCTACAGTTCCTTTGGCCAGGGACTGTCACACATGGACAGGCCATGCGGGGGTGTAGAGATGCTTACGAGAGATCAGAGATGATGTTTCAGGCCTGATGAGCCACTCAGGTTGGCTTCCTGCATGCATCTGCCCTTTGTCTGTGGTGAGACGGGCCAGGATCCACAGCTGTGAGCCGGGAAGCTCCCTGGTTCAGACCTGGTCCCCTCCTCCCACTTGGCTCCTCCTGTCTTCTCCCATCTGCATTGTTGTTGATGAGAAGGAAACCTTTTAAGTGTAGTTCAGAGCCATGGCTTCTCCCTGTGCACAGTACTAAGTAATTGGAATCTCTTGTAGGTGAGTAGTGTGTGTGTGTGCACATTTTGATTTACCTAGAAGAAACCACACTCATTTTAAAAACATTTATAAAGCCATCTTTATGCTTTTAATCTTCCTGTTTTCAGAGCTTTTGTCTGGAGCACTGTTAATGTTTCAGCAGGCTTCCCATAGCCCTTTCCTAGCAGACTTTTAATATTAATTATGTTTTTTGTTCTTCAGTCATTCTTTTATTAATTTTCTGTGTATTAGAAATAGGTTTTCTATCTCCAGGTATTTAGTAAAGAATAGAGTATGGAGAATTATTTCACCAATGTAACAACGCAGTAACTTATGCAAAATAATTCTCTGTGGATATTCTGAGTGGTCATTCACTCGTTCAGTTCAACAGTTTTCATCCATGTTTACTGATGGACCCAATTAGTATGTCTAATTCTCTGAGGATTCCTGAGCTGCTCCTACTTAGGGCTGGAGAAAGCAGACAGATCACTTCCAGGTCTTCCTCTCTGTCTTTCTCCTACTGTTCCTTCTCTCGAGTTGGGTATGTACCCTGTAGCACACTGGCAAGCCTATAGGCATGTTTCTCTTAGGTAGCTCAGCATACATTTGGCTCTAGCAGGAACTGCAGCTGATGCTAAGCCCATCACCAGCTGCCTAGAGGAAAGGCTACACAGCATGCCTGCTTACAGGCTAGCCCTGAAGATAACCTCAGCTTCAACTGCTTCACAAATACCATGCCAGGCTGATTTTTTATCACTCTTGGTGGTATCTTGTGGCGCTCATAAATTAATAGTTAAGTTCATGATGACAAGGCTGTAACCCTGACTATTAACATTTATTAGGCAACTATAATGTGTCAAACACCACGCTAAAGACTAAAAATACCCTTTTTATCGATTTTCTTGCTTGTAGCACCCTCCCCTCCCCCTATTGTGATACATGACGCAGTCCTTCATACCGAACTAGTATCATCTCTATGAGTTTGGCTGTGCCTGTTTGAAAAACATAAGACAGCTGGGCTTGTTGGCTGTTGATGGTCCGTCTTAGAAGGAAGGATGAGAAGGGTCATGGGAGGACTGCCACCTCAGTGTCTAGCCATTCCTACCAACCCGCTGCATGAAGTTCTTCCCTAATTGCATATCACCTCAGGTAGGGCATAGAGTAGATAGGTTGGGAAAGACTTGGGAGAGGACTTCATGTACTTGGCCGTAGGGGAGTCATCATGCATCCTGGGCACAGACCTTGCAGTGTGGCTGCTTTAATGACACTCCTTGTACCCTCACCCATTGCTCTATAAGTAAGCCTAATGAACTCAATGGCTCTCCAGAGTGAATGCTGGTGGATCTGTACCTCAGTTTGGTTTCGGGACCTTAGGAGAAGGTCCCTCTGCCCCGGGAAGGAGTTTTAATGACAACATTTCACTGTGGAAATTGAGCACATAGAACACACATTCAGGATTGGATTGTGTAGGCCATGGCTAGGCTGTACTTCTTTCAAGCATCAGTAGTGGCCCTGGCACAGTCATGGCATGGTGCCTTTCTAAGGCACTTATCGAGTGGTTCCTAATGCTCAAACTCTTGTCCTCAGAGGCATACACCCTGGCTCTCCCCAGCCTGCACATTCCATGAACAGTTTTTATATTAAGTGGGCTCCTAAGGACTGCTGACTGACTGAGGGATGGAAGAAGTCAGGGACCTGAGCTCCCACCCCTCCTGTGCTCCCTAGTTCTCCTGTCTCTTCCCTGTTAGTTTTACCAACTGACTTAAAAGAACAGTCTTAGCCCTGGGTACCATCTGTGGATAGAGGCAGTCAGTCCCTGTCATTTAGCCATTTGGGTGGTCTTTGCTTTGCTCGGGGAAGGGGGTCTAAACATCTTTCTTAGTCTGGTCCTGTTTGGAGGTAATGGTCTCCCAGCTCAGTGCCCAAGGCTGTGCTGTCTTTTTTAGTGATGCTGTTTACCAAGGTACTGAGGCAGTTTTATAGGATTGCTCCAAAAGCTTGCTTTGTCAAAGATAAATGTTTCCTACTGAGCATTTTTTTGCTTGTATTTTTGCCCAAGGCCTTTTCCTCTGTCTTGGTAGTTAGTCCACAGAGAGCCAGAGAGAGCTTTAAAAGATCTACTTCACTAATTCATAGCCAATTAGGAAACTTTGTTTTGAATCTGACTGGAAGGTTGCTTTGGCAGTGGGACAGAGTTCTCCTGTCTTGCACTCCAGGGGATTAAAAACCTTCCTGCAGTTAGATAGAAAACAATTTTGTAGTAAAAACAGTCCCCAGTTCAGCCTTGGCCCATGACAGTGGTACTGCTTTGTTGCTGGAGCAAGTGTTTGCTTTCCGTTATAGAGTTTCTGGCTATCTCTTTGTTTTATACACATGGGTGCTATGCGAAGGTGTGCAACTGAGAACCAACGTTACTTTCTTCTTTGGTAATTTCTCCGTGTTTGAATTTTGATCTTTCTCTCTCTCTCTCTCTCTCTCTCTTTCTCTCTCTCTCCCTCCCTCCCTCCCTCCCTCCCTCCCTCCCTCCCTCCCTCCCTCCCTCCCTCCCTCCCTCCCTCCCTTCTTTCTTTCTTTCTTTCTTTCTTTCTTTCTTTCTTTCTTTCTTTCTTTCTTTCTTTCTTTCTTTCTCTTTTGCCTCTCAGAATTTGGTCATCCTGAATTTTGTTAGGAAAAGACTATTCTGATAGTTTACTTGCAACCATAGGCTTCTGGAAGAGGAACACTAGATTGCTGGAACTTCTTTTAGAAAGTGCCTTAGAATTTTAGCAGAATATAAACTAGCTTGGTTTGGGGCTATATTTCAAAAATTTTCAGCACAGCAAGTTTATTCCTGAGAAAACTGAGGCTCTCCGACTGTGTAGGTAGTGGCCCCCTTACTGTTTGCTTTTCAATGTAGGAAAACTTGAGCAGGTCGAAGACCCTCCCTTCCTTAATAAGGAAGTTTGTAGCTTCTAAAAGGTTGCCTTGTTAAGTCCAATTTAATTTCATTGTTGCAGTTTCACAGTTAAACCACATGCTTGAAAAGAAAACAGAAGGAACCAAAAGCTCCCCGACTTTCTTTGCTGGCTTCACCTACCTGGTTCAATGTTGAGGGAGTAGCTTTCGATTTCCAGATTGAGTTCTTGAGCTGCAGTGGACCGAAGATCCTCCAAGACCCTGCGCACTGCCTGGGTGAGGTTGTAGGGTACTGCCTTTGCAAACCGCACTTTGCTGTTTATGATCACACTCCCGTTTCTGAAGCTGAGTATCTCCAGTTGCTTAAACCCCGTAAGATTCGATCGTAGATATGGAACCAGCTGCGAAAGAATGAAATGGTTTATTCCTAGCTCAGCCACTGCTGGATCTCCTTATGTTCCTGTTTCACGATGTGTGACCTGCATTTCACTTCTTTATTGTTCTTCTTGTTGTTGGATGCTGAGATCGGCACACCACAACCTAATGATCTATTTATAGTGATTATGTTCATATTTCTACCTTTCTGCCTGCATTGAGATAGATGGGCAGGGATTTTCTTCATGCCTTGTGAGAACAGAGGCTTAAAACAAAACAAAAGCAAACAGACAAGCCAATGCTATCAGCCAAACAGTGCCAGGTTACTAATTCTTTTTAAGTGACTGTGCCAGATTGAGGCCAGGAGCCAACCAACCTATGTCTGTGTAAATGGAAGTAGTCAATTTGAAATGACCCACTGAGTAAAAAAAAATAAAAACCCACGAGTACCCACTGTGTCTTTCTGTCAGTGCAGTAAATCTTCATAGCATGCAGAAGGGAAGGGAAAATCAGGACGTTTGGATGGGGGTTGCTGAAGCTGTCCGGCTAGCTGGACGGCCTTCATTGAGCAATACAGTAACTAGGTGGGAGCTCATGCTTGTCTGAAGTGAGTGAGAGAGAGAGCACAGGTGGCCTCCTGGGGATTCTTCTCAAACATGATTTAATAATCTCAAAAGCATTCTCAGGGCTTCCCGTGTGTACACACATGTCTTTTGTGAGCCACAGTCATCTTGAAGGTCATTTTCCAGAAGTCTTGGAACCTCATTTCCTGACTCTAGAAGTGCTCCTGACCAGCAGCTGTGTAAATAGAGCTGGCATGAAGGCTCAAACTGCAAGCTTCCAGGCCTGCTCAGTGCCACACGTTCTTCCCGTCTCTGCCCCACTAGAGTTTTGATTCTGATCTTGCTTCATGAGGTATACTGGTTAGTCATGTGAATTGGGTAAAAACTAGAATTTCCTGGAATAAGGAAACCTTGATTGAGGAATTACCCCTATCAGATGGGTCTATGGGGTCTGTGTCATTCATTTTAACTAATGACTGATGTGGCAGGGCCTAACCCGCTGTGAGTTTTACCATCTCTGGGCAGGTGGTCCTGGGTTATACAAGAAAGCGGGCTCAACAAGTCATGAGGAACAACCCTATAAACAACATTCGCCAGTGACTTCTGCACCAAGCTCCTGTCGTAAGTTCCTGCCTTGGAGTCCCTCACTGAGAGACTAGAACCTGTGAGGTTGAACCAGTTCCTTTCCGAGTTGACTTTGGTAATGGTATTTATTGCAACAACAGAGAAGCAAAGTAGAACGGCGCTATCTCGAAAACAAAATGAAACTTTATACCTGGATTTGTTCTACTGCTCTGCTGACCTCATTCTTAAGTTAGCACTGCTTTGGCCTTGGGGAGGAGTTTTCGGTTTTCACCCTGTGTACTGACAATTAGCTGCCTTGTCGACCAAATTAATTCCCAGAATGCAATGGATCCATTAGTGACGATGTCTTTTCCAGTCTCCATGCAGCCAAGCCTGGTCATGCAGCCAGCTCCATCACTACAAAGTGTGCAGGGATTCTGCTCCTTTGCCACGTGCTAACAATCTGCTCTCCCTGGCTCTTTCTCTTCTCTCATCTCACAAGTGAAAACAGAATGTAGCAACCACTCGGCCTTAGCTTTGCAAAGGAGGAAACCTTCTTAAGGTGGTACAGCCACCTGTGGAATAAATGTGGGTCTCCAGGGGGGCATGAGAACACAGCTTCTCACCTATCAAGAAGAAATAAGCTTGATTCTAATGTCTTGATTCTTAATGTCTTTGTTACGGCAGCATATCACAAACCCTAATGAAGCCACCGGGGTGAGGCTCATTGTGACACTGTTCCCTAAGATAGTCTCAATACTCATTCCATGGAGAGTGTGCGTGTGCGTGTGCATGTGTGTGTAGAACAGAGTCTTACTTGAAAAATGTTCAAGCCGCATGATAATTTAACTTATACGAAGCGTATATATTTTCTGATATTGTCAGAAATCATGTGTAAGATATGCATTGTGCATTTTATTTAATCAGACACGACTATTACAGCCATCACTGGGTTCAATCTTTATTACCACACATGTGTTTATTATTATACATGTAGGAACAAAATTAAGATATGAGTTTGAGGATGCCTGCTATCAAAATTCATCCACCGTGAAAATCTCACTTTATATGCCCAGGATCAGAGACGACATACAGCCATTTACAGCAACCTAAGAGCTTTCATACCTGAACTCTCCTCTTCTTCCATGCTGGGTAGCATGGCTCTGTGTGCTCTCTTATACTACTGTTAGATTCTAAGCTCAGTGTTTCTTACTTGAACTATAGTGCTTCTGTATCAAATTTGGAATAAAAATATTGAGGGACAACCAACCCTAATAAGGAGAATTTTTTTATTGAATATATTCTTCATTTAAATTTCAAATGTTATACCCCTTCCCAGTTTACCCCCTCCCTGAATACCCCCAACCATTCTCCCACCCCCTGCCTCCAATAATATGCTTCTCCATCCAACCCACTCCCATGACCCCCACTAGATTTCCCCACACTGGGGCCTCTATTGAGCCTTCACAGGACCAAGGACCTCTCCTCCCACTGATGCCCGATGAAGCATTCCTCTGCCAATCTTGTGCTGGAACCACATGTACCCACTGGTTGATGTCTTAGTCCCTGGGAGCCCTTGGGTTGTCTGGTTGGCCAACATTGTCGGTCTTCCCATGGACCTGCAAACCCCCCACCCCCGGATAAACTTGTCACTGCGGGACTAGGCAATCCCCTCCCCCATGGCCACGCAAGGTAGCCCAGTTAGGGGGAAGAGGATCCACAGGCAGGCAACAGAATTGGGGACAATCCCCTGTCTAGTTCAGAGGAGGGGATGCGCATGTGCCAGGGGGGGCTGTTATGGAGGGACTCCCTCTTCACAGAGGAGAAGGGAAGGGGGAAGAGAGGAAAGGCTGTATAAAGGAGAACTAGGGGCAGGGGGGATTGCTATTGGGATGTAAAGTGAATAAATACATAAATAAATAAATGAAGAAAAAGAGGACAAACTGTTCTTCTGACTGCCCACCATAGAATTGATTTCCTTGGTTGGAATCAGATCACCTCAGAACTCTAGATGAATGCCTTCTGCAACAGTAGGGCAGCTTAAATGCTCATCTCCTCCTACCCTGCACTGCTCAGGATGAGCAGAGATCACAGTGTAACCATAACTCGACAGCAAAATGAACAAGGAGGCACAGCAAGTGGAGAAAGCCAAGCCATGCCCACTCACCAGGTCCGTAAGTCGTTGTTCCAGGGCTTGATACTCCAGAGAACTCTTGTTGAACAGGTCATAGGAGAACCGCATGTTAGCAATGCGCAGGCTGAAGAATATCACTAGCTCATGGCCCTTGGCGGCAATGGTCTCAGAACTGGTGGTGATGTACTGTAATGTTGGGGTGGGCGTGGTCATCTCCAAAAACTGACCCGAGGCAAAATCATATCCACTCAGTTCTGATATTTCCGACAAGGCGGGTGTGTCAGGCACATCCATTTCATCTTGGTCTCGGATTGGATCGTGGCTGCTTGTGATCAACTCTCTGTCACTGGAAGATACAGGCCAATGTGACATTTCCAGAGGCAATTGGTGGATGGTAGAAGAAACGATAGTGGGGAGAGGGAGCTTGGGGATGAGTGCTGTTGGGCCAGTGGTCATCAAGGGAGGGGGGCTTTGATCATCCAGAGAGAAGATGCTAGGTGTAAAGGAAAGTAGATTTTCCAATCCAGAAGTCAAGGCTGATACAGGTGGAGACCAAGAACTGTCTTTGGAGGACATGCCTGATGTCATTTTGTGTCCAATTATTTCCACCCAAAAAGAAAATGAAAAAAAAAAAACAAAGTTAATCAACCTTAAGGAAAGATATCACATTTACATTGAAAATTTCAATCATTTTTTTAAAAAAGGAGATTGGTACAGAAATGGCAGGCAATGCTGTATCCAAACACAGGGAGACAAAGCATGGGTCCCTGGACTCACTTTATCCAGAACCCAAATTCTACATATGTGAGATGAGAAGAGTGTCAGTAATTCGACTTTCTAGAGTCACTGTCCAGGTAGACTTGGCATACCTGCAGATCAGATAAAAGACTTATTAAACACTATAGTAGAGTTGGACTAAATCACAGTTGGCCCTGGCATAGATTTAAAGTCACACCCTCACCTGGAACTTCCAGACAACTTTCTGCAGCTTTGGTTCAGAGATTTTTTATTTACTTTCTAATATTTCAAACCTGAATTTTGCACAACTAAACTTTTTTGGATTCGATGATCAAATTTGGTAGCCTTATGACCTAAAGTTCTATTATTTTTTTTTTCAGAACTGGCTATTCAGATTGAATAAGTTGAGTGTTTGTAGACTGGTGCTGAGGATGTTAAGGTATGGGTGATGTATATTTGGATTTTATAGTAAATGTGCAACTTGGTAAGTATTTGATAATATTTCAAGCCTTTGCTTTCACATAGGACTGCTGAAGTCCATTCCATTTTTTTTTTGGTACAAAATTAAAAACAGTATTTACGAACCAAGAAAGTAGTTATATGAACCTTTCAGATAGAGAGATTGATGGATTATTAAGGTAGTCCAAGAAACCTAAATCCGGAGCCACTGATTGCGCTTAAGGGACTCGGTGAACGAAGCAGTCAATTTTCTATGATTACTTCCAGTGGCATTTTGGCAAATCTGTGGGAAAGTTCTGCTGAAACCTGCATGCTAAGTATGATGAATGGTCTGTCTGAACGCAGATAGAATCTTCGGACTTGCACTCAAATAATTTACCACAGTGCAATCACCAAAACTGAAACTCCAAGTTCTAAACAGCCTTGAGAGGCAGAATCATATCAGCTTTATTACTTTCTTAAAATAAAACCTTACTATTACTATGCTTCCATTTCAGGGGTGGACACTCCTTTCTCGTCGTCCTCAGCACAAAGTTCCTAGATGTGTCTAGCCATGATTCAGTCAACTGCCAGAAATAATATTTGCTGATGTCCATGATCTCTGTGCATATAAACTGAGAGTTTTATTCAAATCTCCATTTCCCATGAGCTGAATGCTTGTATACCTCTCAATCATGTGGAGAACTCTTCTCCTACAGTATAATAACATTTGGAGATGAGACCATAGGGAGAGAGGGAGAGAGGTTGTGAGAGAGGAGCCCTTGTTGGATGATGTTGGTATTGGTACCCTCATCTGAACAGATATGAGAGACTACAGAAGGCATCCGTCACATCCATGCACAACCCAGGAGAAGTCCCATCACCAGGGATCCAGTCTGTTAATAGTAGCTTGATTTTGGAATTCTTTTTTTTTTTTTTTTGGTTTTTCGAGACAGGGTTTCTCTGTGTATCCCTGGCTGTCCTGGAACTCACTTTGTAGACCAGGCTGGCCTCGAACTCAGAAATCCTCCTGCCTCTGCCTCCCAAGTGCTGGGATTAAAGGCGTGCGCCACCACCGCCCGGCTGATTTTGGAATTCTTTTGTTTTAACTTTTAAAAATTATTCTTCTTTCATATATTACAATTTGACCACAGTTTTTCCTCCCCCCTCTCTTCCCAGTCTCTCCCTGAAACTCTATCTACTTCCTTCCTCTGTTTCTCTTCAAAAGAGGGCAGGCCTCCCATGAATATCAACTAAACATGTGGCATATCAAGATACAGTAAGACCAGGCACTTCCTATATTACAGCTGGACAGGGCAACCCAGTATGAGGAAAATGGGCCCAAAAGTAGGCAAGGGGGTCAGAGACAGCCCCTGATTGCACACTTAGGGGTCCTGTAAGAAGACTAACTGTAACATATGTGTAGAGGGTCTAGGTCAGAGCCATGCAGGCTCCCTGATAGTCAGTTTAGTCTCGTTGAGTCCCTATAGATCCAGGTTAGTTGATTCTGTGGGTTTTCTTGTGGAGTCATCAACTCCTCTGGCTTCTACAATCCTCCCCACCTCGCCTCTTCCCTGGTCCTTGAGCTATGTCTAGTATTTTGTTGTGGGTCTCTGCATCTGCTTCCATCAATTGCTGAGTGAAGTCTCCCTGATGATGATTGGGCTAGGCCCAAATCTAGATTTTGGACTTCTTTAATAGAATGTAGAAGTACACTTCTATTGCTTAATTCACTTAGCATACAATATTTTGTTGTAGCTTGTGCTAAGCTATTTGTGCAAGGCATGGGAATGAGTAAATTGAAAGTGTCTCAGTGCCAGCTGTGATTTGGTCTGACTTCTTTATATATATACCATATATATATACCATATGTGTATATATATATATACCATATGTGTGTATATATATATATATATAAAATTGGATATTTTATTTATTTACATTTCAGAAGTTATCCCCTTTCCTGGTTCCCCCATTTCCAGAAACCCCCATCCCATACCCCCCTCCCTCTGCTTCTATGAGGGTGTTCCTCCACCCACCTACCCACTCCCACCTCCCTGCCCTCAATTCTCCTACACTGGGGCATCTTTCAAGCTTTCATAGGACCAAGGACCTCTCCTCCCATTGATGCCTGACAAGGCCATCCTCTGCTACATATGCAGCTGGAGCCATGTGTGCTCCTTGGTTGGTGGTTTAGTCCCTGGGAGCTCTGGGGGTCTGGTTGGTTGATATTGTTGTTCTTCCTATGGGGTTGCAAACCCCCTCAGCTCCTTCAGTCCTTTCTCTAGCTCCTCCATTGGGGACCCTGCGCTCAGTCCAATGGTTGGCTGTGAACATGGGCCTCTGTATTTATAAGGCTCTGGCAGGGCCTCTCAGGAGACAGCTATCAGGTTCCTTTCAGCAAGCATTTCTTGGCATCCACAATAGTGTCTGGGTTTGGTGACTGTATATGGAATGAATCCCCAGGTGGGACAGTCTCTGGATGGCCTTTCCTTCAGTCTCTGCTCCACACTTTGTCTGTGTATTTGCTCCTGTGAATATTTTGTTCCCCTTTCTAAGAAGGACTGAAGCACCCACACTTTGGTCTTCCTTCTTGAGCTTCTTGTGGTCAGTGAATTGTATCTTGGGTATTCGGAACTTTTGGGCTAATATCCACTTATCACTGTGTGCATACCATGTGTGTTCTTTTGTGATTCGGTTACCTCACTCAGGATGATATTATCTAGTTCCATCCATTTGCCTAAGAATTTCATCAGTTCATTGTTTTTAATAGCTGAGTAGTATTCCATTGTGTAAATGTACCACATTTTCTGTATCCATTCCTAGGTTGAAGGACATCTGAGTTCTTTCCAGTTTCTGGCTATTATAAATAAGGCTGCTATGAATGTAGTGGAGCAGGTGTCCTTGTTATATGTTGGAGAATCTTTGATTATATGCCCAAGAGTGATGGGACTCCAAAGAATCAAGTAACCCTATTAAAAATGGTGTATAGAGCTAAACAAAGAATTTTCAACTGAGGAATATTGAATGGCTGAGAAGCACCTAAAGAAATGTTCAACATCCTTAGTCATCAGGGAAATGCAAATTAAAACAACCCTGAGATTCCACCTCATACCAGTTAGAATGGCTAAGATCAAAAACTCAGGTGACAGCAGATGTTGTCGAGGATGTGGAGAAAGAGGAACATTCCTCCACAGCTGGTGGGATTGCAAGCTGGTATAACAACTACTCTGGAAAATTAGTCTGATTTCTTTTTGTCATGCATTTGAATCTGTGCTTCTGGGATGTGCACTCTGTGCTCCTACAGATGATAGAGGCTGGGAAATGAGAGGCGTGGAGGACGGTGATGGACAGCTTGAGTGCTCTGGGACCAGCAACTCACCACCTGCTCCTTTCTCACTCTACAGACTTTAACCAGCTTAAGATAGGCTGTGCTTCATGTCGTCAGTCAGGGACTTTGTACACTTCTCCCTCTGTGGCATCTTAAGACTAACTCTTCACATCCACAGTGAACCTACCTGAGCCTTCTCAGTGACATAACAAATGGGTATTGAAATGTAGGGGGGCTTGATATAAGCACCAACTGAAATACTTGCATGCTAAAAAATTACTCATATGTTTATGGAAAATTCAAATTTGTCTCCAATCTTTTATATTTCTTTGCTAAATCTAGGAACCCTTTTTAAATGCTTTGTATTTTCTCTTAATCTCAAAACTAAAAGAAAAAAATTAAAATTCTTCTATTCTTTTTTTTTTTTAATAGCTCAAGACTGCATCTACCGAGGCAATAGTCAGCTCCTTAAAAAAAATTATTCAAACCTTGCCATGACTTCTAATGTAAGTAGTTATGCCTTTACCTGATTCTTATGTAAATATGAGACATGGCAATGACACAGGCTGTTCTATTATTAAGTTTGAAATGCTGCAATAGGAAGTCAAGAGCTATAGCAAGGACACTTATTTCACCACGAAATATGAAAAATAAAAGACTCAGAATAACAATGTTAGAGTGTATGGGTCCTACAAAGGGGTGAAGTGTTTGTGTATGGTGGGGCTCTAGCATAAAGCCCAGCTAAAGGCAGAGAGGAGTTATTTCCATCCCTTTCTAGGCAGGAGAGTCTGTTCAAAGTC
This sequence comes from Tokudaia tokunoshimensis, assembly GCA_036184795.1. Lineage (NCBI taxonomy): Eukaryota > Metazoa > Chordata > Mammalia > Rodentia > Muridae > Tokudaia > Tokudaia tokunoshimensis. Next base: position 81,649,897 of record BTHU01000008.1, read on the forward strand.
AAGGCCACAGTTAAAACGGTCCAACTCAAAGCAGATGAACACAGGACAGATGACACCCAAAGGGAGAGAGGCCAACAGCTGAAGGTGAGATTGCAGGAGGGTGGGGGTTTAGGGGGTTGGGGAGGTGGGGGACGGTGGTGGGGTGGGCAGTCACACTGGTAGCCAGAAGAAGACAAAGGAAGAAAGAGCAGGCTGAAGGAGAGATGAAAACAAAAGACTGGATCACATCCATCCTGTCGGGCATACGCCTCAAGCATATGCCCATTTCATGTTGAAATAGTCTAAGAAGATATTCTCTGATACTCTTTAGATCTTCAGTTGGTGCATCCAGCACATTCTTAGTTTTATATGAAATATTGCTTTTTAAATTACAACCCCTTTCATATTATAGAGCTAGGAAAGTTGTCTTTTGTTAATTCATTTAATGACTGAGTAGGTACGGAGAACCTCCCATGTGCTAGTCCTGGTGCTCAGACACATCAATGAACAAAACTGCTGTCGGTCTCCGAGAGCTTACTACATAGTGGAGAGAGCCAGAAAAATAATCCTCCAAGTAACACGTCAGAAGAATCAGAATGGCAGGTGGGGGTAAGAACTCTGGAAATAAACCCAGTGGGAAAGGAGGCAGAAAATCAGCGCACAGCAAATGCCAAGGAGAAGGGTGTAGGAAGAAGAGCATCGCGTTCACGGGACCCCGAGCTTGGCGACGGTGAGACCCCACTGAATGTTCCAGAATCTGCCGATGGTCATGGCAGCTGAAGACGGACTTCTCCTAGACATCCTTTCTTAGGATTGTTCAGTTAAAATGAGGAAGTAATCCAAGAAAGTGGGAGAAAGGGTTACTAAGACAGAACAAAACTAACAAGCAAACAAAACCATCAGGGGCAGCTTCTGGAAAATGGAGGCGGCGTATCTAAGGAGAGGGACTCAAGACTGGATGTGGGCGGTGGCTCGCAGATCTTCACTGACTGCTAAGCCTGCTTTTCTGAATTCTAACTGAAAAAAGGTGTAATTCCCCCCCCCCTTTTCTCCCTGTTCTTTAGAAACAGGCTAAAATTCTAAGCATGTACACTCTGATACTCTAAAACTTATTTCTCTGACGAATACTCCTTCTGCTGCCTGTTACCCCATGGTTTCTCTTCCAATTGCCCATAAAATGATATTCAAGTTTAAAAAGAAAAAAAGGATTAGTTTTGTCTAATTCTACAGAATACACGGATGCCATTAAGCCCTGTGACAGTGTGAGGATTTTTACAAAATACTTTTACACCTTCATTCGTGGATAACTGGCAAGTGAAAAAAAAAAGTCTGCCTTTGCCTTTTATTTATAATGGCAAAAATTGCTGGAGAATGTATTTCAAAGTACAAGAGGAAACCTGAGGCAGAGGGAATCAGAGAACTCACTGGGGGAAAGACAAGGGAGAATTCTGAAGAAGGCCCGGGGAGTGTACTCCATAAGGCTGAGGGGACAGTGCTCCCTCAGAAGGGAAAGAGTCTCTGGAACTTGAAACTGAGGAGCCCCATCACTAGGTGTTTATAGACGACGACGCTACACTGGAAATTCTAGTGGGATGCTAAGGGGAGCTAGCAATAAATGCAAAGAAGGCTGACCTGAGGAGAACAAAGTTCAAATTCATGGAAATCAGGAAGAAAAGAACGAAGAGTACATCCGCGGATATAATCTGAATGCTAACAATTTGATTTAAGGATAGTTGTATTATTTACCGAAGCGTTGGGAAGGGAAGGCTGAAGGGGTCACACTGAAAGAAACCGAAACCATCATCTCCATTAATAAAAAGTCCCAGATGTCCCTCAACGGAGGAATGGATTCAGAAGATGTGGTATATTTACACAATGGAATACTACTCTGCAATTAAAAACAATGAATTCACGAAATTCCTAGGCAAATGGTCAGAACTTGAAAATATCATCCTTAGTGAGGTAACCCAATCACAAAAGATCACACATGGTATGAAGTCACTGATAAGGGGATATTGACCCAGAATCTCAGAATACCCTAGACACAATCAGCACATCAATAGATTTCTAAAAAGATGGAAGGAGAGACCCCTGGTCCTGGAAAGACTGGATGTAGGGGAACGCCAGGACAGAGTAATGAGAGGGGGTTGAACGGAGAAAAGAGGGAGGGAAGGGGGCTTATGGGACTTTCGGGGAGGGAGGAAACGGGAAAGGGGAAGTGATTTGGAATGTAAATTAAAAAAATAAAATAAAATTAAATTAAAAAAAAAATAAAAAGTCAACAATTGATAAGTGATTCCTTTTTAACAATGTGAGGAAGAGTGAGTGCCAGGAAGATGGTTGAGCTCAAAGGCAACGTTTTAAAGTAATGGGCCTCACAGAAAGCAGGCATGAGAGACTACACTTCTCTATGGTTTAACTTAAGAGATCGCTCTCTTGGTGTGGAGACGATTGGAGATCCAAATGCAGTTCTAGAAATGAACACAGAAGTGACATCAGTGAGAGAGCCACAGAGCAAGAACCCCCATCAGTCTGCTCTTTCAGGACAGTGACACAGGACTGGTGGGCTGTCAGAACGGATTTTTCTCAAGACGCTGGAAAATTGATGAGTATTGCTTAGCGATCACGGGGCTGCTTAATTACGAAAACCTGGCCGGATCTCAGGGCTCGCAGTGGACTGCGTGGTATTTTTCACTTTTCCTGTTTCCCTCTGCTCTGAGGCTCAGCGGTAGCCTGGGAAACAGCAGTCCCGATCCTCAATACCAGGACTTCCGCAAGCAGAATGGTCCTACTGAAGAAAGAAGAGTAATTATTTGTTTTGACCTGTCTTTTGACTCCCTGGAAGCCAGCCTCAAAAGGCCTGCCTTTCCCCCCGGCTAAGCAGGACTCTCCTGAAACTGAAGTGGCTACCTGCAGGGTGCCTGTTGGAACCACAAGGCACATGGACTAATTGCCTCTGTGTGAAGCAGTCACAGCAGCGGGCACAACAGCCCTGAGCCCAAAACTCTGGGGGGAAAAGGCAGAGGAAGAGTTGCTTTGAGGAACAGCTCTGTCCTGTGAAGAAGTTGGCTCACAGGTTTAGCGTCTCCTCTGAGAGGACATAAATTCACACAAGTTTCAAGCCCAAGCTTCTCTTCAGCAACGCAGAAACTCCAGCAACTATTTTTTTCTATTTATGCATTTTTTTCATTTAAACAATTTACATAAATGGAATAATTCAGTGTGTTGATAGTGGTTTTTTTTTTCTGAAAAGTATCTTTTGACCCCAAAGGAAGAGTACTCTTGCCAGACCTCACAGTCAAGCTGATAATATGCTTGAGGTTACTTGAGGCTACTTAACCCACAGTCCTGTGTCCTTAGCTTGTATAAGTTTAACGTGCTTTTAAGAGAACAATGTAACTAACTTTACTATGTCTTGGATTTCCCATGCAATCAGAGTTTACAACTTCAGCTAAGTGCATAATTTTGATCTTAACTTACATACTTTTTCATGTGCTCCCTCACCCAACAGAACAGTGTTTGTGTGTGTTGTGGTTGAAAGTAATGTGTTGTGGTTGAAAACAACATATGGATATATGCTCATTGTGTGTGTGTGTGTGTGTGTGTGTGTGTGTGTGTGTGTGTGTGTTTGAGTCCTATTCTAGGTTCAGTAAAGTAACTTCTTCCCTTGAAAAGCCCTGTTAAAGATCTCTAAAAGTGATCTTTATGCCTTTTCCATACCACATTTTCTGTGCTGTTTAAAGAACACAGAACAAAGCCTGTTGTTCCGGATGGGCACAGTCACAGCCCACAACACAGGCAGCAAGGACATCACACATGTACGGCAGACTGCAGACAATCCAGTAACCACAGACAACAGTTAGATAGAAGACACAGGGAGAGAGGTGGAGAATCGAATTTGAGTTTGCTCTTGGCCAAACTAATACAACAGGCAGTTTCTGTCTTCATTCCTGAACAGAGCATAGATGTACTTTGCTGCCTCCTCTGAGGGTTAAGGCTCCAATTAGCTAAGTTTTCAGTATATGAAATGTTGGAGTTGGGTTTTCTCACTCACCATAACCTTCAGGAGAGTCCTCTTGGCTGTTATCACTACTTTGCTCCTTCATACATGGTTTGGGCAAACTGTGAATGACTTAAACATGTACCCACTGACGGAGTTGTGGCATTTGAAGGGAAGGCAGTCCTTCTATCTCAGTCTCCCAAGGGCTGGGATTACAGATGCACACCGTACTCCCAGCTTGCCTCGGTTTAAATGTTCAATGTCCTATCTGTGCAGATTGGACACTATGTGTAGTGATACCTATCATTTAAGATTTCTGAGTAGGAACATTTTACCTCATTTTTGAATTCCTCCATTATTTACCATTCCAAATTAGTTTTGCATACCACCACTCGTTATGAACATAGTTGTGGTAACTACTTTAAAAAGTTTTTAGTTATTCAACCTGTGGAGATTTTCTCATATATACCATCGAGAACTTTGTTAGGGTCAGCACCTCCATGTTTACTGAAGCCAAGCTATGGAAGTAGCCTGAATGTCCACCAAAAGTCACACTGATAAATAGTGATATGTGCACACTTTAAAAAGTTCTGTTTCAAACTTTAAGACAAAATTTGCCACTGCGATTACAAACCCAAGAACAGCATGTTCCATGAAATAAGCCAGGAACACAAAGAGATACCTCACAATCTCATGTATGTGTAGAATCTTATGAAGTCAAATCCATGAAAGGACAGAGTAGGAAGGTTGTTATGTAGGGTTTGGGAATTGTGACATGACAGTCGTTTGTCAAAGAACACAAAATTTCGGTTAGGTAAGAGGGAAGTTCAGATCCATCCATGGTGACTGTAGTTAAAATTACACTTTCATATTTACCAAAAGAGTTCAAGTGTTTCAATGACAAAATGGTAATGCATATATTTTCTCAACTGAACTGTTGATATATGTGTGTATGAATATACTTAAATGTCATATTATACTACGGCATGGGACTAACGTAGTAAGAAAGTATGGATAAAGTGCCCCAGGATCTAGGAATAAAAGCCTGAGCTTATTAAGTTGATTTTAGGATATTTCCATTCTGTGGTGAACATAGGGGGACACTTTATCCATACTTTCTTACTACGTTAGTCCAGTGGGAGGAAATAGCTCCTGCTATGCTGTAGATGTTCTACAGATGATTCTCAGGCAGTGTTTCTACTTGTCCTAAGACATTTTATAAACTCCAAACGGATTATATTCCCTTTATTTCTGATAATGCAACCTCCTGAGTACTTGTATCAGTCTAGTTATGTGTTCCCCAAGTGATCAAATTTGCAGTTAGAAGATGCAGCCCAAAGCTGCAAGGACAAGTACCCCTGACCAATGTTGATCTGGAGAATGAAATATGCACATACGCTTTCTTTCCTTCCTTTTAAAAACATACTGAATTCTCTCTTAAATCATCAATCAAAAGTTAACATTTACACATCCCTCTCACTAAATAGAAATGCCGGAGCTTTAGAATATTGTTAAAAACCACTTCTGTTGAGTCCAGAACCGTGAGACACATTCTTTTCTATCTTCATTCTGAAAACCGTGATCTCTACTTATTTTCAGTTTAGAATCAGTCCCTGTATAGGGAAACTGTGTGCATTTGGCAAAAGAGCCAACCTATGTTTTTTTCTTGATTTGTTGGTGAACTGCTAATGTATTTTTCTTCCTGGAAGAAATGAATATTTAGGGACAAATGAAAACATTGTACCATAGAATTGATCTTCAGTGAAGATCAATTCCATATTTCATAGGAATGATTTCTAAAAAATCCTATGAAATAACATATGGTTCCAACACTCAGTCATTTTAACGAATATAGTCATGGTTCAATCTGTCTTTTTTAGCTCTAATTTTTTTCTTTTAAGAAATTTTTATATATCTATTTTAATTTTCTATGCACATGACTGTCTGTGTGTATGTTTTTGAGCTACCTGCATGCCTGGTGCCCAAGAAAGTCAGGAGAAAGGTGTTGAATTCCACGGGATTGGAGTTATCGATGCTTGTGAACCACCATGTGGGTACTGGGAATCAAACCCAAGTCCTTGGCAAGAACAGCAAATGCTCTTAATCACAGAATCATTTCTTCAGTCCCCTCTGGCTCTAATTTCCAAAGTGAAATTATACATGTATATATATATTTTCCCCCCCTTACCTTCTCCCTCTTGCTCTGGTCCTGCTCACTCCAGCCCCACTTGCTCAGGCCCATAGGTTTTTTATTATTTGTTTCTCATTATGGATGGTTGTGAGCCACCATGTGGTTGCTGGGATTTGAACTCATGACCTCTGGAAAAGCAGTTAGTGCTCTTAACTGCTAAGCCATCTCACCAGTCCATATGTATGTATGTGTGTATATATATATATATATTCTCTTTACTAATAACTCCATATGCATCTAAGAACACAATAAAGATTAATAGTAAACAAAATTTGAATTTAGTATCATGAAGAACATGCTAATATAATATGGTAGTAGTCAACTTCCAAGATGGCTACTGGCAGTCCTTTCCCAAATGGTCCATACCCCTCACATCCTTCCATATTTCATAGGAACGGTTTCTAAAAAATCCTATGAAATGGCATATGGTTCTGAGACTCAGGCATTGCAATAGACTAAATTTATCCTTGACATAAGCTAATAACCAGCAGAAACAACTCCTGGGAGGAATTGTTTATTTTGTCTTGTGGTTTCTGAGACGTTAGTCTGCGTCAATTGGCTGCATGTCTCTGAGCCGGTTGTTAGGTAGAATGTCATGGTGGCAAGAGTGTGTAGCTGTGCGGGAGGCAGCAGAGAACAGGGCAATGCCAGAACCCTACTGGCTCCCGTGTTCCTTTATACTCCAGTTGGGTCCCTAGCCCAAGCAATGATGCTTCCCATTGAAGGTGGGTCTTCTCCTGTCAGTTAATCCTTTTTGACCTGTCCTCACAGACTGCTAGAAGTATGCCTCAGTCTGCTTGGTGAGGCAAAAGCAAGTTAAGGAAAAAATTAATTACCAAGGCTGGAGAGAAGGCTCAGTGGTTAAGAGCACTGACTGCTCTTCCAGAGGTCCTGAGTTCAATTCCCAGCAACCACATGGTAGCTCTGTAAAGGGATCCAATGCCCTCTTCTTTTATGCCTGAAGACAGCTACAGTATATGCATATAAATAAAATTAATTAATTAATTAATTAATTATTATAGGTGTAGAAGTAGATCAATTGTTCTGTATAAAGAGAGTTGCCATGGCATGGGAACACGAAGCTGCCTGGTGGGAGGCTGTGTGAAAGAGCTGAGCAATGAATTGATTGACTGTACCTCAGGAAGTGATTCCAGCAGTGATGTCATCAGTCCAGCAGTGACATCATCAAGCACACATATTAAGTCTTAAAATGTGTGTAGCCTTCAACTGACGCCTTGAAATCAAGCCTATGGAAGGCTCTAAGCCACCTAACCATGTAGTCACTCCTAGATTTCCAAAGTGCCAGGAAGAGATAACTTGATTCTACTGCTGCCTTAAGCTGTGAAATTTAGAAACATTTATATGCAGCAGGGAGACCACTCCACACAGATGTCATTAAACCCAATGCGACAGGGCTTTGTCTTACCACATTTCATCTCTGGTTTTTATTATTTGGCTACAGGTTTAGAATAGTTAGTTACTTTGAAACATGCTTACATGATAGGAACATATTAGAATTTACGTACAATATGTTAGAATGGATGGTCCCAGCATTCTGATATCCAGTGGGGATATTAGTTATCAGTTTCCTGTTTATAGGGAAGTGTTTGGAATAGGATATATGTCTACATTTATTGCATTTATTGTTCATGCAGGAAGGAGTATAACTCCCAGCATGGGACATTGACCTAATCTGCATTCCAGAATTTTCCATCCCAATTAATCAGTAGTTTTTATGAAAATATTTTGTAATATTTTATTTACTATACTGAAATGAGAATAAACAAGAATATGACCCAATCACTACACATTTTCAAAATAGGCAATGCAGTGATACCACATGAAGAACAAATGAAATTCACTATGTAGCCCAGGCTGACCTTGAAAATGCTATGTTGCCTAGGTTAGCCTCAAGTTTTTTGTCTTAGAAGTTTGCAATACAGGTGTGAGCCACCACTCTTGTCTCACATTTTTATTTACGTGTAAATATTTTCAATATCATTATAGATTCCAAAGCTATGAAACATCCTGTTTCATATGATACAATGCCACAGAAATACCTTGATTTCACCATTACAAGTCAATGGTTGTTGCTAACTTTTACAAAAACTTAAACAAAACAAAACATAATCTGTCTTCAATTTACCAATTAGTTTTATTGCTAGAAAATTCAAAGTTGATTAAGATGTTGTAACACATACTTTGAAAACTATGCTTAATTCAAAAGTGAGCATTGAGAAAACGTGAATGCCTTAAGTGTCTAGTCTGGAGTCTCTAGTGCATCTTCAAGGTGATCTGATTGACAGGTCCAGTGCTTTCTTTTGGCTTTGAGGGAATCAGATCGAATGCCTGAAGCAATGTATATTATTTTTGTTCATATAATACAGAGGATTTTCATCACAGGGAATATAAATCATTATTTCTCTGTATTGAAAATTTTTGTCTATTTACACACTTATTTCTACATTTATTATTGGTAATCGTGTGTTTAAATTCTCTTTTGAACTGTTCATAGCATCTCGTTTCCTTATTAATGCATATGTTAAATGTAACTCTCAGACCATTAATCTTCTTATTACATAGGTGTGGTTTTTATTTTTAATATTCTAATAAATTTCTACTTTAGGAGAAGTCTAGGTGTGGACACATGTAATTTTTATTATCATATGTATGAATGTTTAGCAGGCTACTATAAAGCAAATGAGACTAACAGATGACAATAGGATGTGGATTCCTCTCAGTAGCACATGAATGCCCTCCAGGATAGAGTTAAGTGATAGGCCACACATCAAGACACGGGAAGTAAAAACAATTAAAATAGATCACTACAAGCCGGGCAGTGGTGGCGCACGCCTTTAATCCCAGCACTTGGGAGGCAGAGGCAGAGGCAGGTGGATTTCTGAGTTCGAGGCCAGCCTGGTCTACAAAGTGAGTTCCAGGACAGCCAGGGCTATACAGAGAAACCCTGCCTCGAAAAACCAAAAAAAAAAAAAAAAAAAAAATAGATCACTACAGAACAAAACTAAAATTGTAGGAGAACAACGTAAAGTTCAAGCAAGATGCTTTCAAATGACCAGTGGTTAATCAAAGAAAGTAGACTGGAATGCCATATAGGTCTTGAAACAAACGAAAATGAAAATACAATGTATCAAAATTTGTGCAATATAGAAAAGACATACTGAGAGGGGAAGTTGTAGTAACATGTCTGCTGTGGAACCTGTCTGCTGTCAAAAACTAGAAAACAATTACAGCATACTTTAAGGCCAATAAGCAAACATAAGCCAAAGCCAAAATTAGAGGGAAAAACATAATGACCAGAACAGAAATTTAAACCGTTACTTTTTTTTTAAAAAAAGATAAACAAAATTTGCAAATCTTTTGCTACACTAACCACGTTTTATTTTTTCTCCTGTTAGAGCTCTTGCCAGCATGTATGTCTACCCTATGTATATCACACATATGTAGTGCCCCTGGAGGCCAGAAGAGGGCGACAGATCCTGTGAAACAAGAGTTACACATCGTGGTCAGCCACAGTGTGGATGCTGGGAATTGAACACACTGAGATGATTCGCAAGCATTTTTAACCCCTGCCCTCCCCATCTACATTTTAAACTTATCTAAACCAATCATTCTCCAAATATTTACTGACTACTACATGTCTGAATAAAATTTGAATCAACCATAAGAGTTGCATTTAGAATTATTGTTTAGATACCTAGACTTAAAGTAAGGTCACGGACTGGGGTGAAAACCTAGTGAGACCAAATTTATTTAATTCAGGATGATTTCTACAGAGACTCAGTGTTTAGAAGTTTGGCAGATTGTGAGACTGATGCGCTACCTACTGTGCTAACGAAGCAACCAGTCAGGACTCCTAGAAGAGGGATAAGGATACCCAGAAACCTTCAACCGAAAATTTGACCTGCCTACAAGAAGTGCAGGGACAAAGATGGAGCAGTGACCGAGGGAATGTCCATCCTTGAGATCCACTGGCCCAACTTGAGATCCACCCCACGGGCAAGATCCAATTCCTGACACCGTTAAATGATACTCCATTAAGCTTGCAGACAGGAGCCTAGCATAACTGTCCTCTGAGAGGCTCCACCCAGCAGTTGACTGAAGCAGATGCAGATACCCACAGCCAATCACTAGATGAGGCTCTCTGGGAGTTTTATGGATGAGTTTCGGGAAGGATTGAAGGACCTGGAAGGGGATAGGAACACCACAGGAAGACCAAGAGAGTCAACTAACCTCGACCCTTGTGGGTTTCCAGAGACTGAACCACTAACAAAGCAGCGTGTGTGGGCTGGATCTAGCCCTCCCCCAGCGCCTCATCCCTGTGCACATATGTAGGAAAAGTGTGCTTGGTCTTCATGCAAGTTCCCCAGCAACTGTAGCGGGGCTATCCCTGATTCTGTTGCCTGCATGTGGATCCTCTTCCCTTATTTGGGCTGCCTTGTCTGGCCTCAGTGGGAGAAGAGTAGATGTGACTAGTCCTGCAGTGAGTTGATGTGCCATGGTGGGTTGGTACCCAGGGGGACCTCCATCTTCTCGGAAGAGAGGGGAGAGGGGCTGCGAGGAGACGGGGTACTGCAACTGGGATGTAAAGTGAATAAATAAATAAATAATAAATGGAGAAAAAAGAAGTTTGGTAGACTACTGTTTTTATTTTTCTTTCTAAATTCAAGCTTTCTGTACATTCAAGAGAACGCTAAAGAGAAAACAAAAAAGCACTTGATATGGAATCTTTGACCCCATTTCTGCCTTGACTTCATTCATTCATTCATTCATTCATTTAACAAACATGTATTGTCTAGTGACTTTGTGTCCATAACTGTGCTAGAGTGTAATAATAGCTCCCATGTTTTTTAAGTACTTGGAACAGGCCAGGCATAGTTGTAAGCACTGCACATACTTAAGCAGTCTTCAGAAGAACTCTATGATTATTTCAAGATGGAAAACTGAAGCACAGAGAGAAGTTAGGTATGGCTTGGGTTGCAGGTGCTCAAGCTTGAGTTTGAATGCCGCCTGCCTGCACTGTGGAGGCTCCAGTGGTTTGTATAACAGATGTTCCGCTTGCCTTCAAGAAATCTTCAACTTCAAACAGCACTCATCTAATAGTAAGTATATGAGATCCTGCAAATGTAGGAGCTTTGGTGTGTGTAAAGGAGGGTCCGTGCAACTGTGAAATGAGGTTCCCTGTTTGCTTTAGAGTATTACTAATAAAGCTGGCTGAGAGAGACGAATTCAGGAATGCTACTAAGTGCCATTAATTGCATTTTGAAGAAACACAAGCTGTGATCATTTGTAAAAACTGAAGCCTCTGTGCTGGAGATGCCCTCCTGGCTTCCTTCTCAAGAGAGCCTCTTCAGAAGACAATTCTGAATAGTTCGAACTTCAAAGCGTTATTTTTAAGAAAATGCAAACTTTTTTTTAAAAAAATTGCAGAATTATTTACTTTACAAAATATTTTCGTAAAATCATCCTGAAAAATATTGAAGGTATGTTTAGTGAGAGTTTGCATTGCAAAAATAATACTTTACGTGAACCTAAGGTTGACTCTCCAGCTCTTCAGAGGATACCTAGAAATTTGATATTTATGCAAATTTAAAAAAAATAGTAAATGAAAAATCAGTAAACATAAACATTTTGGAGAGAGTAAAATGTATAGTTTTGGGGAGTCAGGAAGCTGTAAAACCAGAAATGAGTCAGATTTCCACGAAATCTCTTTATTAGATGTGTTTGTGTTAAGAGTATGTGCTCTCCCCAGAGCAGAGCCTGGATATTTTGTGGGCACTGCATTTCACAGACTGCTGTGCAATGCGTCCCACTAATAGTGGTGTTGGGCTGTAAACGAGTGGCTCACAATTAGGAGCCAGGGATCAGTTATTACTGTAGCAGTCAGTTACCGGTATGGGCCAAGTTCCTACATCAAGCTGAGATGTGTTATAAAATGGATAGGGGACCTGGCCACGTCCCAAGTGTAGTTAGAATGAAATGAACTCCAATTTGAGTCTGTCTCTGAAATACCGAAAAAGTTAAAGAAAAAAGAAGCTCATGTCAGAAAAAATAAGGAAAAAAAATTATGTGACTTTAAAATGTTAGCGTCTTTTCAGTGAATTGCTAAGCATCGTCTGGCAGCGTACTGGGACCATCTAAGTTAGAGATGCTGTACTTTTCATTGTCTCTGACAGAGCCATTTTATACGGCAGCTTGCTGGGGACCATCTAACATTAGAGGATGCTATGCTTTTCATGGTTGCTGACAGAGCTGTTTTGTGTGTCCACAATCTGTTGAAAAATAATGATGATGTAAATAATTCTGATCCATAGAGATGGGGGCAAACTTTATCTGATGAAGGTGACTTTCTATTTCCCTGAGAAAGAGTGGTTTAAACACTGCATTTTATTGCAGACTTTTATCGGTTTTGCACTAATTTGCAGGTTTTTTTTTGTCAGCATTCCTGATTGCCTCATGGATTTGGCAAACAATTTTTTTTTTAATTTAATTTAATTTTATTTTTTTAATTTACATTCCAAATCACTTCCCCTTTCCCGTTTCCTCCCTCCCCGAAAGTCCCATAAGCCCCCTTCCCTCCCTCTTTTCTCCGTTCAACCCCCTCTCGTTACTCTGTCCTGGCGTTCCCCTACATCCAGTCTTTCCAGGACCAGGGGTCTCTCCTTCCATCTTTTTAGAAATCTATTGATATGCTGATTGTGTCTAGGGTATTCTGAGATTCTGGGTCAATATCCCCTTATCAGTGACTTCATACCATGTGTGATCTTTTGTGATTGGGTTACCTCACTAAGGATGATATTTTCAAGTTCTGACCATTTGCCTAGGAATTTCGTGAATTCATTGTTTTTAATTGCAGAGTAGTATTCCATTGTGTAAATATACCACATCTTCTGAATCCATTCCTCCGTTGAGGGACATCTGGGTTCTTTCCAGCTTCTGGCTATTATAAATAAGGCTGCTATGAATATAGTGGAGCATGTGTCCTTATTGCATGCAGGTAAAGTCTCTGGGTATATGCCCAGGAGTGGTATAGCCGGATCCTCCGGGAGTGTCATGCCCAGTTTTCTGAGGAGCCGCCAGACTGCTTTCCAGAGTGGTTGTACCAGCCTGCAATTCCACCAGCAGTGGAGGAGTGTTCCTCTTTCTCCACATCCTCGCCAACAACTGCTGTCTCCTGTGTTTTTGATCTTAGCCATCCTGACTGGTGTGAGATGGAATCTCAGGGTTGTTTTGATTTGCATTTCCCTAATGACTAAGGATGATGAACATCTCTTTAGGTGCTTCTCAGCCATTAGATATTCTTCAGGTGAGAACTCTTTGTGGAGCTCTGTACCCCATTTTTTAATAGGGTTACTTGCCTCTCTGGAGTTTAACTTCTTGAGTTCTTTGTATATCTTGGATATTAGCCCTCTGTCGGATGTAAGGTTGGTAAAGATCATTTCCCAGTTAGTTGGTTGCCGCTTTGTCTTTTTGACGGTGTCTTTTGCCTTGCAAAAACTTTGTAATTTAATGAGGTCCCATTTGTCTATTCTTGATCTTAGAGTATAAGCTATTGGAGTTCTGTTCAGGAAATTCTCCCCTGTGCCCATATGTTCAAGGTTCTTCCCTAGTTTCCCTTCTATTAGTTTCAGTGTGTCTGGTTTTATGTGGAGATCTTTGATCCACTTAGAATTGAGCTTAGTGCAAGGAGATAAGGATGGGTCAATTTGCATTCTTCTGCATGTTGACCTCCAGCTGAGCCAGCACCATTTGTTGAAAAGGCTATCTTTTTTCCACTGGATGGTTTTAGCTCCTTTGTCAAAGATCAAGTGACCATAGGAGTGTGGATTCATTTCTGGGTCTTCAATTCTGTTCCATTGATCTACATGTCTGTTACTGTACCAATACCATGCAGTTTTTAACACTATTGCTCTGTAGTACAGCTTGAGGTCCGGGATACTGATTCCCCCAGAGGTTCTTTTACTCTTGAGAATAGTTTTAGCTATTCTGGGTTTTCTGTTATTCCAGATGAATTTTTGAATTGCTCTTTCTAACTCTATGAAGAATTGAGTTGGGATTTTGATGGGGATTGCATTGAATCTGTGTATTACTTTTGGTAAGATGCTCATTTTTACTATATTAATCCTGCCAATCCATGAGCATGGCAGATTTTTCCATCTTCCGAGGTCTTCTTCAATTTCTTTCTTCAGAGACTTGAAGTTCTTGTCATACAGATCTTTCACTTGTTTGGTTAGCGTCACGCCAAGATACTTAATATGGTTTGTGGCTATCGTAAAGGGTATTATTTCTCTTACTTCTTTCTCAGCCTGCTTATCCTTTGAGTATAGGAAGGCTTCTGACTTGCTTGAGTTGATTTTATATCCGGCCACTTTGCTGAAGTCGTTTATCAGCTGTAGGAGTTCTCTGGTGGAGTTCTTTGGGTCGCTTATGTATACTATCATATCGTCTGCAAATAGTGATAGTTTGACTTCTTCCTTTCCAATTTGTATCCCTTTGACCTCTTTTTCTTGTCTAATTGCTCTAGCTAGAACTTCAAGTACTATATTGAAAAGATATGGAGAGAGAGGGCAGCCTTGTCTAGTCCCTGATTTTAGTGGGATTGCTTCAAGTTTCTCTCCGTTTAGATTGATGCTGGCTACTGGTTTGCTGTAAATTGCTTTTACTATGTTTAGATATGGGCCTTGAATTCCTGATCTTTCCAAGACCTTTAGCATGAAAGGATGCTGAATTTTGTCAAATGCTTTCTCAGCATCTAATGAGATGACCATGTGGTTTTTTTCTTTGAGATTGTTTATGTAGTGGATTACATTGATGGATTTCCTTATATTGAACCATCCCTGCATCCCTGGGATGAAGCCTACTTGATCGTGGTGAATGATCGTTTTGATGTGTTCTTGGATTCGGTTGGCAAGAATTTTATTGAGTATTTTTGCATCGATATTCATAAGAGAGATTGGCCTGAGATTCTCTTTCTTTGTCGGATCTTTGTGTGCTTTTGGTATTAGTGTAATTGTGGCTTCATAGAACGAGTTGGGTAGTGTTCCTTCTGTTTCTATTTTGTGGAACAGTTTGAAGAGTATTGGTGTTAGGTCTTCTTTGAAGGTCTGATAGAATTCTGCACTAAAACCATCTGGACCTGTGCTTTTTTTGGTTGGAAGACTTCCAATGACAACTTCTATTTCTTCAGGGGTTATAGGACGGTTTAGATGGTCTATTTGATCCTGACTTAATTTTGGTACTTGGTATTTGTCAAGGAAATTGTCCATTTCCTCAAGATTTTCTAGTTGTGTTGAATACAGGTTTTTGTAGTAGGATCTGATGATTTTTTGAATTTCCTCAGTTTCTGTTGTTATCTCTCCCTTTTCGTTTCTGATTTTATTAATTTGGATACTATCTCTGTGCCCTCTGGTTAGTCTGGCTAAGGGCTTATCTATCTTGTTGATTTTCTCAAAGAACCAACTCCTCGTTTTGTTGATTCTTTGTATGGTTTTATTTGTTTCTACTTGATTGATTTCAGCCCTGAGTTTGATGATTTCCTGCCTTCTACTCCTCTTTGGTGTATTTGCTTCTTTTTGTTCCAGGGCTTTCAGGTGTGCCATTAAGCTGTTAGTGTATGCTGTCTCCCGTTTCTTTTTGGCGGCACTCAGGGCTATGAATTTTCCTCTTAGCACTGCTTTCATTGTGTCCCATAAGTTAGGGTATGTTGTGCCTTCATTTTCATTAACTTTCAAAAAGTCTTTGATTTCTTTCTTTATTTCCACCTTGACCAAGTTATCATTGAGTAGAGCATTGTTCAGCCTCCATGTGTACGTGGGTTTTCTTTTGTTTTTGTTGCCATTGAAGACCACCCTTATTCCATAGTGATCTGATAGGAGGCATGGGATTATTTCTATCTTCTTGTATCTGTTGAGGTCTGATTTGTGACCAATTATATGGTCAATTTTGGAGAAGGTACCATGAGGAGCTGAGAAGAAGGTGTATTCTTTAGCTCTAGGATGAAATGTTCTATATATATCAGTTAGTTCCATTTGGTCCAAGGCTTCAATTAGATTCACTGTGTCCCTGTTTAGTTTCTGCTTTCCTGAACGATCCATTTCAGAGAGCGGGGTGTTGAAGTCACCCACTATTATTGTGTGCGGTGCGATGTGTGCTTTGAGTTTTAGTAAAGTTTCTTTTACGAATGAGGGTGCCCTTGCATTTGGAGCATAGATATTCAGGATTGAGAGTTCTTGATGGTGGATTTTTCCCTTGATCAGTATGTAGTGTCCTTCTGTGTCTTTTTTGATGACTTTGGGTTGAAAATCAATTTTATCCGATATTAGGATGGCTACTCCACCTCGTTTCTTGGGGCCATTTGCTTGTAAAATTGTTTTCCAGCCTTTTACTCTGAGGTAGTGTTTGTCTTTGACACTGAGGTGCGTTTCCTGCATGTAGCAAAATGCTGGGTCCTGTTTACGTATCCAGTCTGCTAGTCTATGTCTTTTAATTGGGGAATTGAGACCGTTGATATTAAGAGAGATTAAGGCATAGTGATTATTGCCATCTGCCATTCTTGACGCTATCTTTATGTTTGAGTGGTTATCTACTTTTGGGTTTGATTCAAGAAGGTTATTATCTCATTTTTTCCAGGGTGTTGTTTCTCTCCCTGTATTGGAGGTTTCCACCTATTATCCGTTGCAGGGCTGGATTTGTGGAAAGATATTGTGAAAATTTGGTTTTATCATGGAATATCTTGGTCTCTCCATCTATGGTGATTGAGAGTTTTGCTGGGTATAGTAGTCTAGGCTGGCATTTGTGCTGTCTTAGTGTCTGCATGAGATCTGCCCAGGATCTTCTGGCTTTCATAGTCTCTGGTGAGAAGTCTGATGTGATTCGGATAGGTCTTCCTTTGTATGTTACTTGGCCCTTTTCTCTTACTGCATTTAGTATTCTTTCTTTGTTTAGAACATTCGGTGTTTTGATTATTATGTGACGGGAGGTATTTCTGTTCTGGTCCAGTCTGTTTGGAGTTCTGTAGGCTTCTTGTATGTTCATCGGCATCTCTCTCTTTAAGTTAGGGAAGTTTTCCTCCATAATTTTGTTGAAGATGTTTACTGGCCCTTTAAGTTGCAAATCTTCACTCTCATCTATACCTATAATCCTTAGGTTTGGTCTTCTCATTGTGTCCTGGATTTCCTGGATGTTTTGGGTTACGCGTTTTTTGCATTTTGCATTTTCTTTGACTGTTGAGTCGATGCTTTCTATGGAATCTTCAGCACCTGAGATTCTTTCTTCCATCTCTTGTATTCTATTGTTGATGTTTGCATCTATGACTCCTGATTTCTTCCCAAGGTTTTCTATCTCCAAAGTTGTCTCCCTTTGTGATTTCTTAGTTGTTTCTACTTCCTTTTTTAGTTCCTGGATGGATTTGCTGAGATCCTTCACTTGTTTGTTTGTATTTTCCTGTATTTCTTTAAGGTATTTTTGCATTACCTCTTTCAGGATTTCTTCCTGATGACCCACGTTCTCCTGCATTTCTCTGAGCGATTTTTGTGTTTCCTCCTCATGGGATTCCATCTGTTGATCCATCGTCTCCTGCATTTCTTTAAGCAGTTCTCGTGTTTCCTTTGTAAGGGCATCTAACCGTTGATTCATTTCTTTAAGCAATTTTTGTGTTGCCTCCTTATGGGCATCCATCTGTTGACCCATATTCTTCTGCATTTCTTTATGCAAATTTTGTGATTCCTTTGTGAGTGCATCTACCCGTTGATTCATCTCGTTAAGCGATTTTTGTGTTGTCTCCTTGTGCGCCTCCATCTTTTGATCCATGTTCTCCCGCATTTCTCTAAGCGATTTTTGTGTTTCCTTTGTAAGGGCTTCTAACCGTTGATTCATGGTCTCCTGTAACTCTTTATGAGATTTATTTGTGTCCTTCTTGTGATCCTCTAATAGCATCATGAGAAGTGATTTTAAATCCAGATCTTGTCTTTCGGGTGTGGTGGGGTATCCAGGACTTGCTGCTGTTGGAGAGTTGGGTTCGGATGGTCCCACATTACTTTGATTACTGTTAGTAACATTCCTACGTTTGCCTTTTGCCATCTGGATACCTCTGGTGTTAGTTGGTCCTGCTGCCACTGGCTGTTGGTTGGACCTCCTGTGAGCCTGCAAAGCTATTTCTGCCCCCCCCTGGATTACCAGGATTCCCCTGGCACCGATTTCTGGGGCCTGCCTGCTCCTGAGTGACTTTGGAGCCCTAATGTGCTTTGCCCCAAGTGATCTTATATTGGGGAGGCCTTGCACATCTAAAGGCTCAGCCTAGTGGATTCCTGGAGCAGAGGTCGCCAAAGGGAGGCTGGCAGGCTCCTGCCCTGTGCAGGGGTGTGTGATCTCTCCTGGGGGGGGAGGGGGCGTCCCTCTGCCAGGCAGAAGTCCCACAGCAGATCTGGCGCGCTGGTCACTGCAGATCAGCCCAGCACCTGGGAGCAGGTTACACACAAGCTGCCTGAACCCGAAGCGATATTATGCCTGTCTGTCTCTGAGCCTGGTGGTCCCAACTACCTGGTCACTGGAGCAAAGATGGGGAGGGCACTCTCTGTGGCGCTGCTCACCCTGTGGTCACGATGGCCCGCCGATCTGGCACCCAGACGACCACAGCGCCAACCCGCCCTCGGGCACAGACGGAAGCCCCAACAGGCCGTGTCCCAAGTGATGTTATATCGGGGGGAGAGCCTGGGTACCGGTCTCTCCAGCGCAGTCCGCGGGAACAGAGGTCGGAAGGGAAGCTGGCAGGCTCCCTCCCTGCGCGGGGTCCCTTTGGCAAACAATTTTTAAAGTGGGCCAACTAGCAAATATTCTAGTTGAAACAGGCCTTATGGTCTCTAGAACCACAAACACGCTGCTGTGATCTAATGTAGTAAAGACAGTGTATGCTGGAGGGCATAATGACATCCATTTGAGTTGGATATCATTTCTGCACAACACAAACATTTTACCTTTAAAAATCTTTTCTAATTATGTTTAAATATAAAAATATGCCCAGTTTACAGAATGTCCAATGCCAGGTGGTAGTCAGAGTGTGAACATAGGGAATAGTTCACTAACTCCTTCACTTATATTTGGTCTGTTCTACAAATTCTCTTTGAACCAAAAGTAGTATCTTATTATCCAATGAGGTAAATAAAATATCCAACATGAATTTGTTTTGTGTTTCAATGAGCCATGGCTATGCCTCCTTTTTGCTATGGAAGTACATCATGGCAGAGTGCTAGCCTATCATACACGAAGCCCAGCATTTGATTCTTAGCATCAATTAAAAACCCTTAATATTTCCCAGAGCCGATGAACAAAATCCGCTTCAGATATTTACAGATGATGAACCAAATGACAGGACTTCTCTGTTCTGGGTTGGCACTAGAATTCTGTGGCATCTTCAGGACTTATGTATGACATGAGACCATCTGTGAAGGAACTGAAGTTGATTACCTGAAAAGGGACCTCATATGGGCATGTCTGGAAGGGTTTCCAGATGATTCTAAGATATTGGGACCCTGGGCCTGAGTAAGGTGTAGGGGTTTTAACTTGTTTTGGGTGTATCAAAAGTGACTTGCTACTTAAACATATGAAACATGATGATATGGACAGTACTCCTGACATATTACAGATCACATATCTGATCATCTTAGTACAAGGCAATAGGTGAAAGATGATCTAAATAAATTTAATTATGCTTTTACAATTTTTCTTGTTGGTTGGTATTTGGCTTCAAGGATATTACTTGCGAATTAAGTATACATTTAATTTATTTAAGTCTCTCTTCACTACACAAATCCTTTGAGGTGGATTAAAAACATAGCAATAAAAAAAACATAGCAATGCTAACAACCTGAAGGGTTTTGATTTCCTGCTTCCTCAGAACATTCTAGAGTTTGGGATGTGAGGAGTTGGGAGAGGTAGTTTACCAATCAGCCCTTTCCTTCCCCTGCTTTAGTCAGGAAGGGTGTGGAAGCTGATCTTTGAGCACCTATCAAGCAAAGCAACCAGGGAAATCCCCTTTGCATGATGAAAGCTGAAGATGTTTCAAGTTATGGAAAAACATATCAGGTGCATTTTAACACCAGCGAGCCTGTCAATTTATCAAGAGCGTACTTTATGTCCCTCATAAAAATTTCATAATAAAATAGTAATTGTATTTACTAGCAAGAAACTTTACACAGTAGATCAGCTCACCCTGTTAGACCTTACATCCTGATGAGGCCAGTGCTGAAGTTAATGAGCCCAGTGGAGAAACTGAAGTCAAAGAACTAGAATAAGGAAGAGCAGGCTAAATCAGTAAGAAAACCGGAACTCTGATCCCACCCACTTCATTGGGAGATTGGAAACTTGGATCCCACCTTGAACAGCAGCTCTCCCAACTGGGTCTGCCATGCCTCAGACACAATCACACTTGAAGGGCTTACAAAGGAGTGTCTCAAAATATGGACATTGGAAGGGGAAGTTGGATTTGTGAATTCTAAAAGGGGTGGGGGAGACAACCCACCCTAGCCGACTACAAATTAAATTCTAGGAACTATTTTCGTAGAAAAAGTTAATCCCAAGAATGAGGGAACATTAGAAAAAGTGGCTAGGTGGCAAGGCACAGAGAAATGAAAAGAGCCAGTTCCTATAATATCAAGTAAAGCAGGGTGGCGCCGGAGGCACGCAGCACGAAGGAGTTCTGGTTAGTGCTTAGGTTCCTGTTGTGTCACAGAAACAGGTTATACACAGTGAAATCCTGTAATATTTCTCATAAATACTCCACAGTGGGAAGAAGAATAACTATCTTTTGCATCTTATGGGTTGGTTTGGAAATAGATTAATTAAATAAAATTCACAGAGAAGCTTTGAACCATCAAAGCTCAAATATACAAAGTATTATGAAGCCATTATGAAGCTTTGAACCATCAAAGCTCAAATATACAAAGTATATGAAGCCATAATTCTTTAAGCTCTTCCTCTTCTGAAAACAGAGTCCTGTAGTGAGTTTGTAAAACATGTATTCCACTCTAGACCTACAGATTCCATGATGTTTCATGAGGCTCTCCAGAAGAAATCTTGATTCATAGAAAAGTGTGGGAATAAGGGCAGGAGAGTGGTCCTCTAATCCACTATGGGAAACATAAAGCTCTGTGCTCAGGCTAGCCCCAATCTGACCCCATGGAAGGTAGAGACACTTTTCTTTTGCTTTCAGGTCTCTTGGTTCCTATATCATGCACAAGTATCTCTTCATTGTATTAAACTGGTAAAGACTTGGACTGGTAAGAGATATCCAAATATTTATGTTTAATACAGAAAACTAGTGAATCCCTCAAAGGGAAAACTCTGCTCTAGAGGCAAGTCAGTTAAAAAAATGAATTTGAGCAGTAGCTTTGTACTTTGATGAGCAAGAGGTCATACTGTGATCACAGTGGAGATGCTCTAGATACATTCTTTCATTTGACATTTAAAATGATTTTTATATTGGTGGATGTCATTAGAAAAAAATAAATGACATTCTCTACTGTAATTTATGTTAAAGAACTCATTAAGAAAAATGAATGTTGAAAAGCACATTTGATTTTCTTGGTGGTTGTCATTCTTACCTGGCAAATGTCTATCTTTGATTACATCTTTCTGGAGCATAAGAATATAAGCCTCTCTTAAGAAGAAGGCTGGTATGGTAGGTTTTAGTGGCTTTTGACCAAATTATATTTGTGAAAAATATTTGTATTTCAGCCACTTAAAATAATAACTTCCTGCCTCAAAGAATTCTGAAAGACAGTTCTGTAAACACAAGTGTGTGTTAGTTTATCTATGATATCTATCTATCTATCATCTATCTATCTATCTATCTATCTATCTATCTATCTATCTATCTATCTTATCTATCTATCTACTATCATCATCATCTTCATCAGCACCATCTATGATCAATCTATATACTCATATCTATATATATACATCAATTCTGTTATACTATAAATCTTATAAGCACACAGTTTGAAGATGTTAATATAGCATATCACATTCTAGTTGACAGGAACCATTATGTGCAAAAAAAGGAAGAACATAAGACATTGTTTTTAAGCATGAATGTTTGGGGATGGATACTGCAATAGTTCTAGCTGGAGCTATTTCAAACCCAGATTTCTAAGTACAGCCCATCTTCAAGTAGTTGGCAAAAGGTTTTGAATTGCCTTCAGAACAGTGGATGCTTGATTAACTTCATGCATTTGATACTAGTTAACTGTCCATAAATTATGATATTTTATCTGTTTTATTTTATTGAATATTTCAAAGAGTCTGCAAGATTTATTGAGGAAAATGAACTATTAAAGTATCAAAGACTAATCATGTATTAAGTCATAAAAGTTCAATTCTATAGGACATATGAAAGGGTGATGGTGTGTGTGTGTGTGTGTGTGTGTGTGTGCGTGCGTGAGTGTGTTGTGTGCATATTTCAAAAGCTGAATGTAAAAGCAGTGTAAACATTTTCACCAAGGAGAAAATGTGAATGATTTAGGTAACAGCTTATTGCTGACTACATAGGAAAGGACACCTGTCTAAACACCTGTCCTCACCTGCCATGGAGAAGGCCTCAATGGTAGTTATCTTTCTCATCAAATCAGATGCTTTAAGTATGGTTTTAAGACAAGCTGTGACACCAAGCATGGCCCCATTTTGCATCATGAGCACTTTGTGTTCTCCTCCACCATGAAAAGCAAGCCCAGGAACATCTCTACTGCGGACATAATTATTACAAGTGGCAGCCATCTATCTGCTGTCACCATCCCTCCATCCATTTAACCACTCATTTATTTATTCACTCATGCAGTGAATGTCCTTGGAGCAGAGGAAAGTAAGAAAATGATAGGTATTAGTGTAAAGAGATAAGAATAAAATTGCTCCAATTCAAGGGCAGGTAAAATGGATAACCACATCAAGGAGTCACCAGAGCTAACTTGAAACTATCTTAGTTGATTAAGCTATTTATTACTTCATCAAAACAGATAGATTTGGCACACAGGAGCTATTTCCCAGTGGAAAGAAGCAATTCTTTAGCTACTTTAGATGCATAATACAGAGACAGCACACTCCTTGTTCTTTAAGCTAAGCACATTTAATAAAGAGTCGGTTTGGAAGTATGATAATGCTGTGGTTTGCTGCCTCCACGATACTGGAGATGCTGTGACAGAATCCTAAGAGCCCAGCCTAGCGAAGCACACAGAGTCGGTGCATGGTGCAATTCCTTATGTGGGAACTGATCTGTGCCTGGGCTTAGATGTCCTCTGAGTCATTCCTGTACTTCCTCTGCTCTGCTCTCTTCCAGGGGAGGGATGTATAGACCTCTGTATTTTTTGTTTAAAAACTTCTATATAACCTGGTTCTGGGTGCCAGTGTGGGTGGGGCACTGGTTGGGCAGATGTGTGCCAAGTAGCTATTTCGGGAAAGGTCTCTTTTCTCTGCGGTTCTCACACTGGCTAATTGTTTCAGGTACACAGCTCCCTTCAGTGAGCTGACTTTGAACTCTGACATTGTTCTGTCTTCCCTACATCTTCCTGGCTTGTGGGAAGCAGAAGTGTCCCCCTCTTGTTATCCCTTGGTAGCCCTTCTGTCCTTTTGGGGGTCTTATCCTTCTGTATAGAAGGCCCCCATTCCCTATGCTTATGTCTCTTTCTTGTAGATAATTTTCGAACCATTTGAAGTTACTTATATTGGATGGTTTCAGCTTTGAAAAATGCCAACCTAATGTGTGAAAAAGTTTTGTTCTCCTGGTTATTTACATTTTGACTGTTATGGGTCAACTAGGAAATGGAACTGACATTATTAGAAAGGGACTTTCGAACGCCAGCCCAGGCACAGGAGAGATGGTGGGTCTAGGGCCCAGACCTGGGCTGGTGAGGAAGCTGTGAGCACAGTCAGGACCACATGGCAATGTAGGCTGTGTGTCAGGCAGCCAGGATTTTCCAGGTGGGATAAGATCAAACTACAACCTTAAATAGTCTGATTGAAGTCATTAGAGAAGAAAAAAATAGAACATCACAGAAACTTATTTATATCTCAGTGACTACATAAAAAGCTAATACATTTCTCACCTTAAATAATGTGTTAGTGATTTATAGTGACGGCTTTGCTGTCTTCATGAATATGACTTATATTGTCAACTGGACCACCTTACCTTATCAACCTCTTTTGAAGCATCAGGAGAGACAAGTCTCCACTTGGAGAGGACAGATTTAGGGATCATGACTCAGTTCCATTTCTATGGAGCTAGAATATATCCTGGAGCTACACGGGAAATATGTGCTCCTGTAGACACTCAACAAAATATCTTTCCACACTTTGAACCCAAAATAAAAAAGCTAATCAAATCTGCATGATAAGAAAATGATTATATTTGAAGCCCCATGAAGCCCAATCTGTTTGCTTTCATGTCAACCCTCATGAACCTGCCTGCAGGGCCTTATGGGCCAGGAGCTGTGGGCAGATTGGAAATGACTGTTGTCATTTCAGCAGGAGGGTGAAACAAACAACAGGATATATGTACCTAAAATATGGATAGTTTTGCATCATGACTTTTTTGCACTGATTTTATATATTTTTGAAACACTTCAAGTACAGGGGAATTATGCCATCATGCAACCTGTCCTTAGCAAGTGAAGGAGCTACCAACAACCAGGGCTGAAACATACCATTACAAAAGCATGGCTGCAAAAGGCACAAAATGTCAAATTGGGTATCTTGCCTAGACTGGGCCTAATAAGAGCAAGTAGGAAAAGTTAACAGTGAACAGAAAATAAAACTTCCCAGGGGAAAATAGATGAAGAAATATAATGGTTTATGTATAAAGGCTACAAAACTAAAAATCCAGCAAGCAGTTAAGGTAATGAGACATATTTTTTATGTATAACAAAATAACAGGAGACATATGTATATCTGGAAATCGTGGCTATTGAAGCAGCCATTCCCCATTGTGCCAGTAAAGATGGAGGGTCTGGTGCAGCACTGCCTTCCAGTTTCCTTTGGTTAGTCCTAACATCCTCCTTTGCCTAGCAAGGAAGTGATGCCATTAGAGATGGCCTTATAGAACCAGAATCACCTGGGATGAAATACAGCCAAGCCCTCATCAAGGCTTCCCCATCCGTCATTCCCTTTGCCATTTCCTGGGGAGATGGTGAGGGCCTTAGGATTTCAGCCTGATTCTCAAGTCTGGTTGCTTAACTATTTACTTTTTTCATTTCCTTGGGAAACTTACTTATACTGGATAGCCTCTTAGAGAAACTCTGGAATCATGAGAAAAAAATTAGTAAGTTAAGGTATGTGGAGTAGCAGCCGCAGGTTTTGTTCAGTGTGCACATGAAGGTGCTTTCTCTAATGAATTCTGACTTTTCTTTATGACTGAGTGTAGCCTCTTCCATACTCTAGTTTCCAGATGAAACACTCTTTGAAATTGGTTCTCTCAGGGTGATGCTCAAGTCACAGACAAGTTGTAGCTGCTTCTTTTCAAGGAACCATTCCCAGCATGGATGTTTCCACCATCTTGGATGCCCTGCCAGGTACTGCTCACTGTTGGTCTATTTCCAGGTTCTCTAACCATGTGAAGTTTCTCTTTGGCTATCTCCCACACCTTTGTTTCTAATATATATCCTACCATGTAAAGGTCTTTGGTTATTCTTTTTTTATTTTTGCTAGCTTACAATCCTTCTTTCTTCTTCCATTTACTAACTACTCCCTTAGGCATTCAATACCCTCGTCCTTCCCCAGGACCATGAGAAGAATCATGTACAATTACCTCTACCTAAATTTAGTACACATTAAGATGCTTAAAGCAAAAAAAAAAAAGGTGCAAGTGATTTGCTGAGTTTCTTTCTGTTGTGTATCTGTCCTTCAAGTCCAGTAGCCATCAGGATCATAATAAGAGCCACTGGGATTACCCAGATGAGACACTTATAAGATGGGATTGGTTCATATTGTTCCCTCAGAAGAGGGTGGGAAGAGTCATTAGATTTTCAACTAAAATTTTAGTCATTTCTTACCATACCTTCCTCTAAGCATTATGTCAGCAGTTCTCAACCTGTGGGTTTAGACCACCTTTGGGGAACAATGACCCTTTCACAGGGGTCACCCAAGACCATCAGAAAACACAGATTGTATGTGACAATTCAGAACAGTATCAGAATTACAGGTATGAAGTAGCAGCCAAAATGATTTTATGGTTGGGGGTCACCACAACATGAGGAACTGTAGTAAAGGGTTACAAGCATTAGAAAGACGGAAAACCACTTCTCTACGTAATTCTGCCCCAGTTGCATGTGGCCTCAGCAACTGCTAGTATACGAAGATGGTGTCTCAGTCAGGATTTCTATTTCTGCACCAACATCATGACCAAGAAGCAAGTTGTGAAGGAAAGGGTCTATTCAGTTTATACTTCCACACTGCTGTTCATCACCAAAGGAAGTCAGGACAGGAACTCACACAAGGTAGGAACTTGGAGGCAGGAATAGATGCAGAAGCCATGGAGGAATGCTGCTTACTGACTTGCTTCCCTTGACTTGCTCAGCTTGCCTAGGAATGGCACCACCCACAATGGACTAGGCCCTCCTCTCTTTATCACGAATTGAGAAAATGCCTTACAGCTGGATCTCATAAAGGAATTTCTTTAAGGGAGGCTCCTTTCTCTGTGATAACTCCAGCTGTGTCAAGTTGACACACAAACCCGGTCAGTATTGATGGGAAAGTTTAAGTGAAGGGTAGACTTGATGCCATCTGAATCTGTTGGGCAGTCATTCTCGACAGACTGAAACTTTTTGGTGATGTTATGTTTTATTTTGTGGGGACAAGGTTGTGGGGTTGGGGTGTGTATCAGTGGTCATTCATACTCCAGAGAGTAACCTTTTACCTTTACTCTTAAGTAAGTCAAATAAATTCATTGGTTCATTGAGATGGTTCCACTCTGGTGGAATGGTTACTTGGTCTCTTCTTAGATGTACCATCTAAGGTAGCTAGGTGATTATTGAAGACTTGTGAATAAGTAGTGCAACATTTTGAGATATGCTCACTTTAAAAAATGGAAGATATATACAAAAAATCATATAAAAATGTGATGAATATACAACCTTTCAACTTTTCAGAGAAAGCCAACAGATCAGTGGAAAATGTGCCATCCTGTGGAATGATCAATTTAAGGAGCTAAAGAGAATTTTTTTAAATTCCAAGCATAAGCAGATCTTGGGTGCTTATCTCTCTCTCTCTCTCTCTCTCTCTCTCTCTCTCTCTCTCTCTCTCTCTCTCTCTCTCTTTCACACACACACACACACACACACACACACACACACACACACGCTAACACAGTAAGAGGTGAAATTTTAGTTAGTTTGCTTATAATAATCAGCTGACTATACATACACATGTTAATAATTATGTTTTGTACCTTAGAGATATGGATACTTCTTATTAAAGCTTCCTCTGAGTCTAAAGTATGCTTTATTCCAAATAACCCAACTTGTAGAGACAAATGACAATATTTGTTTTTTTTCTCTTTATAGATATGTTTATTCGTTCTTATTCTATGAATGAAGTTTGGAGAGTTTTGGGAATGCTGACTTTGGCTGATATTTACTAAGCGCTTCATTAAAGTCCTGTGGATTAGTCCTTGTTTGAACATTTTGAAGGGGATAAAGCCAATAAGTGTACAGTGGATTCTGATCGACCTGGCAATCAGGGGACTTGTCAGCTAGCAATGGGCAGCTGCTCCTTTCCTCTCCCACTCACAGCAAGTGAGAAAAGGAGGCAGAAGAAATCTCATTTCCTCTTACTGTTGGACTGACTCCATGGTCACTGTGTGCTATTCCCTCTGATTAATGAGATCCACTTAAAGATCTCACTTTCTTGACATTTACATATCGGAAGCCAGTGGGTGACATGACCCATGGTTTTGGGCAGAAGCACATGGCATTTGTAGGACCTTGTTCAGTTGCCCATATATATTCTTTCTAAAACTGACCACTGAATTGTAATCTGTAGATATGTATAAATGAGTTTTGTCTTCTTAAAACTCCAAAAAGAAAGGAAGCCATTCATGGAACTTTTGTTCATATCCCCCAACTTGCTTACATTCTTCCCACTGTCAGCTAAGAGGGCCTTTCACCCAGGACTGTGCTGCATCTTTGCTTAAAGTCAACCATGTTGTACATGTCTTTGTGCAATTCTTCATAACAGGCCCCAAGGCAATTTCCCTTTCCTATGGCCTCACAGAGGTCTGGCCAGCTCTTAAACTTATTTTAAACACATGTATGGTACTTCACACCCTGAAAAGAAACGAGTAAAAGAGAAATACTTGCTCTCGTATCTAATCCCAATGACATGTTTTGTGCAGATCAAGCTAAGAGACACACGGCAGTAATCCTTGTAGCTATGAATGTACAATGATGGTCACTTGAGAATGGACAGGTAGGGAAGGGGACTACCTATCAAGTGCCATCTTTGTGGCTTGACTTTCCTCTGGACAACTTTCTATCTAGTATTACCCACTGATGAGGAGGCAGTTTCTGTTTTCCTTTAGCAAATGAGATGTTTCCTAATCTGGCCAATGCTGATCACCTATCACCATTAACAGAAAAACAAAAACAAACAAACAAAAAACAAACAAAAAACCCATTATCTATGACTAAGGGTGTACCCCTCAAGCAAACCCACTTGTTCCTTTCATTACATGAATTGCTGAATTGTTACCTGATTTTGTTTTGTTCTGGTCCTGGGTTTACATATTCTCAACTATTGTGATGTACAAACCACCTTCTGAGTCTCACTGGCTACAGCCCGCTCATTGAAGACATAATGTACTGATGAATTTTATGTATCATCTTGACTAGGCCACAGTAGCATACACAGATATTTGGACAAATATTCTAGATGTTTCTATGAAGAGGAGATTAGAATTTAAATTGGTGGACTTTGAGGAAAGAAGATTCCTTTCTGTCTAATTGACTGAATCAATAAAAGAGACTAATGTTCTTGGAGGAGAAGTGAATTCTGCCCTAATGGGGCAGCAAATGAAGCCCATGCCTAGGTTTTTAGCCTGTCTGAGTATTTATTCTTCATCATGTTCCATTACATTTTACCCCCAGGGTGGGAAGAAATGTGTTGTCTCACATTTCAGGTAGGTGACCAGACTCTCTGACTCTCCCTTTTCTGTCTGCCATTATTCAGACTTGACTTTAGTTTATTTGAGCTTGCTTTAAAATAAGATGTCTTACATCTTTCCTGTCCCGGTTTCCACCCTGCTCTGCGTTACAGTTTCAGGGCAAGTGTGGGATAAGCTCTTCCACTCTCTATTATTCACCCACCATGTGGTAGCCATCCTAGCTTCCCCCAGCCCCTCTCTACTTCCTCAAAATCCAAAGCAAACTCCACTTTCTGCCTTTTAAGGTCATGCTTGATGTGAATTCTTCCTCACACGGTTCTATTCTCTGCATTATTCTCTGAAACTCCCATGGTGTTTTGTCTCTTCGCTCTTGAGACTGGTTCTACCTGGAGTCTCCTCTCCCTCTTACCAGCAATGCCATCCCCCTTTCAGTCCACTTCTGTGTATCTCTCCTTGCTGTCTCTCCTTGTCACCAATTTTCCTCTCCTCTCACTTAAAGTACTATCAACATAGGCTCAGCCTATATAAAGTTCTTTATATTGTCATCACATTTCATGGGTAAAAATTCTTAATGTTGTTCACTATTTCCTGTATGTCATCCTCCAATGAAGGCAATGGGTGGGGGGTGCACTGTGTCCAGTGTGATTACAATCTTCCCTTTAGCCTTTCTCTGTGCCCAGTGAGCAACCAGGCTACAATTCTGACATTATTAAAACAAAGAGTTCTGCAGTATGAAGTTTTAGTTAGTGCCCAAATTGGGACCTTACAAACCTTTCAGACATAAGCAAAAGTATAATCTACTCTCTCTATAAGACTGCATCTTAAATAGGTGGCCTGGTAGTATATATGTCTACCTGGCAACATAATGGAAATGCATTTCTTATAACATCAGAGGCCATAAGCTCATGACATGGGAGTGTGGACTGTAATCAGTGTCCAATAACATCCTGAATTGCAGAGAGAAAGAGGAAGACAGGCAGGCAGGGTTGGAAGGAGGATCGGAATGAAGGAGAAAGAGATATAGATAGATAGATAGATAGATAGATAGATAGATAGATAGATAGATAGATAGATAGATAGATAGATAGAGACAGAAAGAAATTGGAGGATGGGGAAAGAGACTGTTGATATGCCTTTATAATCTGATTACACCTGGTTGTCTGAACATTTCCTGGGGACATGAACAAGCATGTACTCATTTCAGATAAGGCACCTAAGTCTAGCTTGCTGATTTAATGAGTCCAGTTAGGGTTATTTACAAGAACATGGGTATTGAAAAAGAAATAATCCATCTCACTGCTACAACTGTTAACAACTTATATATTTTCAGGGATGGAGGATCCCCTTCCTCTAGCATCCATTAACTGTCTATATGTCCTTGAGGAAAGGGGAATCTTGGGAGTCTCTCAACCCCCACTCCATAGGGCCATCCTATATAGGTCTCCTGTGGGTAATCATAGCGAGAGAGAGAGAGAGAGAGAGAGAGAGAGAGAGAGAGATCAATGGTTAGATCATACTCAGAAGAGAGGGTACAACACTCTCAAAGGATTTTAGTCACCATGGAGATTAATCTTCCAAGTATATATTATGGTTGTCTGCAAATGTTCAGGCTATAGCAACAGTGACATATTCCCTACAATACTTTCCTGCATGCAACCTTGTGCCAATATTTCTTCCTTAAGTTGTATGGTAAACTTTTTTTCTTTAAAAACATCTTCTCAAGTTTTCAACGTGAAGTAGTTGAGTAACATGTTTTAAGTGAGGATTTCTGTTGAAATTGTCATATGGCTTAGTTTCTGCTATGCATAGATGCGTGTAAGAGTTTATTTATGCAGTCACTCCCCTCGTCATTAGCCTGTTTACCATCAAGGAATGATTCAGGGAGCATCTCAGCAGGGTTAGTCTAATTGTTTCAGTATCTCTAAATAGGAAAGGAAACAGCAGCTCCAGGGAGTATAGAGCTCAGTAAGGCAGTATATAGCACTTGCCTCCTGTGTGGAGAGGCTAATAAGGTGGCACATGCCTCCTGCCTCATGTGTGGAAAGCTTGGTAAGGTTGGCAATGCCTCTTGTCTAGTGTGTTCTGGGATGCCACATGCTGAGTGTGTATGCTGACAGGACCCTGGCTGCCAGCTAGTATCAGATTCAAATGAGACTCCTGCAGCAAGGTGGTCCCTGAATCTGCTTCCTGCCTATGGATCCCATTCCTCTAACTGGGGCACCTTGTCTGGCCTCAGTGGGAGAGGATGCCCCTAGTCTTGCAGTGACCTGACGTGCCAGGGTAGGTGATACCCAGGGGAGAGCTGCCTCTTCTGAGGAGAAGGGGAGGGGGGAATGGAGGGAGGAGTTGTGTGAGGGGGTTGGGGAGAGGGGGCTGATATTTGGATGTAAAGTGAATGAATGAATGAATGAATGAATAAAAACAAAGACTCTTACAGCACGTTAGCAGTTACTCCAGGAAACTGGGAGGCTAGATTACAGATGCTAAACAAACTAAAGGTTAAAAAGATGACAGACATGTAACATTGAAATGGAAACAACAAAAACCAGCTCCCTGGACTGTTGATCACAATGAATAAATCAGGGTATGTAGGACAGAGCAACCCGACATCTCTATAGATCTACAATAGTGTCGTAATAGCATCGTAAAGGTTGTAAAGAGACAGTCTGGTCTTCAGGACTTTTTCTCTTCACCCATTCTACTCGCAGTTAATGACTTCTTTTTCATCTTTGTCAAATAAAGGTTAATTCAATCAAAAGAATTTCTCAGAAAGACTATCAGTCTTTCTCTTTATGTAAATGTGAATCAATAAACTGAGCACAGAGGAGCATACCTATCAATCCAGCAGGGCTCCGGAAGTGGAGTCGAGAGAGTGAACAGAGAGGTCAACTCAGGACTCATAGTGAGACTCTGTCCTTAGCCCCCCCCGCCCCCCCCGCCACACATACACACACACACACATACACACACATACACACAATGTGAACTTCCATTGACAAAATTGAGTGATAGTGATGAAAATGACCTTATTAAAAATCTGGGAGGCAGTAAACTAGGATGCATTAGATTGGCAAAGACTGCAAGGAGGCAATGAGCAGGCACTCTAATGTGTACACTATATATGTATAGGCAACAGCAGTTTGCTGAGGCTGAGCAGTAACTACTGTTATAGGTTATTCTTTCTCACTCATGAGCTCGGAAGAGAAATCCATTCAGCTATCCTTGCTGAGTCCATTCAAGATTCAGAATTCTCATAATGGTTTTATCTCACAAATAAGCACTCAAATCAACCTGCTTTTCCCTCCTGCCTTCTGTGCAAGTCCTTGCCACCAAGATTTCCACCCTGGATGATTGTTAGGACTTTTTCAATTGACTGTCAGCATTTTCCTGCCTCTAACTAGTTCTCCACACACAGCCATGAGGTATTTCAATGCAACACACAGCTCTTTGTATAAAACCCGTTAATGACTCTGGGCAGGGCCTGCAAGGCGCTGTGTTTCCAGAGCTTCCTCACTGTCTCACTAATTCTTCCTGACTCCTCGGGCTCACTTAGGTCTCTCCCCTCTTTTCAGTAGAACACATGCTTCCTCCTTCAGGTAGTTCCCACTGCCGGAAGCGCTGACTGCCCACTACTGACTGCCCACTACTGAATGCCCACTACTGACTGCCCACTACTGACTGCCCACTACTGACTGCCCACTACTCCTCTGCTCAGCTTTACCTCTCTTTTTCTGTTGTTTAACCTGAGTTTAAGCATCACTTCCTTAGCAATCAGCTAGCCATAGAGGCTGATAATAAGGCATATGATAGATTTTATTATTTGTCAATCATGCTACTTTTTATCAATTTTTTTTTGAGACAGTGTCTCACTCTGTAATACAGGCCAGCCTGGAACTGGCCATCCTCCTGTCTTCAGTGTGTAAGCACTATAGGCTCAGGCCACCACGCCTGCCTCCAGAAAAGCTTTTATAATGAATTGTTTTATACTTACACATATCACTTTTTGTTGTTGAGACTGTTATGTTTTATAAGCACACACCATTGATCAGTTCCAGTGGTCCTGAATAACTTTCTGTCTTGGTTCCTTTTATTCTCTGATTCACTTCCCCATTTCACAAGCTCCCTGTGAGCATCTCTAATATAGTCTTACGATAAAATTCTTGTCTCAGGGTCTGTTTTGGGGAAGCAGAACCCTGAGCTATGGGATGTATCTGCTTTGTTCACTCCTCTATGTCTGTATTTTCTGGTATTTGAATGAATAAATAAACACAGCATCCCAGAGAGTTGCTACTTACTAAGAGAAATCATAAAGGTCTCTTTTGTTCTGTTTTTGTATCTGTGGCCTACAGAGCCCCTGGAATTTATCTGTAAAGGACTAGTCTCCCAACCCACATGGGAGGAGAAAGAGAGTGCCCTACAAAATGAAGAAGGAGCAATGGTGGCTTCAATGAGAGATGAAGCTTCTGAGAATTCCTGCAAACAGTTTGATGCGCAGAACCATCTGAATGTGTAAAGTTTAGTAAAAGGTTGGAAGGAGATTAAACAGACAGCAACTCTGCAGGAACCACAGGCCACAGCTTGGAAAATAAATTGGGAGTGATCATAAGCAGACACCTAGGGAGCCTGGGCTTGACCTCGTGGGGCAGCAAGGGGTGGCCTAGGTAGTTTGACCAGCAGAAATTTATACAAGGGTGTGGCTCATTAGTTGAGTCGGAGCCATCAGTCTACCTGGGGTGACTTTCTCCCTTTCTTATCATGTCTGCCTACAGAGAGACAAACCTCCCCACAGAAACATCTTCTATGAAAGATAGTGAGGGATGATCAGGGAACCCCAGACCACTGATCTTCCCCATGGGGGTACACATTGACAGGAGAGCAGGGTTAGAGAGGGAGATACATTAGTATCAGCTCAGCAGAGGCAGAAAGTCAGAATAAGAATTTGTGTGGGAAATGCCAAACTTAGGGCATGCCATTACATTTTGCCCTGATCTCTCCAAGGATACTATTATTTTGCCCACATCTAGGTCAAATCTACAAGTTTGGTGTTTGGGAGTACACCAATGGGGGTACACGTGATCGTATCTGAGGCTGGAGCGTAACTGCACCTCTGTGCTGAATGGCTGCCTCTTCTTCCTTCAGATGATATTTCTCTTACAGACACTATGAATAAGATTTGTTTATTTATTTATTTTTTGGTGCTTTAGATCATGTCCATGGCTCTTTGTGTGCTAAGTATTCATTCTACCAATGAATTACAGCCTAGCTCCACTTATAAAATTTGTTAAGGCTACTTGTTTGAGAAAACTGAGTTCTTTGATACAGAAAAGCAAAAGCAATACACACACACACACACAAACACACACACACACAAATACACACACACACACACACAGAAACACACACACACACACACACACACACACAAACACACACCTCAGTGGCCTAAAGTTCAGCTGAGTGTTCTTATGAATTCTTTCAAATCTCCTTATTATCCTTTCATTTTAAAGTAGAGCACGTTAGATAACATCCTTGCCTGGCCCTCCTCATGGAGTATTTGGATATGTGAGTGAATTTTTGACTGGGAGAGTGGCTTATTGCAAGTTTCATTCATTTCATGCTTTCCATTTTCACTAATCAGCGTGGATGTTGCTAAATCACATGAGATGGAGCTGATTAGCATTCTTCAACACTCTTATCTTGATAAAAACTGTTTACCAGTACAGAATGTTGTTCAATAATGAGAAGGTCTGTGGCCCTGCAAGCAGCCTGGCACAGGGAAGGACTGTGGTCTGGGAGGTGACTGAGTCTAGTGCTGACAGGTCCAGTGAGGACAGCGATGACAAGGAATCAGAGTCACAGTCATACACCAGACACTTCTTTGCATAGGAGTCTGTATAAAAGGAACAAGAACACCTCCTTTCACTCTGTGCAACAGATCCCAGACACACCCTGGTCACTTCGACACTGGGTGGTAAATGTGATAAGGATGTATATGTGACATTTTCTTGAGAGACCAGGGAACAGATGGTTTCTATGTACATCATCCAGGAAGCAGCTGCAGACAGCTCATCAGAGGAGATGTGGGTTAACAGAAATTTTACAGGATTGGATGGCAGGTCATCAGCTAGAAGGGTAGTCATGACAATGGATGATGGGGAAGTGGTATGATCAGAACTGGGGACAGAGCACCATTTCTCAGTCAGTGATTTTGCTTTGAGCATCTTGGTAGACATTATTACTTGATGACGGGTGGGAGCCTTGCTTTCGTTCCCAGCACTCTTGTTTTATTTTTATGTTTTTGTTCTCTTCTGTGTATTTCTGTGAATAAGTAGGCTGGATGTCTCTTTTCTCAGGAAGGCTTCTGAGTTAGGGTTTCCATCTCTCCTTAAGTCTTGTCATTCCTATTCCCAGTGTGGCTGGTGATGAATACATGTGGTTCTATCCTTAATTGACAACACAGAATATTTGTACACTGGCCCCATGTCAGCAATATAGCTCTTCTTGCTGAATATTAATCAAAAGCTCAGTTGTGAGATATAATTTTGACCTACTGATCATAGGCTGAAAGCCAGGCAGTAC